>OZ020619.1:17158761-17758761 GCA_963971575.1 Liopterus haemorrhoidalis
ACTGTAAACAACACCAGTAACAAAATGGCGCAAGCTATAAGAAAAGTGAAATGGGGAGTTTCACATCACTAGTAGTATTAATCTGTAGCTGCAATAGGAACTGCCTATGTCTGTGAATCTTTCTTGTCGAAACTTAAAATCGTTAAATCGAAAAATCGAGACAGGCTGAAGGATGAAAATATGAAGAATGAAGAATCAATTGCGTTGTGCGTCGACAGTTGATATTAAAAAATTTATGTGAAGTGTGAATCTTCACACATTTCTGGGTTTTGCAGGTATTTAGTAACTGAATGATGATTATTTGGGATGCCAAAACAAATTTTATGTCAAAATATTTTTTTATGAATTTTAATTCGAATGCCTAATACCATTATTTAAGTTTCTAAATATGTACAGTATTTTATTTATACAGCAAGGTTCAGTAATATTTTTAAAATTGCGCCTATGGCTTCCATTGGTTGCTTATATCATAACTCACGCCCTCTGATTTCGTCAAACAGAATTAAATTATAATTTCAACACTTCCCACTGGTTATTAAATTTACGCTTTTAAAAAATAAATGCAACATTTACCAAAATATTACTAGAATTTTGACAAAATAATTTAAACAAAATAGAAATGCAAAAAAAAAACAAAAAAAAATAAAATTAACAGGATTCGAACTCTGCAACGTTCGCACTGCAATTTACAAAGTGCGATACGAAACCATCTGAGCTACCAGAGTTTCTTATCTGAAGTGTTACATAGCGAATTAAATATTTAACATATTTTAGTTAAAAACACAAAAAATGCGTTATTTTCCGAAAACATACTCTGATCAAAAATTCTTGTTGTACTATTCCGGTTCACACCAATGTACATTACTTAGAATTTTTTCAGATTTTTAGTTTAAACCATCTGGGCTACAGGGTGTGGGACAAAAAATTTTTTGCACAATTTTGGCAAAAATCGCATCAAAATAATTTATTTTGCAAAAATAAAATTTTGATCGTTAATCCACGTACTAAGGGCTTTCATTTGATACCCTACTCAGAATTTTAAAAAAATATTTTTTTTTTTGATGAGCACCTTTTTGTTTATATTGTTAGGGGGATATGTTTTTTAGATGTTTTAGTATTTTTCCTATGTGTGGGTCAAAGAGTTGTATAAGCATGCCAAATTTCAACTCTCTAGGTTTAGCCGTTTGGCTACAATTTTTACCGAACAGACAGACAGACGACAAAATGACGGTATAAGGGTTTTTTGGTCATACCTACAAAACCCTAAAAAGGAGCAAGTAATACAAAAAACAAGTTTCACATTTAAATTTAATTTGAAGCTTAATTTGTAATTTCATTGATGATATTAAATAAAATTATTAAAGGATATAAAATATAGTAGTGTGATTAATTTATATGTGCGTCCCACAACCGACCAATAAGAATTTTTTGAGCCCAGCAAACGATTTCGGATGGATATCACTGGCTTAGACGATCACAGGACGATCACAGGGTAGAACTGCTGTATTACAGTGATAAGGGAACCCTCCTGTAAATGAAGCCATCATGTTAATGGCCGTTGGAAAATTTATCTTGAGTGATTGGAAGCAGGATTTTGGGAAGTGCTTGAAAAGTTTGAATTATTTGCTAACAAAAAAAAAACGAGAGGGGGGGGGGACACATATTTAAAGGAAATCGCAAATTTTAGAGGAATCACAGATACCCAGAACAAGTTTAATTCTACCTGTGTGTTCAATACGAATTACGCTTATTCTCGAATTAAATCAAAAAGTATTTCAAACTTACATGGTTTTATGCATTGGAACGTATTTTTATGGCTCCCTTGAATGCTGCCACTTGTGTGCGGTGCACCCCTTGGTTGCTGCGATTATGCTTATAATTGTATAGATTACGGTGTGCATTTAATGAACTCTTTAGTTTTGGAGCACAATATGTCACATGGGCTCAAGTCAGATAAGTTGGTGGATAAAGACCAGGAGTGACATTTTTCTTCACCAGAAACTACCGAACTATAACGGAAATGTAAACCAGTGAGTTCTGTAGTCTCGACTTTAGATCCCAAATATAAAAATGTTTCTGTTGATCATTCACTACGAATTTTAGAAACTGAAAACCTACCTGATCGCTTATCCTCTGATTGACTTATCATCGTTCCTATCATAGAAAGCTCGAACCACTTAAAACACGCATTTCGACTTAGAACATCTTTTCCAAAAACTCTTTTAAAAAGTTCAAGTATTTTTGTCGGCATGTTCCCAAGTGTAAATTTCTCATAGATGCCGCTCTTTGATCAAATTCATCGTAAAAATTGTCTGGATAAATAAAATCAAATTGTAATTTAATAAGTTTTTTTTTTCAATTTAATAATTTTAGTAAGTTTCTATAAAAACAAAGTAAAATTTTACTTGGTTACTTAATCGTTGAGCCCTTTTACCATATTTGGTGTCGGGCTAGTAAAATTTTAACTAGAAATTATTAGATAGTCCTAGACCAGGGCTGTTCAATATTTTCGTATTTTTATATGTATTGTTACCACGATCAACTTCAACGCGTAGCTGGCCACAGAAGGGGGGGGGGCATGGAGTGCCCTCTCGGGTGAATGGGACATCTACCGGGAAGAAAATTTTGAAACAATGCATTCCATGTTACTATTTGAAAGATGCTTTTTATGTAAAAATAATATAATAACTGCAAATGTGCAAAACGAAATTAAAAAAAGAATGTTTATAGCTCCTCCAAGGCTGCACTTTTAGCCCGACGGTTAACACGTTGATCGCCGACGAATTTTATGCAAGATGGTTCAGAAAATGATTCTTTATTTTTAAGTTTTGTTGGTTAGGATACATATTATTAACTCTCCATGGGCCTACAAGGCTTCTTTCATGGCTTCTTTCACTATTGTTCTCCATAGTTTCTTATTTTGTGCCTTAACTTCCCAGTTGGCTACTTTAAGTGTTTTCAAGTCACTTTTCACACTATTTAACCACTTCTGCCTAGGTATGCCTCTCCTGTTTTTGTGTGTTGGTTAGGACAAATTAAGATAATGTTTTTTTTCGGTGTATTTTTGAAAAATAGTGGTTTTTCGAACTCAAGATCTACTCAAAATCACGCCGCAATCGACCAGTAGATCACGATCGACTGGTTGGGGCAACCCTGTCCTAGACTATATGAACAACCCTCGAGAATAACTCGCAAGCGAAAAAATTAGGGAGTGCTCTGCGCTATCGTTGTAAGTGTACTCGTATCTAAATTTAAAATGCTAGTCAAATTTCTTGCCAATAATTAAGTTATTTACTTTTTTCCGTAAATTATTTACGGAAAATGACAGGGTGCGAGTGGGTTTATCGAGGATTGCACGTGGTATTTTATAGCAGTGCTCCGCAACTTTTTTACTTACAGTGCACCAAAGTTCTTCCGAAAATTCCGCGGCACATCACAAACAAAAATATACAAAAAATTGTTATAATGTTTGTACACAGATATTAATACGGCCATTCTGTGGTAAGCTTACAGACAAAATCTATAAGAAACTGTTCATAACAACACATAAAACAACTCCTTAGATACGATCGTCTGTAACTAACAGAATTGCCGCATTAATTTATTTATTTTATTTTATTGACGCAGCTGGTATGGGATCGTTCCCGGAAATCGAGCGTTATGGAATTAGGATAGATTAGAAGCTCTTACTGCTATTCGTAAAATAATCGGAAGCACATGGCAATAGTATCAAAAGATAGACTATTCATATACGCGTGACTTACGGTGACTTATCGCGACCATTAGTTTAAGATGACGCTGACACGTTTAAGTTCGCAAAGAAAAAAGTAACGATAATTCGCGTTACTTCGCCAGTCAAAATTCAGAAATCGGAGAGGCTATACGCGTCTTTGACTGCTCAAATGATTCATAATATCGAGTTGTACAACACTACATTGCAAAAACAGCGAATTTATATCCGTTACATAATGCAAACATGGAAAAAGTTACAAAATTTTTGACGTAACTGTTAAATGTCGCAACAATTTTAAAGAAAATAGATAAAACGATATAAGACTCGGGTGTTGGAATAAACAAAACAAAATGCTAGACTAAATGAGGGGCCACTGAGCAGCGTCGAGCGAGCGCCGTTCTGGAATAGTATATTCTGTAACAAGGTTGGAATGAGAAAATTCTATGCGAGTGGAACATTCAGAGCGCGAGCCGCAGGCGAGCTTGAAAAACCACGAGCATCGAATTTTCTCTTCTAACCGAGTCACAGACCCTACTTTCTCCACGACCACCAGAAAGAAAAATAAATTAACAAATAATTATTTTAACAGACATTTTATCTTAACAAATAATTTATATTACATAACAAATTAATCAATTAATTAAACTTATTTTTTTATTTATTATTTGTTTAATTTTAATTTCATTTGTTGAAGTTGTTGAAGTTGTTGCATTATTCAATGTAAACATTGCATATATTTTAATGTAATTCTACAAAAACAAATGACAACAAGCATGGAATAGTTATTCCATAACAAGTGATGGAATGAAATACACGCAAAATGCATAAAAAGATAAGTGCTTTAGAATAACATTCCAACTCTTGTGTTAGAATATTTACTTTCTGTAGTCAAAATTGGTTTTAGAATTGGTAAATTCTATAGTGGTCGTGAAGAAAGAGCGTTAGGGTACGGACGAGCCGTAGATGCATCGATGAGCGGGATCGCGGTCGCGGTCGATGTCGACGCCTAGACGTCACCTCGCTTTAAAACAAATGTACAGTATTAAATGGGACCATGCATGCCGAGGGTGCTCGTAGTAGTTCACCCTAGCTGCTTAGATAGAGGTCTAAGCGCGGTCGAGGTAGAAACAAAATAGTTTGTTTTTACACCGCTCTAGAACAGTAGGCATCGATGTAGCTAGCGCTCTAATTGAGTTAGTTAAAATTTTTGGCGCACAGCAACAAAGGCTATTTGCGCCTAACGCAGCCCATCTAAATGACAAGACTATATATTAAAAACAAGAAAAAAAATAAATAAAATCATTAAAAATACGCATACACAATAAAAGAAATCTTGCATTGACAAACACAAATAAATAATATAAAAAGTCTGTTCGAAAATTTGAACAGACTCAGGGTAAAGATAAGAGGCTGTAAAGGGGCCAATTACCATCTAATATCACAGTTTAGAAATAGAACACATTAAAATAAGGTGCAAGACTTCACACATAAAACAGTAAGTTTGATTCTCTCAGGAAGAGTATCAGCCTGTCCACGAGTACCCTATCGTCACCTAAAGCAACTGACAGGACATAGCACAGGCCTAACCTCTCCCTGACATTCTCGAACAGTATACACTCATTTAAAAAGTGTAACACAGATAAATCTGTGTTACACGTCTCACAGATAGGGGACTCTTCACCTCGAAGGAGGTGTCCATGGGTCCACCAACAGTGACCTATACGGAGGCATGTGATGGCGTCCTCCCTGCGGTTAATACTGCAAGCAGAACCCCATGGTTTAACGTCTCCTTTAATCTGTCGCAACTTAACGTTCTGTGTGCGGCACCACTCATGTTTCCACATGTCTAGAACCAGATGTTTCAGATGACTCTTTGCGTCATCTGGAAATATGAAACTCACATCAATGATAGGTCTGTGAGAGGCAGCTTTTGAAGCTGCATCTGCCGCTTCGTTGCCTTTAATACCAACATGTCCCGGTATGCAAAACAGCTCTACCCTCACATTCTGAGCATTCAGGTTGTGGAGTAGCAACCGGATCTTTAGTACAAGAGGATGCACTGGATCTGGATCTTGGATACTGTTCAGAGCGCTCAGCGAGTCCGTCAAGATAACACTGGACCGACTTTGCTCTGACGAAACAAAACACAGGGCCTTGAAAATAGCGTATAGCTCAGCAGTGTACACACTCGTTATGGAGTACAGACGGTACTGAAACTGTTGACGTGGGTTCAGGACAACGAACGCACACCCAACCCTGGTTCCGGATTTTGATCCGTCAGTAAAAATGACAGTATCCTCGAACCTATGGACCAGTGTTCTTTGTAACTCATGTTGGTATTCGATAGGCAACGTAGTATCTTTATCAAACCTAGTTAATGTGCGATTCACAAGCGGATGCGGCAGCGTCCATGGCGGAACAGCACACAAAACGAAACTTGCCATTTCGGGTATATTAAAATCAATATCACCAAAATGTCGAAAGTCCTCAGACTAAAAGGTCTATGGGCTCTTGGTTTTCTGTCATAAGTCTCTGTATGCCTATTTTGTAGAATAGGGTCATACGCGGGATGATCTGGCTTGACACTGAGTGCAGCCATATACCGCAGGGATAGAATTTTACGACGATTGTACAGTGACGGTTCGCCTGCTTCACACAGCAGGCTTAGTGAAATGCACCTGTGGCCAATCTAACCCCAGTGTGATGTACAGTGTCAAGAATTCTTATCTCTTGGTGTTTAGCTGACCCATAAACTAGACATCCATAGTCCAGCTTAGAGCGCACTAGAGAACGATATAAACGCAACATGACAGTGCGGTCTGCACCCCATGTCTTATGACTGAGGACCCGCAACAAATTGAGCGACTTTTGGCATTTTTTCTTGACGGACAAAAAATGTGCCCGCCAAGTAAGACGAGTGTCAAACACGAGACCCAGAAATCTGGCAGTATCGGTAAAGGGTAACTGTGCTCCATTTAGTGTGAGTGTAGGATTGGGATGTACACCCCTTTTCCTACTAAAATGGACACATGCAGTTTTGCTGGTCGAGAATTTAAAGCCATTTTCGGTTGCCCATGTATCGAGACGATTGATAGTCAGCTGAAGCTGACGTTCGATTGTACGAGTCTTTTGTCCGGCGACATAGATACCAATGTCGTCGACAAATATCGAAAGTAGGGACGGTTGAGCCTGGGAACCAAATGTGTTGCGGGCTAGCCTAAATTTTAGGCGCATTAGAGAAAATGTGACGTCAGAGATAACCTGATATAAGTAGCTGACAGCTGTTCAATTGCGAACAGACCTAATTGTGAACAGACCTGATTGTGAACAGACCTGATTGCGAACAGACCTGACTGTGATCAGACTTGATAAAAACAGGTCTGAATTCAGGTCTGTTCACAATCAGGTCTGTTCGCAGTCAGGTCTGTTCACAATCAGGTCTGTTCGCAATAAGGGCTGTTCACAATCAGGTTTGTTCGCAATTGAACAGCTGTCAGCTATTTGTATCAGGTTATCTCTGACGTCTCATTTTCTCTTATGCGCCTAAAATTTAGGCTAGCGCGCAACACATTTGGTTCCCAGACTCAACCGTCCCCATATCTACTGCTAACTTTATAATTTAGCAAATTTTCAAAATATTCCTTGAATTTTTTAAGGCCCTATTAACCCTATTTTGAATTTAGGTGAGGTTATGTAAAGTTTTAAATTTTATTTAATATTTTTCAATACGCCCCCCGCAATTAATTTTTTGTTTTTGAGTACGCCCATTTTATTTAAAATTTTCAATAGGCCCCCGCATTTAAAATTTTTTTTGAGTACGCCCCTGAACTTTTTTCTTATCTGTGACGTAACCTTGAATTTAGGTTAGGTTATGTAAAGTTTTAAATTTTATTTTAAATTTTTCAATACGCCTCCTGCATTTTAAATTTTTTTTTGAGTACGCCCCTGAACTTTTTTCTTATCTGTGACGTCACTTCCAGTCTGTTGCCCTCCTTTTTTACCTACTATCGAACTCTGTACAGGCAATCAAATACATGAATCTGCACCGTTAATGGCAATCAAGAATAACGTAACGCTCAGTATGGAGCCCTGTGGGACCCCATTGTCCAGTGCGAACATTTGTGACAGGGTATTTCCGATCCGCACCCTGAAGCGCCGGTTCGACATGAAGTATTTTATAAAGAACATCACGCGTCCCCGGAGACCCCATGAATGCAGAGTACGGAGAATACCATAAATCCATGCAGTGTCATAGGCTTTCTCAATATCGAAAAACACAGCTAATAGGTGTTTGTTTTCAACGAAAGCATTTCTGATAGCTGTCTCTAGTCTGACCAGATGATCTGCTGTTGAGCGGTGACGACGAAAGCCGCACTGTGTGTTGGCCAGCAAGTCATTTGATTCTAAAAACCAAATCAGACGCTTGCTGATCATACGCTCCATGAGTTTGCAGAGACAACTGGTCAACGATATAGGTCTATAGCTAGAGGGCAAGTGTTTATCTTTCCCGTCTTTGGGGATAAGAATTATATGAGATTCCTTCCACTTGATCGGGCACTTACCCTCAGTCCATAGCCTATTATAGACATTCAAAAGCCTAGACTTATATAATTTCGGAAGATTGCGGATCATACGATAATGTATCGCATCTGGACCAGGAGAGCTATCCTTGCACTTTGACATCGCGCTATCTAGCTCTTCACGAGAGAAAAGCAGGTTGTATACCTCGTCATTCCTAGAAGAGAAATTTAGAGGTATAGATTCGAGGTCTGCTTTACGAATTAGAAACTCGGGTGGATAATGTTCAGAGCTAGAATTGAACGAAAAATTAGATGCCAAAGTGTTAGCAATTTCGACCGCTGAGGTAACTACGTTACCATTTACCGATAGACCAGCAATAGCTGTAGCTGTATTTAGACCTGATATTTTCCGTACCTTCTCCCAAACTTTAGGCACTGGAGTGGCAACTGTAACGGTGCACACGTGTTTGCGCCATGATTCGCGCTTGCTTTCTTTCACAATCCTCTTAGCACGAGCTTTCGCTCCTTGGAAGGCTATCATGTTTCCCTTTGTTGGACAACGACGGAATGTATTGAAGAGGTGTGCTCTAATTGACTGTTGCTTATCACATTACGTCTCTTTTTAGTCTACTACTTTCATTCTTCTATATTAATAAAATTGGTTATTCATATTATAATGTTTTATTCTATTTTTATTTCTTGTAGTTAATACTGTAGTGAACCCGGTATGTTTTACAACGTACCATTTATTGTCCACTAGGTAGCGAGCCTGTGATCTTATATGAAGTCTAATCTCAAACTGAAATGAGATTTCTAACTAAAGGATTTTGGGTGGTAGGCGTGAGTGTTATCCCAGGGTTCATCATTACGATATGTGCATTAAATAATACGCATTTGTACTTACCAACCGACTTGTCAGGCATGTTGTATTTAGTTTGGTTTACAAAATAAACAGAATCGAGTAGTCCACCAGAATGCAGAACCAGTTCCTCTAAGAATTTAACAAATTAGATGTTAATGTTATGCAGACCGAATACTGACTGATCTCCTCTTCAGAGAGACGTCTATTTTTATGAGAAGTTTTTAGGCATTACGTGGAAAAAGGGTTAGTGTTGTTCAAGGGGATGCTAGTGTTCAAAGTTATTAAGCAATAACTCTGAACAAATGTCTCCTTGAACAATGAACCATTTAAGTATATTTCTATAATTACATGCTGTAACGTAAAGTTTCTAATTTTATATTACTATATGGATTTTTACAAACATGTACCCTTTTAAAATCATTTAAAAAAAACGCCTTCAACCCCCTTTTAAAGAAATGGTCGCGAAGGGTCCTTTTGCGAAAGTTTAATCCTTTCTGGCAAACTAGCCGATTCGTTACAATACCCTAACCGCCACAAGGCCTAGATGAAATAAAAAATATATAAATTATGATGAAGAAGTAATGGGATTCGAACTGGTCAGAAATTAAAATTAAACCAATATTTTAACTTCGCTAAGCTTAATAAGCGAAGTCAAAATATTGTTTTAATTTTAATTTCTGACCAGTCTGAATCCCATTACTTCCTTATCATATTATATTTTAGGGACGTAACCATTTAATTCAAGAATATGGAAGTATCAATAAAATTGGAGAGTATATCTGTTTTTCATTTTTTTTTTTCGGTCTCTTATTTGGTTGTTATACGTTTCAGACGAACGATATTTAAAAAAAATTTTTTTTTTTTTTGTTTATCCTAAATTCATCCAAGAACGGCTGGATATATTTGCACGAAATTTCATACGATGATATGATAAAACTAGGATTTGAATTTTACTAAAAAACTTGTATGAATATTTGCGGAGTTTTGAGGGCGCATCTTAAAACTAAACTTTTGAAACAAAAATCATATAGTACGGGTACGATAGCTAGTGAATCATAAATACACTGGTTTAGTTGAATCATTACAATAATATTAATATTATTTCATTTTGATTAATCATTATTCCATGATAAAAGATGAATTAATTAATTTAGTACTTAATGGCTATTTGTTTGTGGGACAAACGCCACAAACTATACCATAATAGACATATTTTGGCCCGAGAATGAAGAAAAATAGCAACTAGTCTTGCAGAACACTGAAAATGTCCGCTCGACATCGATATTAACATCTACATCGACCACGACCGCGCATATCGATGCTTCTTCGGCATATCCGTACCGAAAGCAGCAAGGCGGTGTCAACATCGGCATTAGCACTTGACCCCGGAGGCAGATGTGCCTTTTTTAAAACAAGTGCAATTTATCGAAATAAATTTAATTCACTGCTAACCATTGTTTCACTACTACATAATTTTTTTATTTATTTTTTTTTATTTTTTTTTTAATTTACAATCTACTTCATTGCGAGTATTAAGTAAATGAGATGAAAGTAGTCGGCATGTAAGGGAGCCATCCAGTGACGTTTCTCCTTATATATCAATGTCTTCAGTGTTGCGGTAGGTAGTTTGGCCAAAGTCTCTTTAACCTTCTGTTGCCGAGGTCATTTATTAAATTACCCACAAGTTCATTTTCATGTCCAATGAGTCGGTCATGGTATTTGTTGGCAACTTTATGAATTTCTTCCGTGATGAAAGAGATTTTGAGGTCTTCATGGATCATTCTATTTGAGACGTACCAAGGTGCATTCACTAAAGCTCGAAGCGTTTTTAATTGGAATCGCTGTATTATTTTTAATCTCGTCGGCTTGGCACATCCCCATAATTGAAGTCCATACGACCATATGGGCTTGAGTATGGTCTTATAAATCAAAATTTTATTTGAAACTGATAATTTTGATTTCCTACCAAGAAGCCAGTACATTTGGCGAAATTTTAGGTCTAACTGCTTACGTTTGGCTTGTATGTGTTTACTCCAGGTCAATCGTTGGTCCAAATGCAATCCAAGGTATTTCACTTCAGTTTTTATGGGAACTGGAATGTCGTTGATTGTTACTTGTGGGCAAGTACTGAGTCTGGTTGTAAACGTGACTTGGACAGATTTAGACTGGTTTACTTTAGTTCTGCATTTATTACTACATAAAAATGACAGTCACCAAACGACTTTGACGTATTCTACGTAGCGGATGTGTCCCCGACATTGCTCATTGCTCTGCCCGATTTTATTAATTTATCATAATTATATTTGTTTTATAGGGTAAATAATAATAATAATAATAATAATAATAATAATAATAATGACAGATAAAGAAATACCATGCAATAGACCGGATATAACACTTATTGACACAAATAAGCAGAGAGCATTTCTAATAGACATTACAATTCCGTGCAACAACAACCTTCAAAAAGCATATCACGAAAAATTAAGTAAATACAGTGAACTGACCATAGAAGTCATGCAACTTTACAAGTTAAAAGAAGTCAGAATATTACCTATTTTAATTTCCGCCACTGCAATTATTCCCAAATCTCTACATGATAATCTTAAAACACTAGATATTGACAGAGTTTCTTCGGTAGTGTTAACAATGCAGAAGTCTGTTATCCTTAGTACCTGCAACACAGTTAGAAAATTTTTGAACCTCTAACTCACTAACCACAATATGTTTTACTTACCTGTATAAATGCACATACACACAAAACAATAGTACTTACCTGTACCATTCTTTCTCAAAGACGTCAGGATAAGGTTCCGCGCAATTAGACGCGAGAAAAGAAAAAATATAAATAATAATAAAACTACGTTTATTAACAAGCACCCGGGTGCCACCGGCATGTAATGACCTTGTCTCGAGTTTTAGTTTTCTGGTACATTGGTAGATGGCAGAATATTGCAAAATAAATTACGAATACACCCGACTTCAAACGATCAGAAACTTCGTGTTCTAGCTGTAGATCAGCCGCCATTAGCTGTCAAACACATGACAGTTGGTGTTGAAGTAATACACATTTAAGCTTGTTAATTTTCAAATACGTGGTTCAAATAATAGAGTTTTATTTCCAATGTTGGTCATCTTATACTGTATTTGATACATACATTGTACATCTTGGGAAGACGGACCAAAATTGATTTTTTGCGGATATTGTCTTATAATGATCTGAAATGTGGAGAAACCAAATATGAGGCCGAAAAAATAAAGAAACATGTATAGCCTCCAATTTTATTAATACAGTTTTTGTAATTAGTAATTATAATGTTGTGTTTAAAATAATATTTTATGTTGTGTATAATTTTGTGTTTCAAAAATAAATAGCTTACACTTTTTATTTAGATTTATTTATTTAAATTCCTTATTTATATGTTATATTAATGTATATGGATTATTAAATATATATGTATTTCTTTGTTAATTGTAAAACTTTTGATAATATAAATAATAAAATATATTTAATACAATAATAATGGTAATTATGAACGTAAATCAGATACTAAAATTTAAATTTGGCGGTTGTTGTTGTTTAGTTCATTGGTACATTCCTAGAGGGAACGTACTAAATTTTTTTTTTTTTTGCTGCCCGTATCCGTTCTTAATACTACTATTAGTTACATTTATATAATATGTTACCTGACAAATATAAATGCACTCAAAACATTAAAAAAATTTAAAATAATCTTAAAAACTTGCTTCTTGAGCATGCTATATATAACATTAGAAATTATTATAATTATGTAATTCGCTATTGTTATTCTGTTCTTTTTTGTATTCCATATGTAGAGCCCTGCAAATCCGCGGATATCCGCGGATTATCCGCATATATCCGCAACTTTTCTGCGGATTTCTGCGGATTTCTGCGGAATCATTTAAACCATGCGGATGCGGATCGGATGCGGATTAAATGTCATATCCGCTTATCCGCAATATCCGCGTGAACATTAAATCTTCGGTTACTTTCGGAGAAACAAGCAATTGTGTTCTGACTACGCAGTCCTCGGTTATTTTCGGTTGTCTGTATATACATGATATTTTGTAGCATTCAATCTCACTTTATGTTATTTTTATTAAGACAATTGTCCATGATCAAGACTGAGTTGAGACAATCAACTTAACTTTCTTTTTATTATTGAATATATTATAGAAAATAATATTTTGGACAAAAGTTTCCTGGTACACTTTCGACGTAATTCTTCCTACCTCTGCTCTAATTCTGGCTTTTAAATCTGATAAAGGTTTTTTTTTTTACATAAAACTGATTAGTAAGTTTTATTTAAATACCAAAATTTACCTACATAATTTTTTCTCGAAATTTTTTTTATACTACCCGAAGTAAAAAGTCTTGCAGATCCCAAAAATTTGAAAAATGACACATGTTGCTATTTGAAAAAGTTGCAACGCCTAACTCATGCGCGAAATGGCGTAAGAAAATTACTTGATCCTAAAAATATGAAGCACCTTCTAACAAGTAACTTTTCTGTTTTTTTTTTTTTTTAATTCAATATTAAAAAAAGCAGCACGCCACTTACTCCCTACGAAAAAGAACGCTTAGGCCCCCCAAAATTGTTATCTCTCTCTAGATTTAAATAAGTTATTAGCGCATCTAGGCCTTAAAACTTTTGGGGTCCCTTAGGTTAGGTTAGTAATAAATAAGCTGGTAAATCCAAAAATTTTCAGTAGCATTTTAGAGCAGAGATTACCTAAACAGGCGAAATATGTTAGTTCTTTCCAAACTGACAGCAAAACCTGTAGTGCGGATAGTGCGGATATTTTTGCGGATGCGGATCGGATGCGGATTTGTTATTTACAAAAGCTGCGGATGCGGATCGGATGCGGATCATGGATGTGCGGATGCGGATCGGATGCGGATACAGAAAAGCTTATCCGCGCAGGGCTCTATCTATATGTTTTGACGTATCCATTGTGCAAATATACATTCTTTGGTTTTAATAAATTATTATTATTATTATTATATTGTGTTCTGTATTAACAAGGTTTATAAATTATGTACATTACAGTATAATATTTAATTTTTTGCATTAATCTTTGTTACGTGAATGAAAAATGTTTCCTAGATAAAGAAACAAGATATCACGTATGGTTTGTCGGTTTTCAAAACACGGTTTCAAAAACCGTTTTTTTTTTTCGAAAGAATTTTTGAAATTCGAAACCCGGTTGTTTAGAATTTAAAAACCGGTTTTCGAATTCGATACTCGAATTAATATGTCAAAATTAAATTAAAATTCAAACATTTGATAATAGCCTCTGAACATATTGTAGTAAAACAAAATCTTCAGGCGTTTATTTGTATATTTAACATGCAAACCGACAAATGATATGCAATAGTTAAGATAGATAAAATAAATTAAAGACTGAAATAAGTATCAAATTATTAAATTCTTTAGAAGTACGAATTCAAGAAAGAAGACTAGTTGAACTCGAGACTCTTTTGCTTTATTTGCAAAATCCACATAATATTTCAACAAAGAAATCTACTATATTTCCACTAGCTTCAAAGGTCGATATTATTAAGTTAGCTGGAAAAATATTGTCTAGAATATATCCAAATTCGGAATTTCCGATGATGAAGATGGAGAAATTATTAATCAGGCCAAGGATAATACTCTAAAAGTAGCAATGAAAAAATCAATTCATAGATTACTTGAGGAACCTGAAAAAAAAAAATCAAATCCGAAGACATTAAATGCCGAATTTTCAATATTTGAGGTCACTAATAAAAGAAAAAAGAATTTGGAGTTGTTATTTGATGCTCTCAGAACAATAAAACCAAGTTCAGTAGCCAGTAAGAGAATATTTTCTATTTCAGGAAATATTGTAACTAAATTAAGAACAAGATTAAGTAATCGTTCCGTGGACATTTAATGTTTTTCGAAATAATATTTTCCGAAAAAGACACTAAATAAATAAATATATAATTTATATTTTGTACCGAAATTTGTTAATTGTTATATTAGCTTCTTTTTGTTAAGTTTTGAATGGAGTATACTTTATTTTGTTAATTTTTGGTAGTTCCATAACTGTTAAATAAACCGAAAAATGTTAAAAAACGTATAAATACTTTTTTTGCCGTTTTCATTATTATTATTATTATGGGGTTTGTCAGGTCTTGACAAGCGACAATTATTATTATTATTATTATTATTATTATTATTATTATTATTTTTGAATAAATGGAAAACCGGCTATAAACGGTTTTCTGGAAATAATGGAATTCAAAAACCGGTTTTTTCAAAAGTCGGTTTTTGTATAAACTTTAATATCACGGCAACATTGATTCTGCTTTCCACAGGCATGACTTAGATTTTGAATTAATTATAAATATTTTTCAATTTAGCGAGTATTATTGACAGATTATTTTTGACCTTTTCTTCTCTCAACGTCTCATGGCACATCGGTTGTAAAGAACTGTTCTACAAAACTGTATTAAAAAGACGTTAAACCACGCTTAATCAATATTTTCTCACTGGATTAACAAAATTCTAATACAGCCATTTAAATAATAACTACGAATTAAGGAAATCTGAATAAACGCTTGGTGAGGTAGAGTCATCAGTCGATTTTAATTCATTTATCGCACCTTGCCCGTGTAACAACCTCCAGGCAATGGCGGTTCCAGTCTACAAAATTAGGAGGGAAGTAATTGGAAATACACAGGTATAAACCAGGGGTGGGGAACCGTTGTACCAAAAAATTCCTTTTTCATTTCGAAGATACCTAGACAGGTGACTTGGTCACACAATCTAAGCTTGCCTTAATTTTCATATACCAACCCCAGAAGTTTTTTTGAGCGAGAAAAGAGAGTGATTAAACCTTCCCCGAACGGTTGTTGAGCGGGAATGATTTTCAAAACTGAACATTTGTTGAGCTGCAGGTTCCTACCCTCGGTGTAAATATGTATATTTTTAACACTAAGTGAGAAATATCGCATTTCTAGAGGCGAGCAAACATAAGCATTTTGTACGCCAATACCGATAAAAATACATAAACGACTAGACACAAAAATGTAGGTGTTGATAGGGATATGCGATACTAAGAAAGTATCGATATTTGGGTATCGATGATATCGAATAAAAAGTATCGATACCGGTATCGTATCGAAATAAAATATCGATATTTTCAAGTATGAAAAGGAAAAATGAGTCTATTTTCTATAAATCCTAAAAAACATTTTATTCTTATAATAACAATTTAATTGTTTTACAATAATAAATAGATTAAAGTATAAAGGCTATTCCATTTTTCAGGAGTTTCATTTTCATTACTTATTCACTTGTATTTGATATTTGACCGAAGTCGAAAATCTTATTTCTACTTGAGGGGAGAAAGAGGAAGGTCAGGAGGGAGAGTTAGGAGGATTGCGAGACTAAGGTGCGGGAATGAAGAGAGAGGAAATAGATATTGGAGGAGACAGGAGGATAAGGATATAGTACGTCTGGCCTTGATTGTATTTTGTGAATGTCTTAAATATGTTTTGTAAATTGAATGAGTAGAGCAAGTTAATGTTTGTTTATATGAAAATGTACATTTTTTTTTAAAAAAAGTATTGTTTATGATTGAGTATGTTAGTATGTATGTATATTGTATGTTTATCTACGGACACAAAAAGGACTATGTCTGTAGTGTCCAAATAAATAAATAAATAAATAAATAAATAAATAAATAAATAAATAAGATGTGCAGGATGTGCGGGGAGGAGGAGGAAGATATATAGCACCTCGCGAAGAGGTGTAGAGAGATGACAGTATGGTCGGGGAGCACATTAGACCTGTTGCACGAAGATGGAAGGGAAGATGGAAGAGTTGGGCGAGAGAATTAGAGGCAAGAAGGATGGAGATTGGGGAAGGATAACAGGAAGGGGAAACGGAAAGAAGAAAGAAAAGAGAAAAAATATTGTAAAATGTAAATTGTATTGGATGTTATTTTTTATTTTATTTTTATTTTTTGTAAATGTTAACACCCTGAACGCCGCAAGGCCTAGAGGAATAAAGAATATATATATATAAAGGCTATTCCAAACGTTTAGGTGGAACTAAATAGGAATTTCGGTCTTTTAGGTTGTCACTAGTCGCGAGAACGGATCTCGATTGGGTTATTTAATTTTTCAGGTTGGTATGTGAAAATTTAAAATTCCAACAGTGAAACTGTTCTGTGAGTGAAACCAGGGAAACGAATGACATTTATTAAAAATGTTAATACTTTTTTACATATTTTGAAGACAAAACAAATAAATAAATGGGAAATTTTTATTAAGAATGACAAAAAAATAAAAAACAATGAAAACTACATTTTTAATGACAGTTAATTTAATCTAGAATTTGCAATGCGAGTATGATTTACAAAGCTTAAACAAAATGATAAAAATTACTAGATTTCAAAATCTAGTTCCACCTAAACGTTTGGAATAGCCTTGGAATATATGCTGTTCACTTTTGTAACAACAATCTGAAAGAAAATTTTGATTTCAGTAGTTTGCACATTTGAAATTGTATGTTTGGTGTTGTATGTTGTACAGTATGTGGTATGGCATGTTGGTATTAAAAAATCAGCTGTGGCCACCACAGGACCGACCGCCATCATAAAGTACTTATATGAATTACATTCTAGCAGCAGAGTAGAAATAACTTGACCTAATATTTTCTAACAGAGATATTCAGATCAATTCTGTAAAAAGTTACTGTGTAATAACGTTACTACAACATAAAATATTATAAAAAGTATAATGCCTTTCATTCATGGTAGTAACTGACCTTGCTCATAGTAACGAATTTAGTAACTATTATCATAGTAACAGAGTTACAGAATTGGTCTGATTATTTATCATAACCATGGAAACGTTACATATAAACATGAAAAAATTGAGACATGGAAAAAAAATTCGAAAAATTTCACAGAAATTATTCGAAATTTTTCGTTTTATCAAAAAACGTCTCAAATAAAAGTTATTAGTTATTGCTTTTATAGCAACTTTTGTTTAATAAATTTTTTCGAGATATTTTTCTGTTGTGAAATATTCGCAAAAATTTTAAAATCGAAACTCCCATTTTTAGTCAACCGATTTTTACCAAAAGTTGATCAACTCGTGCCATTGATGGCAGAAGCTTAAATATGCAGTTTCATAAAAATCCTTTTAGCCAAATTTGCTCTACACGTGTACACAGACAGACAGACGGACGTACGGACATACAGACAGACAGACAGACAGACAGACAGACAAACAGACAGACAGACAGACAGACAGACAGACGGACAGACAGACCGACAGACATCATGCTAAAAATAGTCAAAACGTTATGTAGGGACCTCAATTCGTGGAGATCCAGCAAAATCTCGAAATGTCAAAATCGGTATGATCACAATACCTTCCTTATATATGTTGGCGGTCGGTAAAAATGGTAAGGCAATAGGCAATAGATCTGAGTGATTGTTTAAAAAATAATTAAACACTCCACTCTTTTTCATTGCAAGCACCGAGAAAAAGCAGTTTAGTACGCCTTTTGCCCAGAAGCTTATTTCTGTCTCTGCATACAGTGGCAGGTCAATGGCAAAAATATATAGACAACATGGGTGCATACTTTGATGAATAAAATAATTCCTTATATTTGTAAGTTATCAACCAACTTTCTTTTTTTCTACAAATTTCATCCTTGACGACCTGATAGATGGCCTTTCTAATTCCATTTCATTTGAGCAACTTTTACAAGGTTGTCTGTTATTTTCGTCTGTTGACCAATTTCAGGACTTGGTATTTTATCCCTCAGCGTTATACCGAACATTCCTTATTCCACGGCCCTCTTCCAGATTTCTAACTGAAACTTTATCCAGTGTTAGAGTTTCCACCCGGTAGGTTAAGACGGGCAAAACACATGTAAGCTATCCCAAATCTTTAAGCGGAATAAATTTTGAAATCTAGCTACTTTCATCGTTTGATTCGTGCTTTTGGTCATTTTATTTAAACTTTGTACTTAAATCAGATTTATTTTAATATTTTTTTGTTAAGATATTATAAAATGTCATTTTTATTACATTTTGATTTTTTGTGTCATTATTAATACAAAATTTTAAAATATATAAGTTTAAAAAAAAAAAATTGAATTTTTCTGTATATTGCGTTCATCAAGGACAAACCAAATCTGGTTGTTTTGGTTACTTTTATAGTGTATTACATACTTTAAATGTCATTTCAAAATATTTCTTACGTTGTAAAACATTCAGATTTGTTAGTCATGATCATTATAATTAAGATATCATTTTTTCATTATGACTTATGTCAAATGCAATAACATATTAAGAAATTGACTTTTTTATAATTTTTTGTTTTTTTTTTTTGACTAGCTAACTTTGTAATCAAAATTTTCTTTTACTTTGTTTTTACAAAAGTGAACGTTGTTTGTTTT
Organism: Liopterus haemorrhoidalis; assembly: GCA_963971575.1. Taxonomy (NCBI): domain Eukaryota; kingdom Metazoa; phylum Arthropoda; class Insecta; order Coleoptera; family Dytiscidae; genus Liopterus; species Liopterus haemorrhoidalis. Next base: position 17,178,346 of record OZ020619.1, read on the forward strand.
TTTATAATAAAATAATAAATTCCATTTAGTTCCGCTTAACCCATTAGATACTAGCGTTTCATATAAGGAACGCAAATCACGACATCGCAAAATTTTTACCAAATAACGTTACTATAAAAATAAACGTTATATTTAAAACTCCCCGATAAGTCAAGTTTTTCAGGTCGTATAATATATGAATGATGCACAATGACTGTTTGTTTGTCAAGTAATCGCCTAACAGCCTCTCTGAGATAGTTTGTTTCTTTGCTTGTCTTGTGAACACAAAACTATGGCGAGTAGAAATGGCTAAGTATTAATTTTATTAATTTTTACAACATCTAGACTGGATCCAAATTTTGATTTAGTAACTTTTTATAAACCAAATAATCTCTGTACTGTTAAAATAAAATTATAATATATGTATTTGCCTAATTTATACACTTTATTTTGGCGTTCCATATTTGGAACGCTAGTCCTTTAGCATACATTTTTAAACTCTGTATTTTTATTTTTGTTTCTTAGATAAACGGTGCAGAAAATTGCTGATATGTTTGAAAGTGAAGAGTTTTTGGAGAATTTCGATGTTAATGATATCATATCTGAAAACAATTACTGGCAAATGCAGAAGTATAATGGATAGTAGCAGACGAGTGGGAAATTTTAATATATTAAATGAAAATGATGATATTCCAGATGATGTGACATTTGCGTCACTTCTAAACAAAAGGGATGAAATTTTTGAATGGTTGCGACAGACCAAATGGATGCCAACATCAATGTATATATAATAGGGGTAATAGGGGTAGATGCAGCCATTCAAAATTTATGCATTATTTACAAAATACATTCAGAAACAACAAACAATTGGATTTTAGAAGGAGAAATTGCAAAATCTTAATTTAAAAAAAAATCAAAATTTACCAATATCATCTGGTAGACCCAGCTATTTTTCAAGGGATTCTACAATATCTACAGATATTTATTTGGTGGAATTCATACCTAATAACAGACGCCGACAATGCTCTGCACAAAATCACAAAGGGTACATTCGATTTGACGCTCCGAGCGTTCCGAGTACGCTCTGTACACTCAAACGTGTTCGATTTGACGCTCGAAGTACACTCAATTGCATTCGTTTTGCGATCGATCGAGCATTTGAAGTGCGTTCTATGTGTTCGGGGTTTTAAGACCGAGCATATGGGATATGACGTAAAAAAGTGTGGGAACGGCGGGAAAGAAATGAAATTTTAAAATTAAATTATAATTAATTAAAATAAAAATAATAGCCTTAGACAAATAATATTGTTATTTGTCTATAGCTACAGAGTACGGCCATTTTATGTATTTGTGACGTTCTGTAAACAGCAAAAAATTATTAAAATACACCGTTCATAAAATTAAAATGGAAAAAATTCATTAATTATTATTTAATTTTTAATTAATTTTATTTCTTCATCATTGAAAAAAAAAATCAAGGAAAAACCGGGGTATATAATTTTGATTCATGACTGACGTGAACTAATCTGAGAGTAAAAACGCCGCCTAAAATTGTAGGGTAAGATTTTATAAACATTACGTCACAACAACGCTCGATCCGTGTTCGAGTTGCTGTGCTCCGTTAGTGCTCTATTCATGACGTCACCATCAACTGTTCGCTCAGCGCTCGCTCTACTCTGTACAACTCGAATGCACCCAAAAGCAGCTCTGTGCGCACTCAGTGTCGTAAATGTGAAGTAAGCTTATGCATTAGTTGTTTTGTTGATTTTCATACAAAATAACCTTGTTTGTATAATTTGAACTTTCTAAATAAATATTTGTACCCACTACTTTTGTTTTATTTAATTGTAGTTGTACGGACCTTAAAGTACTTGCAATCCGTATATGGAACGGCCTCAATCTTAAAAATACCAAAGTGAACAACCAAATATTTACCTAAACCATGTTTTTAATGCTAATTTAAGTTTAAAAACATAATTTAAGCCCAAATTTCGAAAAACAAAAAATTCAGTCCTTAATAGGTTAAATGTTTGGAATAGCCTATATATTTACTATTTTATAGAAAATGTCACGCGTTTAGCTTTCAGCATTTCCAAATGACATGAATGTTACCAACAGGAAACATGAACTATCCCAGGCAAGCTCGATTCTCGTGACAACTTAATAGACCGGGAGCTCATGACATTTTTGGTCTCCGATTTCATACAGCATGCCTTTTGGAGGAGAGAATATTTACCCTGTGACAACAAAAAATGGATGGTACTAAACCCCAGCACGCTTTCCGGTCATAGGGAAAATTGCATTTCCACTTGCACAAAATTTTTGTGTTTAACTTAATATTGCTTGCCCTTTTGTCAAAAGAAAGTTATAACAAATTTAAAGTCTTTTAATTATAGGCATGCTGTATGAAAACGCGGAAAATCATATTTTTTTATTACAAGATCACATGACCGTTTGAGCCCTTTGGAACCCTTCGAATCGCATGCATATATTTAAAAGACTTTAAATTTGTTATAACTTTCTTTTGACAAAAGGGCAAGCAATATTAAATCAGAGAAAAGTACAAAAATTTTGTGTTTAAGTGGAAATGCAATTATCCCTATGACCGGAAAGCGTGCAGGGGTTTAGTACCATCCCTTTTTTGTTGTCACAGTGTAAATAGACGCTGTACTGCATTCTGAAGAAATACCCATTCCATCATTCAGCAGTCTGCCTAACCTCCTGGAAGATGATACGGGAACTTCATCAACGTCTGATGAAGATCAATGTATGCAATCAGAAAACGACAGTGATTTTGAAGCAGATTCAGCAAGTTCCTAACGTTTTAATCAACAAGAACTGAATGATCTCATTAGAGACCTGAACCTCTCAAAGAAGTCTTCCGAATTACTTTCCTCCAGATTAAATGACAAGAATCTACTTTATCCAGAGGCGCAAATAGCCTTTGTTGCTGTGCGCCAAAATTTTTAACTAACTAACTCTGCTTTATCCAGGTAGTAATATTACATTTTTTCGCAAACGAGATAAGGATCTGCTGCCCTTTTTCTCTCGGGAAAATAACCTGGTATTCTGTAACGATATAAGAGGACTCTTAGAAAAAATGGGATTGTCAGAATATATACCAGACGAATGGCGCCTTTTTATTGACAGTTCAAAACGTAGTTTGATATGTGTCCTTTTACACAACGGTAACAAATATGTATCAATACCCATTGGTCATTCTACCAGCATGAAAGAGGAATATGAGACAATATCATTAGTTCTGAAAAAAATTAAGTATGAAGAACATCAGTGGGTGATTTGTGTTGATCTAAAAATGGTAAACTTGCTCCTTGACCAGCAAAGTGGATATACAAAATATCCTTGTTTTTTATGTCTTTGGGACAGCAGAGCTAAGGATCAGCACTGGGTTAACAAAAATTGGCCTTTAAGAAATGTCATGATTCAAGGAAAACAAAACGTCATCAACGAACCTTTGGTTGCGAGAGAAAAAATCATATTTCCACCCTTACATATCAAGTTGGGGCTTATGAAGCAATTTGCGAAGGCTTTAAATCAAGATGGACTTTATTTTGACAACTTGACACATATTTCCTGGGATTAGCACGGAAAAACTGAAAGCCGGAATATTTGATGGTCCTCAGATAAGACACCTTATTAAAAATCCACAATTTACCGCATCAATGAATGAGATTGAATCTATTGCTGTGTTCATTTGTTCAAGTAGTAGAAATTTTTTTTATCATCATAAGGTAGAGAATTACATAGAATTAGTGGAGAATGTGCTTTCCAACTTTAATATTCTCGGATTTAACATGAGCATAAAAGTTCACTACCTTCACAACCACTTAGATCGGTTTCCAGAAAACCTAGGTGATTTTAGTGAAGAACAAGGGGAAAGATTTTATCTGGACATTAGAACTATGGAAGATCGATATTAAGGAAGATGGGATAGCCACATAATGGCCGACTACTGTTAGAGTCTTCAGCGAGACTGTCCTGGTAAACTCCATGCTAGAAAGTCGTATAAATGAAATTTTTTGTAAAAAGTTAAAAAATAAGATGATCTTATTCTAAAAGAGGTAAATATAGCGTATCTCAAAAACTAGATCTGATAGACCAAATCTGACGGCTGTATTGGATTCTGCACCCAAAAATTACTTAGAAACAGTTAAAAAATCGCAGGCACCAAAATGTCTGTTGGGCTGTGTTATAGACTGTATAAAACATAATGTGGGCTGGAAAAGAAAGGAAAAAACTTTAAATTAACTTTTATAAGAAGTTGAATAACTACGTACGAACTGCTGTTATTAACATATCGTGAAGTTAAATTATGTTTTATTAAAGAGGTTATTATTATATTATATATAGTTGCCAGAAATTTATATATTTAAATGAATGCAATCAAGGAGGGAAGTTGAATTAGCATAGAACACTGGAGTGCAATTTATTGCAACCTTAGCTTTGACTTTGAGTTTGGAAAATTTAAATTTAAAATTTCTTTATTTCAATAGATATTATTTCGATGCTGGTGTGCATTAACAAGTTTGCACAGCATTTTACAAGTTCCGTTTAAAAAGAAAATATGATTTAAAAAAAGAAAAACTAATGTTTTATTGATTTAAAATGGAATAACTTCATCTGTTACACCAATGGTGAAATTTTATATACAATATCTGATGTAGATGTTCATTATAATACGTTTATCTATCGGATTTTTATCTTCCGAAATTGTGCAGTCATCTCAAGTATTTAATACTTAAAATGAGTACCTGCTTATACAGCGATAATACGACAGGCAGAAATATCACACTGACCACGTGGCTTTTGTGTCTGTAGGTGCTTTCCAGTTAAGTGTCAAACAATCCGAACTACTCTGAACTGTTCTACTCCGAACTGTTCTGAAATTATTACACTTGGAACACCGTAGAGTCCAGACAGACGCGATTTGAATGAGATTTAAATTTAACCGTTTACCCCCACTCTAATCGAACTCTCATTTTGTTATTTTTTCTAAATAAGTTATCTACTTTGTCGGTTGGTTGCTTATAACATTACTTCAAACATATCTTTTGATATAGATTAGGGTTTCCCAAATGGTGGGTCACGACCCAATACCGGGTCGCGGTAAGCGAAATGCTGGGTCGCATAAAAACTCGCGAAACCTAGGTGTTTTTTTCAAGAAACACTAGAATACGATTAAATATCATTTAATCCGGACTACTGAAGGTTTTTTTATTATAATTATTATGTGAATAAATGAACACTGTATGGACATCCATATGTTTTAGCTTACCTATGGGCTATTATAGGCGGAAAAATTTTAATGGGTCACGAAGAAAAAGTGTGAAAATTACCGGGTCACGGAAAAAAAGTTTGGGAAACGCTGATATAGACGATTGCAATTAAAATATTTTAGCTTTCGAATACTAAATATATATATTCTTTATTCCCCTAGGCCTTGCGGCGTTCAGGGTGTTAACATTTACAAGCAAATAAAAATAAAATAAAAAATAAAACAATCAATCCAAAAATACATAACAATAACATCCAATACAATTTACATTTTACAATATTTTTTCTCTTTTCTTTCTTCTTTCCGTTTCCCTTTCCTGTTATCCTTCCCCAATATCCATCCTTCTTGCTTCTAATTCCCTCGCCCACCTATCCCCCTTCCATCTTCGTGCAACAGGTCTAATGTGCTCCCCGACCATACTTTCATCTCTCTACACCTATTCGTGAGGTGCTCTTTCGAATACTAGTTATGACAAAGTAAATTTGATAATACAGGGGTACCTCGAATTACGAACCTCTCGACCTACGAACTTTTTTCATATCTTATTTTGACCTCTAGACACAAAGTGTTATGTTCTTCTTTTCGAATGCATTAAAACCTGTTTTACATTATACTAATTTTAACTAGTATCTTTTTCCCCTAATATCTACTAGAAACAGACTACTGAGAAGCTACTATAGACTAGTGTTTCTCAACTGAAAACGTACTGCGGACCAGTCAAATATTTAATTGTTACCGCGTACCAGTCAAATATTTGATTTTCTACCGCGGACCTCTAAAAATTAATGTTCTATTAAGTAAATTGTAGTAATAAAAAATCAATGAAAAATTAACAAAATACGTAGAAACTGAACAAAAGATCATAAAAAAATTAATAAAAAATCTAAAAAATTTATAAGCCTTTCGTGGACCACTAAAATTTCGCGAAGGACCACCAGTGGTCCGCGGACCACAAGTTGAGAAACACTGCTATAGACCACTAATCGTAAACTCCTGAACCACAAAACCGGACACAAGAAATATTAGTTTTTTTTTTACAATTTAGTGGAAGATGAATTTCATACTAATTATGTGTATACCATTAATATGTAATGGTATACAAAATTTATATTTATAGTGTAATTTTTTTTTTTTTATTTTTGGATCTGGTTCGTATTTAATAATTACGAGACTGATATAGAAATGGAAATTTATAATTTTGTTCTAAATAAAAATAGAAAAACTTAAAATATGTATATTTAAGCGTTTGTTTTGCCGCCTCTAAGAGTGGGCGCCTTGGGCCTATGACCCTCTCGCCCTTGTCTTTCACCGCTGCTGGCGTGCATTCGTGTAGTGCAAAGAAATGTTAGTTTTAGTTGTAGCTATATTTTTTTTTGATAAAGACGAAGATTTATCAAATAAATATCAGAGAGTCGAACCCAAATTTATTTCGTTCTAGTTTACGGTTACGTTCCAAGTTAATGCTTTTCGTTCCGGTTCGGTTTCGGTTCATCTAAAAATTCCGGTTCAGTTCCGGTTCGGTTCCGGTTCAAATAAAAAGTTAAAATCGAGTCTATTAGCAAATGCCTACCGGTCTAAATTTTGGATTAATTTTATTTACTAAATTCCCTTTGTCGCGCCCGTAGGCCGCTATTTTTATTAAATTAAATTTTCATAATTTAATTTAAAACAAAAACTTTTTATGTTTGTTAAAATGTTGAGTGCCGCAACTTGCGAGTTCCAACATTGTACAACTCATTAATCCACTGTTACTGACCTGCTCAGAGTGTGAACAATTCGCTGTGAATTTATAATATTTTACATTTTCTTAATTAAAATACGCGTCTATCGCAAGTTTAGTGATATTACACCTGCTGTTTATCGTTAAATATTAATTGTGAGTGTGAAATCAATCTAGGATCTATTCCGAAGAACCCAAGAACCTGTTTTTTGGGACCAACCAGTGCCACATACGTAAAATTGGAATAAATATTCTACATATTTATTAAGAATACATCTAATGTAAGTCTGTTCCGATTTTACATACAGTTTAATTCATTGTTTATTTAATTAATATATTTTTTGTTGTAATTTAAATTCTATTTTGTTATCGCCTCTGTGCGATTTTGTATTTTCTTTGTTCACACACGCTGATCTCCGATCACGTGTGCTGATTTTATTTCAATTTAAATTTAACATTTAAGATCATTTTTGTAATTGTTAATTTGTTATATATCAGTGTATTATTTTATATTGTATTTTGTGGCACTGTATTTCATTTATGTGATACGTCCACCGTGTTGAGCATCGTTCTCCGCATTTTTGTCGCTCAGCTAGGGTTTTCAGAGACGTCTTGGGATTTTAGGTTTGGTTCCTCCATAGCCATTACTTGTGGGCCTAGGATTTTACCCGTCTCCACCCCAGCTTAGGGCTACCATTACCCTTGTGTAGTCTCCTAGAGCAGCCCCTAGGAGCAGAAGAGTTTTTTATCCCCTCTCCTTTCCTCTAGGTCGTCCGTGTCTTCCTCTGCGGCTCAACTCGGTGCGTTTGTGTCACATAACTCCGTATATCTTTCTATATTCCAGCCTTCTGCTGGTGGTCCTTCGAGGTGTCCGCCCCGAAGACCATTTGTGTGACTGTCTGGCCACCCTACTTTAGTTAGGCGGGGAGCGGGCGCCACACCCTTCTTATTCTTGATTTTCAATTATAAAATTGAAAATACAAAAGAAATAGAACTTAATAAAAAAAATATTATTTTATTTACATCGGCCTTTATTTCTGCAGCGAGGCTAATCGCTGATATTTTATTATCAAAAATGAAAACAAAATACAATTTAGGAACATAAAAATGAAAATACAGAAACATAATGCACGTAAATAAAATAAAATTCTAACAATTTACAAAAGGAGGAAAGTACAATAATAACTAATAAGACACAGGGTGCACAGGTTGCAGACTTATTTTTTTTTTTTTGCTCAACAAATATTTTTGACAGCAATGAATAACATAATTTTCAGCGCCCCTAAAAATTTAGGTTTAGCTGACTAGTAATTTTTGCGTAATTATGCATATCTGGGGGCGCTATAAAGAGAGTCTGTCCCGGGGCGCAGAAATTCTTTAGTCCGACCCTGATTTCACACAGTTCATATAATAACAATTATAGAGAAAAAAAAACGTTAATACATAATATGAACTTTTCTCTTACAAAAATAATAAATAACAGTTATATTAAAAAGAAGAAAATGGAAAACTTTTTTTTTTAATACGAAATAATAATAATAATAATAATAATAATAATAATAATATTAAAACCGCAGGGGAAGTTCTTAATGGCCATAACACCTGGCTATTTGCTGAGCTTTCGGGCCTGATGATCCCGCGAACCCTCAATCACGCAAGGGAAGTTCGCAATGGTCGCAAGATCTGACCATATCGAGCTTTTGGGCCTGTTGATCCCACGTACCCAGAATAATAATAATAATAATCGGGGTACGGCGGTCTTTTGACCGAAAAGGCTTAGCGCCCTTTCCCTCCGTATCGCTGTCACAGGGTTACCACGGCAGGAACCAATTGGGAGTAACGTCGACCCTACCATCTAGTCGATGAATCTTCCACCGTCTCATGGGGCCAAGCTTCCCATGAAACGTATAAATGGTTCAAGATACGACAAGAAACCATAGAGCTTCCCACAACGGGTCCTTCTCGGATGGGGACCCACAAACAGTTGGGCGAAGCTACAATCCCGCTAGCCGGGCCCGCCACAGGTGGACACCCGAGGAGCAGGAAGACCTGCTTCAGGTTTACGAGGCAGCGTCACCCCATCGCAGAGGCTACATGGTCATAGTCCACTCACAATGGTGTGAAAATCATCCCGAGCTGGACTTCATGACGCAACAAAATCTGCGCGATCAAGTAGCACGCCTGCGACGCAGGATGAGGCGATCGAGACGAAGAGATCGAGAAGGTTGTCCCAAATACCGGTACAGCCATCAACACCTGCAAGCCCACCTACGGGAGGTGGGCAGATAGCCACTGGGTCTTCCCCAGTTAATGCAGGAATAACATCCTCTTCACCGGAAAAAAATCTCCGCGAGGATTTTCTAGCCCTTCTCTCGCCTCATTCTGAACGCACCCGACTCGGACACAATAAGTTCAAAGTTCGTGCTGTTGACCTCACGCGACTTAATGAACTTATTGACAAGCAAATTTCCCCTCAGAGTAGTCTCTGGGATATCGACTGTGCTGTATACGCTGCAGCAGCTGTGCTGACGCCAAAGCGGGTTAAGGCTTTTAACGGCAAACTGCGTATACAGCAATTAGAGAAGAAAATGACGCGTTCACGTCAGGAAGCTTCTCATATTCAGTGTGGTATTGATGCTTTACGAAGTATTAAGCCGCTAAGTGCGAATACTAAGCGCATATTATTTCAATTGCGCATAAAGCATCACACACTGAATTTGTCCACTCTCTCTCTGCTAAAGCAGAAAGCGGTGGACAAATTGAGAGCACTAGCCCTGGCAAGAAAGAAACTGGTCAACCGGGTTAGGACCATGGAGGAAAATACTATGTTCCTCACGAGCCCGTCACGCCTTTTCATGGCCAAACCTGAGGTTTCTGAACCGTCATTATCAGTCGACAGGACAGAGACTTTCTGGAGGGAACTTTATGAACACGAGGCGATCGTGCAAGACACTCCAGTTTTGGAGAGATTTGAGGAATTCTGTTCACAATCTGTTCTGACAGATCCTCAGGCATGCCCCCCTGTTACCACGGAAGAAGTTACACGTGCTATTTCGAAAGCGCGCAATTTCGCTGCACCAGGAGTTGATGGTATTATTGCTTTCTGGTGGAAGTCATTCACTAGCGTGCACAGCCATCTTGCACGAAATTTTACTTCTTTTATCCGTGGAGAAATACCAATACCATCTTGGTTACCAGAGGGGCGTACAGTATTAATCCCCAAAAAAGGTGATTTAACCAACCCGAAGAACTACAGACCTATTACTTGTCTCAATACGCTGTATAAGATCTTCACCAGCGTATTAAACGAGCGGGTACTGAGCTCCATTGCCTCTGTTTGGTCAGACATCTACGAACAGAGGGGATCGAAGAGGGGCCAAGCAGGTTGCAAAGAAAACCTTATTATCGACCGGTCAGTCTGTCATGACGCGTCGTATTTCAAACGCAACCTGTCAATGGCTTGGGTGGACTACGCAAAAGCTTATGACACTACGTCACACGCTCTCATTTTAACATTATTGCGCATGTTACGAGTCCACCCGGAGATAGAGAGATGCATTGGGCAACTTATGTCCCTTTGGAAGACACAATTTGTTGTCCCAAGCGGATCAACTGCAGTGTCGACAGAGTGGATATATTTCAAGCGTGGGGTTTTCCAGGGAGATTCCCTAAGCCCGCTACTATTTTGCATCTCACTTCTTCCTCTATCGATCGAGCTTAGGCGCGGCAGTGGCTACATGGCGGGTCCCCCGTCGAAGCGTAAGCACAAAATTACCCATCTTTTTTACATGGATGATTTGAAGCTCTACGCCTCGAACGAGAGGAATTTGCAGACCGCCTTAGATACTGTTGCTGAGTACACTGCCGCGATAGGTATGCAATTCGGGTTGGAAAAATGCGCAGTTTTGCATATACACAGAGGAAAAGGTTTAGACAACGGTGAAGACGTTCAATTGGTTGATGGGAGCATTATAAGACATCTTAATGTCGAAGGGTCTTACACATTTTTAGGCATCAGTGAGAGAGGTGTCCAAGATGTCACTCTTATTAAGCAGGCCCTTCGCAGCAAGTATATGGCACGACTTAGGCAGATATGGAAATCCTGTCTGTCTGGCAAGAACAAGATCGCTGCCACAAACATGCTTGCTGTCCCATTAATTTCATACACTTTTGGTGTAATGAAATGGAATGTTGATGATCTTAAGAATCTCGACAGAAGAACCAGAAAGATCATGAACATCAACCGAAGTCTTCACCCGAAATCTTCTGTGCAGCGCATTTACCTCCCTCGTCAAAATGGGGGTCGGGGATTACTGAATCTGGAGTGTTTGCACGATCGACTCGTCCTGGTTACAGCTAACAGTATCCTCAGAAGTCAGGACCCACTATTAAAATTCGTTAGTGAGCACGAATTTAGTGGCAAAGGGGCGTTTCTTTACCAGGCAGCGCGAAGAGCAGCAACGAGATTTAACCTGGCAGACTTGAGTCCCGTCAGGGAAAACGCTGGAGTACAACTCTCTCGGGAGGAGTACAACAGAGGTACCGGTTCGGTGAAACGAGGCGAGACAGACATGTTGACAAAAGAACACATGAGTAAAAGTATGCACTCCAAAAGTATGCAAAACTTTGTTCTTCAAACATATTAAAAGTCTAGAGTTGTCCACCGAACTCACGTTCTCGTTTCTTAAGTCTGCTGGTTTGAGATCGGAAACAGAAGGTTTTGTGTTTGCGTGTCAGGATGGTGTTATGAATACTTTGGCATACAGGGCCCGCATATTCCAAATAGCGGAGTCCACACTCTGTAGGTTGTGCCACCACCATTCTGAAACGATAATGCACATTCTGTCTGCTTGTCCATCTCTTGCAGCGTCGAGCTACGTGTCTCGACATAATGCTGCTCTCCGCGTGCTCTACTATCATCTTAGACATGCCTATGGTATTGACCAAATACCGGTTATACCGTACGTCCCTTCTGACATAGAATCGGTGGTGGAAAATTCCAAGTGCCGAATTTATTGGAATTACTCCTTCCCCACCTCGAGGTTACTGACAGCCACTAAGCCGGACATAACCCTCCTGGATATCGAGACCAAACAGATGTTTGTGATCGAATTCTCAAGTCCAGCTGAGAAGAATATCTCTCTCAAGGAGGAGGAAAAGAGGTCCAAGTATATGGACCTCTTGTCCGAGCTTAGAAAGCTGTATCCCGGGTATAAATTTAAGCTTGTAGTCCTGATAGTTGGTGTTTTGGGTGGCATGAAAGCCTCCTATCGAAGGGAAATCGAGTTCATTCCCGTCTGCAGATCTTCTGCCAACTCTGTGATCTGCAGGATGCAGAAAGCAGTGCTGCTCGGGTCACTCCGCATTGTGCGGGCACTGGATCTAGCGTAATTTCCGCGGCTGCATATCGCCAGGGTTTGGGATGCAGTCGTGTGTATTTAGCTCCACTAGTCTCTAGTATGACGCGGCTCAAAAGGTTGCTGAAGTTTGAGATTAGTGGACGCTTGTCAAGACCTGAAAAACCCCATAATAATAATAATCACAGTTCATTCAGGTGAAAAAATAATATTAAGAAAATTAATTAATTAATTAATAATTTGAAAAGAAAATGAAATTAAAAATCCATGGTTTACCGACACATTAATATGTTCTTCAAATTTGCTGCCGATAGATTCATTCTTTTATCAGTCAATTTATAAGTTTTAGTAGTAAGAAAGCGATTAATGAATAAATTTCTGTGCACACAAATGTAATTATAAGCACTATACCTTATAGATACGACAAACAATATCTGAATAATGATATATTAGACTCTAATCATCAAATATTTGACTTTATTTGCAATAAAAACAGCAACAGTGGCTTTTTCAATTTAAATTCTAATGGATTACACTTCAAATATGGTACCAAAAGGTTTATTTGTAAAAAATTGTGCCATTTGCTTAATATCAAAATCAATAGTTCAGAAGAAGATATAAATAGTGCAAATAATTTTTTAGGTTAAATGTTTGTGCATACCCACAAGGCGCCATTAAAACCTTCTCATTATCTTTATTTTTTATAAACATTCAGTCTATCAGACATATTAAAAATGAATTTGAAGCATTATAGCAATCCTGCTGAATGTAATGCCTTAGTTATTGACAGATATACATTAACATCAACTTTTGCAAGAAAAGTCACAAGAAAAAACGATAGTATTATGACTTTAATAAAGAATAATTTAGTTGCAGTTCCCATACCAAAACTCAATAACTTAAGTGTGGAGCTTGTTTGTGAAGAAGCAGCAGTTATGATTACCTCTCTTAATTTGATTGTAGTTAACATATATCGAACTCCAGATAGCAGTCTTTCTGCATCCTTAGAAATGCTACAAAATGTATGCTGTCAAATAGACTTCTCAAAGAGGGTAATCATATGCGAGGATTTTAATGTAAAATTTAATTTGAGAGATAAGGACAGTCTTACTGGATTTGCTAAGCACATACAACATGGTCTCAAATGTATTTTTTAACGCAAGGGGAAACAATCGTTTAGATAATGTATTTTTTTATTTTAATTGTGAACATCATTCGCACCCTGTTGCCACTAAAATATCCACTAGACCATAGTGGTATTCAATTTAATGCTAACATCTCTACTCAGGAAAAGATTAATAAAGGAATATGTCAAATCAAACACAGACCTCTTACAGATATTGGCAAGCTTAATTTTTATACGTTGTTGGACCAAACAGACTGGACTTTTATTAATACTAATAGTAATAAAAACGGGGAAGAAGTCTTTAAAATATGTTTTGAAAAATTCTTATATGCTTTTGAATCATCCTTCCCGATTAAAGAAAAGACCCTAAGAAATACTAAGGATACAGTCATTTAGTTCAATAATGATATAAGGGTTATGAGAAACACCTTACAGAAACTTAAAGATAGGTAGGACTCTAGTCCTAGTACCAATAATTGTACTGCATTTAAAAAATTCAGGGCTAAGTATAGAGATGCTATCATGCAAGCTAAAATTGCAACCAACACAAACTTCGTCCAACCTTCGGGTAACTTTGCTAAAAACGTGTAGAAAATAATTAACAAGAATAGAGGTATTCCCAAAAAATCCTCTGTTAATAGCCAAAACATAAGCTCTGATACCTTCAACGATCATTTCATAGAATCAATAGTCAACTTAAAATCCAATTTACCCTCTTCCTGTCCTCTTTCCTTATTTTCTATTTCAACAAACAGTACGCTCAATAGATTCAACTTCCATACAGTATCTCACAACGCAGTACGAGATGTTATCAACTCCCTTAAAAACAATGATGCTAGGGATGCTTCACTGATGGATGGTTTCACTATAAATCTAATTAAATCTGTTAAAGACGTTATTTTAGTACCCATAACAAAAATTATAAACATTTGTATAGAAAATGGTTGTTTCCCTGATACTCTCAAGCTGGCTAAAGTATATATATTCTTTATACCCTAGGCCTTGCGGCGTTCAGGGTATTAACCATTACAAAAAAAATAATACAATCAATCCAAAAATAAATAACAATACCATCCAATACAATTTACAATTTACAATTTACACTGTTTTTTTCTCTTTTCTTTCTTCTTGCTCCAATATCCCTCTCCTTCTTCCTGTTCTCCTTCTGGTTTCCCTCTCCGATCTCTTTCCTTCTTGCTTCCAGTTCTCTCGCCCATCTTTGATTTATTTTATTTCATTCTCTTCCCTTCCAACCATTTCTTCACCCCTCCTCCTATCTCCCTTCCTTCCTCCCCCTTTCTAGGCAACGTCATCCCCCTTCCTTCCTTCCATTTCTCCGCTTCTGCTTCCCACCGGGTCTCTTCCTTCTTTCCTTTACCCCTTCCTGTTATCCTTCCCCAAACTCCATCCTTCTTGCTTCTAATTCCCTCGCCCACCTCTCCCCCCTCCATCTTCGTGCAACAGGTCTAATGTGCTCCCCGGCCACACTGTCATCTCTCTACACCTCTGCGCGAGGTGCTCTATATCTTCCTCCTCCTCCCCGCACATCCTGCACATCTTTTCCTCCTGTTTCCTCCAATATCTATTTCCTCACTCTTCATTCCCGTACATTAGCCTTGCAATCCTCCTAACTCTCCCTCCTGACCTTCCTCTTTCTCCTTTCAAGTAGCTCGGTACCCCTATAGTTCTGACCTCCTTATATCAAGCTGGCTAAAGTCATACCTATTCAAAAGAAATACAATGTGGAGGACTTAAACAATTTCAGACCAATATCTTTGTCGCCTGTTCTTTCGAAAGTATTTGAAAAATTTTTGAATAATCAAATTATGTTATACTTTGAAAATCACCATCTTTTTAATAATTGTCAATTTGGCTTATGAACTAACAGGTCTACTACTGATGCCATTCTAAATTTCATAGAAATAGTATGCCAACGCCTCGATAAAAATTAATATTGTCTGGTCCATTATTTAGATTTAAGTAAGGCTTTTGATTGTGTGCCACATAATATGCTGTTATAAAAATTATCAAAATACGGTTTCAGTATACCAAGCTACAATCTAATAAAGTCTTACTTATCAAATAGACGACAATATGTGTATGTAAACAATGTCAATTCAAAATTAAGAAATATTGAATGCGGTGTGTCTCAGGGGTCAATTCTTGGGCCACTACTATTCATTATATTTATCAATGATTTCCTGAACCATATCAAAGAAAATTGTGTCCTATATACTGACGACACTACCATAACTACAAGTTCCTCTTCATTTGCTGACTTGATTGATAATGGCAGTGGCCAGCTTGAGTTGGCCAAGACAGGGAAGACTTGGTTCTCAGCAAACAAGCTTACACTCAACAACATGAAAACTGAAAACCTAATAATTTCACTAAAATATTTTAACTTTGAAAACCCAGCCGCAGTGAAATTTCTGGATATATACATTGACCCTAAACTCAGTTGGGAGCAAAATGTCAATTGCACTGCTCAAAAGTTGTGTAAAACAGTATTTCTACTTAGGAACCTTGTGAACTGTGTCTCTGAGGATATAGTAATGACAGCTTACTACTCACTGTTTCATAGTCACATTTCATATGGTTTGCTGGTATGGGGACATTCGACTGCAGGCGAAAGTTTCTTTGCACTACAGAGACGGGCAGTCAGTATTATAAACCATGTTTCATACAGAGCCGACTGTAGAGAGTCTTTCAAAACATTTTAATATATATTCGTACCAATAAAGACAAGTTCGCAACTTTTAAGCAAAAGCATCACTATCAGACAAGAAATAGAAATAAGGTCATTCCAATTAGTGGCGGACTTTCGCAGAGAAAAAAAAGACAATTGTCTTGGGCCCGTAATTTTCAAGGGCCCGATTTGAGAGGTGAGGACCTTTTTTTTGCTCTTCACTTGGATTTGGGAGGTGAGGACCTGTTTTTTTGCTCTTCACTTTGGATTTGAGAGGTGAGGACCTGTTTTTTTGCTCTTCACTTTGGATTTGAGAGGTGAGGACCTTTTTTTTGCTCTTCACTTGGATTTGGGAGGTGAGGACCTGTTTTTTTGCTCTTCACTTTGGATTTGAGAGGTGAGGACCTGTTTTTTTGCTCTTCACTTTGGATTTGAGAGTTGAGGACCTTTTTTTGCTCTTCACTTGGATTTGGGAGGTGAGGACCTGTTTTTTTGCTCTTCACTTTGGATTTGAGAGGTGAGGACCTGTTTTTTTGCTCTTCACTTTGGATTTGAGAGGTGAGGACCTTTTTTTTGCTCTTCACTTGGATTTGGGAAGTGCCTTCTTAAGAAAATGGTCACCCTACCTTTGAACGCCTCTAGGTTGAGGGCCCGTAAATTAAAAATGTCTTGGGCCCGGCGAAGGCTTAATCCGCCACTGATTCCAATCTATCACAGGATTGATAAAGCCAGCTGTGGCGTGAACTACTATGGAATACAATTTTACAACTTATTGCCAGCAAGTATTACGTCACTATCCACTAGTAAATACAAATTATATATAAAAGAACTATTAACACACAATCCACTGTACTCCATTGATGAGTTTCCACCGCTCATCAGTGGAATTACCGAGGACTGAGGCCGATTTAATATCAATATCAATGTCTTTATCATTGGCTATATTATGTTCTTTATTTTTAATTAAGCATGTATGTATTCTATATAATATATTTGTGTTAAATATGTATACCAATTTGTTGTAAATGACTGACAGTAACCAAAGTTTTTGTAATATGGTCAATAAATGAATATGAATGTAGGATTTCCGTCTTAAAATGAAACACTACACGTCTTTAATACACAAATTTTATTGAGAAACCAGTTAAAAGTTACAAATTACATTAACAGAAGTGAATACACAATTATTAAAAAACTCTATCAACAATAACAAAACAATAATAACAGCGTCCTTAGTTACAGTCGTCATTTGTCTGTCTCTGTCAGTCGTCAGTCTTATGGCGCGTCTACATCGAGGCAACCTGGTAGCATGCGACATGTCGAACGGTCGCATGCTACCAATGTGCAGCGGTCTGATGAGAGCAGTGCGACATGTTGCTCGTTCCCGTTGCTTGGCGGTAAACATCAAAGAGTTTTCGTGCGACACGCTACCAGTTCTGAAAGCCACATGTTCGCCATTTTGATATTTGATAGTTGTTATTATAGAAGTATTTGTTTTTTAAATTAACTAGAGTTCTAAGCGTTGCTGTATCAACAAAAATTATTTAGCAACTTAAATTTATTTAAAATAAGTGAGTAAATATAAGTTTTGATAAAATAGAGTATGAGAAATATTGATAAAAATAATTAAGTAAGGTTATGTTTTTGTAATGGAATTAAAATTAGTTATAAAATAGTATAAATTAGCTTGATATTATTTATAGTTATAAAATGTAATAATATTTTTGCGATCCGCCATATTTATTCAGTAAACTGACAGATCTCGCAACAATAAACAGTAGCACGCTCCCAGTGTTGTTGTAGACACTAGCTTGTCAATGCGACATGGTCTGACGGTCTCGACAGACTTGTCGTATGCTACCATGTTGCCTCAATGTAAACGCGCTATTAGTTGGCTCTGGTTGAGACATATATGCGGGAATATATAAAAATCCCGATATCCGATATTAACCGTTATTAATATTTCGTTCCGGTTTCGGTTTTCAAATTATGCAATTTTACGTTCCGGTTCCGGTTCTGTTAAAAATCCCGGTTAATTTCGGTTTTCGGTTCGGTTCCGGTTAGACTCTCTAATAAATATAAATATACAAATATATAATTGATACAATACATTATATAATATTTTAGTTTAATGTGCCAAAGTAATTAATTTTTTGTTCGATTTTTGAGAAAAAAAAAAATAAATAATAAATAAATATTGCACTTATGGTTTATGAATCCCTTCGGTATCTTTCGTGGATCCGTAGGGGTCCTTGGACATCCCGCTGTGAAATGCTGGAAAAGAACACTTATGGAACATTCCACAAAGCCGTAACAGAAGTCCAAGTATTTTAGTCCAAGACCTTTACATTGCTGTAAAAGAAGAATAGAATACTCTTCGATAGGAAATCATCTGAAACCTGGCTGCCTCGCTGCCCTGGCGAGTTATGACCGTTAACGGTACGTATAACCCTTATAGATTGTAAAGTTTCTTATATAAAAATAACAGTCTGAAATAAAATTAGAAACAATTTACGCATCAAAATTTGTAACGAATTTTTATCTACCTAATAGGCTAATTAAGTTGCAGAAAATTTTGTTGCAAAATATTGTTGTTATCGCTAAATAACTTAATAATAGATGTCAGACAACAATTTTCTGTAATTTTTAAAATATATTTTTAGGTTTCAAATAACTTTTATATTTATATAGTTTTGTGTAGGAATATTCAAATAATATTTCAATATTTTTTTCGGCATGATTGGGTATAGTTCAGAACATTCGCCGAAAAGTAGTATACTTGATCGGAATGGAATGCCACTTGGTATATGTAATTGAGGGGTTCTTTACGAAAGCTTCTTTTAAAAGCTTCTTTTTTAAAGTAATTTTACCCAAGATTATTAAAGTAAAGGTTGTCTCGTAACTTCTGACCAATCAGAGCGTGAGAGGGAATACGTCACATGTATGCGTAGTTCAAACTAACATACAAAATTAATATAGATGTTGCATGTTTTTAAATATTTTTATTGACTATATCCATAATATAGTCACAGGAGCAAGCCTGTAGCTGCAAACGTTAAATCTTCTGTACCTGCTACTTGACCGCTGAGCGAGGGCACGGACGTGAGTTCAATTCCTGTTTATATCAAATAATTTTGTGTAAAAATATATATACAAATTACAGGTTCTGCTTAGCCGCTCGCTAGGTTAAAACTGGTACTAAAAAATTTAAAATATTTCATTTATAAATAGAATTATCTTAACAGAAAAAACTATACAATAAAAATTGTTTATAAGAAAACAAATCTTATTTGTTCTATGCATTTTTTCAATTTGATGAATATCAGGGTAGTTACGGGAGGACACTCTAAAACTAAAATATTGAAATATTTCACTTATTATTCCCTTCACATCAAAAATGAAT
Source organism: Liopterus haemorrhoidalis (assembly GCA_963971575.1). Classification (NCBI taxonomy): domain Eukaryota; kingdom Metazoa; phylum Arthropoda; class Insecta; order Coleoptera; family Dytiscidae; genus Liopterus; species Liopterus haemorrhoidalis. Next base: position 17,197,916 of record OZ020619.1, read on the forward strand.
GTAAGAAATTTTATTTAGAACGAAGAAACAAGTAGAAAATCAAAAAATTAAACGATATTTTTATATTTATAGACAAAATTCAAACTTTACGTGTATAGAACATATACAATAAACAAAGACTGACGTCCCGTTAGCATATAGATGACGCGTAGCTTCGCTATTTACCCCCCCCCACTACAAGTTACGAGACAACCTTTACTTTAATATATATATTTTCGTATGGTACATTTGAATTTCTTAGATATTAAATTACAAAGAAAATATGGTAACTGATACATTAAATATTTATATCTAAATTTGTAAGCCATTGGATCGCTTCATTGGTCAATTGTACTATAGATTGGAGACCACCCGGGAAAGCACGTTGAGGACATTCTTCTGCGATGTGTTTCATCGTCTGTAGAGGCGCGCCACAGTCACAAGCGGGAGAGTCGGCTATGCCCCATTTATGGAGCATGTAGTTGCATCTACCGTGGCCGGTGACTAATCTATTTAATCTTACCCAAGCCGAGCGGGGTAGCGAGTAACCAATTGGCTGAACATTGGGATCTGAGATTAAAATTTTGTTGGGATGAGAGAAAATGTCCCATTCTTTAGACCATTCATCTTTAGCGTTATAAGCAGTATTAAAGATGGGATCATTCCAAATAGGATTACGGGATTTAAGCCTGTGATTTGGAGGATTTAATAGGTCTTCATGTATTGGTAGTCTGTGGTTGCTTCCAAATTTTTGCCAGGTTGTGACGGCAGCTTTGTTTCTCCGAATAGTAGGAGGGCATATGCCAGACAGTACAGGTAACCATTCTGAGGGTGTGGAACGTGTGGCTCCAGTGATCGTTCGCATTGCTGTATTCAGCTGGATGTCAATTTTGTTTGTGTGAGCACTGTTCTTCCAGACTGGGGAGCAGTACTCTGCTGTGGAATAGAGCAGGGCAACTGCAGACGTTTTGAGGGTATGGGCATCGCAGCCCCACGACGTTCCTGCCAGCTTGTGGATTAGGTTATTTCTAGTTTTAAGTTTTAGACCTACATTTTCAATATGGTGTTTAAATGTCAATGAGCGATCTAGAGTAATTCCAAGGTAGCGTGGGGTGTGGTTGTGTTTGATTTTAGTGCCATTGAATAACACACACAGTTCTTCGTTTGCATATTTATTACTCAGATGGAAGAGTGTTACTTCAGTTTTTTGTGGGTTAGGTTTTAAACGCCAAAGTTTGTAGTAATTACTGAGTATCTCAAGATCTTCGGTAAGTAGATTCTCAGCTCCTTTTGCATGTGTGCACTGCACAGCAATGGCAAGATCATCGGCATACGCAAATTTTCGTCCTGTAGTAAGTGGCATATCGCTTATATATAAATTAAACAGAATCGGAGCCAGCACAGAACCTTGCGGAAGACCGTTCTTCAATGTTCTAAAGTTACTCTTTTCCCCATTAAGATACACTTGAAACTGTCTGTTTTTCAGCATGGCTTCGATTAGATTGACCATTTTATTATTCGGTAGTATATTGTGCAGTTTCAAAACGAGACCGTCTGTCCACACGGTATCAAAAGCAGAGGAGAGGTCAACAAATGCAACTGCAGTTTTAAGTTTCCGTTGGAATCCTGCTTCAATGTGAGTAGCAAGTGCAGCCACTTGATCACAGCAGCTACGATTTGCTCTAAAACCAGCTTGTTCTGGTGGAATGTGTTCATCAATTGTGTCAGAAATGCGGTTGAAGATTAGCCTTTCAAGAATTTTATAATTGATGTTGAGTAGGGCAATAGGTCTGTAGCTAGCTGGTTCAGATTCTTCTTTGCCTGGCTTTAAAATACTTAGGATTTTTGATGAGCTGAAAGCCTTTGGGAGCCGTTCGGTGGAAAGAATGTCGTTGTAGAACCTAAGTAGCCAAGTTCTTGCAGCCGGTCCTAGGTTCTTTATTAACTCTGGAAATATTCCATCAAGGCCAGCAGCTTTTTTAATTTTTAGGGAGTTGATTGCTATATTAAGTTCTTCCAGCGTGAAGAGTGTAGGTTCTTCTCTACTTTTCAGTGCGAGAATGCGTTTTCTGTGTAGATCACGTCTAACCTGTTTGGCAAAAACTTTGTTGGTACTAATCTGATTTGAGGTCTTAATTATATGTGAGGAAACTTGATTAGGTTTAACTGTCCCTTTTATTGCCGGCGGTTTGCTAGCTGCGCCAAGCTTTCTTAGTAGATTCCAGCTTGTGCGGCTAGAGCGCGTGAAGTCCATGTTCTCAATCGTTTCACGCCATTTACTTCTTCTGGCTACATCCAGTGATTCTAAGAGTTTATCGGCGGTTTTTGGATCGTGTGTGGACTGATATTCGCGGAACAATTCTTCTGTCTTTTTAGACCAGCCTGGGATGTATTCCTTACGAAACCTTCTTGGGATCCAGTGCTTCGCAGAAGACTTAACAACAGCGACAAACCTGTCATAATTAGTTGCTAAAGGAGGAACCCAGCGGAGGACAGAATCAACTTGCAACGCATATTCTCTCCAGTTCGCCTTTAAGAAGTTCCAACGAGGCACTCTGAGGGTGGGAAGAAACTCTACACGTCTACCAATATTCAGAATGACTGGACGATGTTGGCTATGAGGGAAGCTATCCAGTATCCTTCTTGATATGTGCAAGGGCTGTTGGTAGTTGTCAAGCGACGAGAAGCAGAGGTCTGGATTATAATCTGCTTTCCACCTTGCTGAGTGAAATGTTCCTTTGTCTTTGGCATCGAATACAAGATGGACGCTGTTTGTTTCTGCCCATTGCAGTAGAGACTCGCCATTTTGTTTGTTGTCCCTATATCCCCAGAAAGTGTGTTGACAATTAAAATCTCCAAGATAGATGGCAGGGTGGGAGTGAATAGATACTGCATTGTCAGGCCAATTTAAATTTGGTGGTTTGTATAGATTAGTGACGTTTATTCCAGCTATGTTAATGGCAATAAAAGATACATTCTGTTGGGTTGCTTTTGATAGTCGAGTGTGATTTTGAATATTTTCACGAACGTAAGTGGCTAAGCCATAATGCTTATGGCAGATATAGTCGACTAAGCTGTAACCAGGGATCAGTCCTCTAGTGTTATATTCGATTTCGTTTTCTATGTGTGTTTCCTGTAGAGCGATTAGATGGATTTGATTTTGCGTTGCTATTTTGGAGAGGTATTGGCATTTTGTGCTAGAAATTCCCTCGATGTTTAGCTGAAGGATTCGCAATGAAGGTTCAAGATCTCTTGTTAAATGTTGTTCGTTTGAAGTTGAAGTCATATGGTTGGTGGTTGTTTTCCGTGAGGTTTTGCAACAGTACGGAAAGTTTTGTACCATTTTTGTGGCTATTAGCAAGTGCAAGGATGGTATAGCACTTCCCGGGTGGGCCGTAGTGTTGTTCGTGTAGTTATGCAAATCGGAACACACACTTGGAGGCTGCCACAGACCACGAAGAGTAATGAGTCGGAGTGGGTTATGGTGAGAGGTGAAACAAAGTGGGTAATTTGTCAAATATATAAAAATAGATAAATAAGTAGATAAAAATATACATAAATACATAAAATAAAATAAATATTCAAAAAGACAGTTAATCAGAGACAAATAAAAATAATAAAAATAATAATAAATAAATAGATAAAATAATAATAATGATAATGATAATAAAAAAAAAAAACATGTAGTCAATAATTATAATTTAAAAATAAAAATAAAAATTAGAGGTAGTCACTGATCTAATGTTGAAAGTGAAAAATAAGCGAAGTCAGAAGGTCAGATGGTTAAATAAATAAAATAAAACTTGTAGTCAACAAATAAAATTTAATAATTAAAATAATTAAAAGTATAACGTATTAAAAAGAATTTAAATTTTTTTAAAAATTTGAAAAATTTTGGTGGTCACTGATATAATTAATAAAAGGAAAAATAACTGGGACACAGTTCTTCACCCTTTACGGTTCATCAAGAGGTCTTAAAAAGACAGACAAGAGAACCACGGAAGGGAATAGGTAGATGACAACAGAGGAAAGTCAATCGTTATAAAAAAAAAAAAAAAAACATATTTTTTTTTTTTTTTTTTTTTTTTTTTTTTTTTTTTTTTTTTTTTTTTTTACTTTAATAATCTTGCATTTTACCAGCAGCACTATATTAGAACCACAACATAGTCAATATGGCGGCAAAAATAGAACACCAAGTACAATAATTATAAGTAATTTTCACAATGGAACAAAATAGCTAAAAACGTATATGTAGGATAAAGCTTCAGCTACAATTCGCCACATCGTACGTAAATACGCATCGATTGGTTTACAAAATGGCGTCTATAAAGCAGTTGGTTTTTTTACAGTTACACAGAAATTTTGTTTGCCATTAGAAATATCCTATTAAATAGATTAAATTTTTCTGCAAATTTTGATGCATAGATTGTTACAAAATTATTTCAGATTATCAGTTTTGTATAAGAAACTTTCAAGAACTATACCGTTGTACCTTGTGTGTTCATTGATGTTCAAAATAGTATCCGTTTTTTGTATTTGAGTGTATTATACATTTGATTTTTCATCGGTGACTTGTGTATGTCTACAATGTTGGAAAAAAACGCAGCCGTAACAAATCAAAATATCTCAATAGAGACACGCGTCTCTTGTTATCATCGTCTGTTGCTGCCGTCCAGGACCAAGACACCCAGTTATCTGTCACTGCCTTGTTTGTAGACGGAATTTTATTTTGTTTTTCACGAGTTTTTCACTTGCTAGCTTTGCAGATTAGTCTACTCTCGCACGGTTCATATGTACAAAGATTTTCACAAATTGTTCGTTAATTCAATTTTAACGCTTCAAAGCAACGATTTTGTACGAGTTTTTATAACTGAAAGTTTTTAATATTTTTATTTGATTTATGTAAGGATTTCAGTGTGACTGAATAATACACAGTGCAGTTCATAAGGTCTTAAACCCAAAATTTACAAATATTTAAAAACATAAGATAGAATAACAATACATTTTATTCACTAGCTGACGTACCCATATTTTGTACATTTTTGTTCTAACGTAAATAATAAGTTATATATTTTAATTTCTAGTAGCCTGGGATGTGGGAAAAATAATGAACTAAAATTCTGGGGAAAATTATGTTACTATACTTCATTTTTTTAAAGAATGGAGCGTGGGCAAGATAGGAGCTATTTCGATCTTGTTTTTGATTGGGTGAGAACGTGGAAAAGTTTACACTGTAGAAAAATAAATTTCTATCTCAACTTATTCTATTTGTCTGTTTTTTTTTTAACCCAAATTTGTAAACATAGGCGTACAAACTAAGTTTACAGTGAATATATTACTACCTATTACTTCTAATAAGTAAAACGGAGGTATATGTATAAATAATGTTAGAATATAAAAGCCAGTGATTAAATAGATTTGAAATTAATTTAGAATATATATATGGTATATTAAGAGAAATATTTTAAAATGAAGTAGTCTTAAAATAAATTAATGTACGTACGCCTCTGGTACCAAACACAACAGTTGTTTTGCTGTCAACTGTCATATTCTTTGCTGTCAACGAGCGTATAGTAATAATTTGTGTTGGCGTTATATGTAGTTACGTCCGTGTACGTTTGTGTTATAGTGTCGATTAAATATAAACTTGAAGTGAAGAAGAATCCATTGATGATTCGGACTGATTTCCAATATTATTTTATATATTTTTCTTCATTATTTTTTATAAGTTTTTTATAAATAATAAATTTTAATTATATTTTAAATTATTTGAAAATAAGAAAATAGAATTATTGAACTTATTTTTAAATAATTTTAATTATTGAACTGTTCATTTATCTATATTTTACAATTTATTTAGAAATTAAGAATAATAGCAATTTTATGCATTTAAATTATAACTTTTTTAAAAACATTTTTGAAACGTCAAATTTGAATTTTGAAACCGCAAAATTTATTTAATTTTAAATTATAAACTTTAATTTGATAGAGTGTGAAAGCGGCCGCGCTCGCAGCGCCATCTACTTCGTTCTTAAAAAAAATAGAGTATAGGTGTGTTTGATAAGTAAATGACTTTGATAAGGGATGGCAGATCGCAAGTTTGATATTATTTCTGACATTTGCCTTTTATTGTAGCATAGAGATAAGTTTTAAATAAATCTTTTAATATGTGGTTACCGTATCCATCTGGTAGCGTGGTTACGCGGTAACCGACGAGGTCATCGAAAATCAATTCATCGAATATCAATTCATCGAAAATCCATTCATCGAAAATCAATTCATCGAAAATCAATTCATCGAAAATCAATTCATCGAAAATCAATTCATCGAAAATCAATTCATCGAATGATCAATTCATCGAAAAAAATATTTTGTAAATATTTGAGAGGAATGCCGAGGGGATCGGAAAGTCAAAAAAGCAGTGGTCAATAAAAGTAGACAGACTAAGAAATAATTGCGTAAATTTTTTTATATGGTTTAAAAAAAGGTAAATACAGTGACATAGTGTTTGAATATAAATAAAGAAATATAATAAGAAAACTTATATAATAAAAGAAATAAATGTTTTGTTTTTAAGGTTTAATAAGACAGGTTATGGGCAATTGCACGCAAATAATTTTTATAAATTCATACACAATGATACGCATTTTAATTGGGCTAATATGGGGGAAAATAAAGTACTATGCGCCTAAAAACAAGGTAATTAGGTTAGGTTTAGTTAGTAAAAGTCTAAAACCGAGCGAAGCGAGTTACCCATCTTCTAGTTTAAGGACAAAGCACTATTTTAGGTTAGGTTAGGTTAGTAAGGGTTTTGTTAGAAGAAGCCGAGCGAAGCGAGCTACCCATCTTCTAGTTTAATGTCAAAACACTATCTTAGGTTAGGTTAGGTTAGTAAGGGTTTGGTTAGAAGAAGCCGAGCGAAGCGAGCTACCCATCATCTAGTTTAATGACAAAACAAACTCACACTAACATAATAATGCCACCTGTTTAGAATCACCGTACATTGAACAAATCATGTGTGGTATAGTAAATATGAATATAAAACTGTGTACATAACACAAAACCCTTAAGACTTAACAAATGGGGAAATACAATTTTTATAATACTTTAAGAATGGGTGTATTACGTACATTTATAATCCCATTACCCGGGTTTTTCTGATCTAAGGAGCCCTGTTCGATTTCAAAATAATCGAACAGGTATCTTTACCTGTCGTATTTTCTGAATGGACAATTTAAAAATTATTAATAGACCAAATATGATAGGTATTTAATAAGTGTAGTCTGTCAAATTTTATTGACCACTGCTTTTTTGGCTTTCCGATCCCCTCGGCATTCCTCTCAAATATTTACAAAATATTTTTTTTCGATGAATTGATCATTCGATGAATTGATCATTCGATGAATTGATTTTCGATGAATTGATTTTCGATGAATTGATATTCGATGAATTGATTTTCGATGAACTTACCGTGAATCGGTTACGCGCATAATCTATTTATAGATGTAGAACCAGTCTTGTCGGACATTATCAGTATTGTTCTTTCAGTATCGGCGAGATATACTTTTGTCAAAACGTCATTCCCTACATCTATTTCTATATTTGCTCTATAAGTATTTTAACAAGCGGTTTGCCGAACTTAAAATTTCTTAACTAACGGTTCGAGCGAACCGGGTGAATCCCATCACTGCATTTAACAAATAATGAATTGTCAAACTTATTACTAATTTGTGTTTTACAAAATAATTAAAAATGTTAAATGTAGTAATTAATACCCAATAACAAAATACCGTTAATTTTGTAATAGTCTTTGATTTTCTACACCAAATAACAAAAATATCATATTATTCATAAAAACAAAAATATATTTACATTCTTTTCAAAACATATAAATAACAACACAAAAATCAATTTACGCACTCTGAGTTTTTCAATATAGACAAGAGTTTTGATTTTTTTCTGACGTAGGTGTTAACTGTATAAATATTTTGGACATTTAATTGTTGGACAGTAGAAAAATTATTGGTTGTATTTGTATATTAATCAATAAAAAATAAATGATGAAAGGAATATTTATTGGAGCCTAAATAAATTACAGTGGTTAAACATTGCATTTGCTAGAATTTATATCTTATTTTAAATAAAATTTCTCCAAGCATATGTGGTAGGGGGAATCCCTCGGACCCTCGCTAGCATCCCCACTGATGGGTCCAGTCGAAATGATGATCCAATAACAAAAAAAGGAATCGGATCGAAGTAATAACAAAAAATTGATGTGAATTTTCACACATTTCAGGGTTTCGCAGGTATTTAGTAAGTCATTGATGATTATTTGGGATGCGAAAACAAATTTTATGTTAAAATATTTTTTTGTTAATTTTAATTCGAATGCCTAATACCATTATTTAGGTTTCTAAATATATGCAGATTTTTTTTTTTTATATAGCATGGTTCATTGAGATTTTGAAAATTCTATATTTGCGTCTATGGCTTCCATTGGTTGTTTTAAGTCCTAAGCTCCGACCCTCTGATTTCGTATACATTGAAACATAGAATTAAATTATAATTTCAAAAATTCCCACTGGTTATTAAATTTACGCTTTTAAAAATTAAATGCAACATTTGCCAAAATATAACTAGAATTTTAACAAAGTAATTTAAAAAAATAAAATTGTCTCCAGACAGGAACGAACCCTAGTTTGTAATTTAGGAAGCGAGGAGGCTAACCATTACACTATGAAAGCTTACTGGTTTACTGTGCTACATAACGTATTACATATTTTACATCGTCAACCAAAAAACACAAAAATGCGTTATTTTCCGCGGACCGCATAAAATACCTACAAGAGTCACCTGCGGCCCGCGAGCCGCGGTTGGCCCACCGCTGCAGCGATGGCGCTAGACCAATCGTGGACATCAGCTTTGCGAGGTCCGTTTCATTTTTCAGTAACAAAAAAAAACGATAATTTCATTATTCAAGCGCGAAGCCGTCGGCAATTGTCACAGGGTGCTACAGGGTGTGGGACAAATATTTTTTTCGATGAGCACATATTTGTTTATATTTTTAGGGGATATGTTTTTTAGATGTTTTAGTATTTTTCCTATGTGCGGGTCAAAGAGGGGTAAGCATGCCAAATTTCAACTCTCTAGGTGTAGCCGTTTGGCTACAATTTTTACCGAACAGACAGACAGACGACAAAATGACGGTATAAGGGTTGTTTGGTCATACCTACAAAACCCTAAAAAGTGATATTTTTACTATCGCGGGGCTATTCCGGAGCCAGGGATGGGGCTGTTACTAAGAAAAAAATCATAAGCATTATTATTGATTGTACACATAACAGAAAAAGGGAATGAGACAAATGTTACTCAATGTTTAATGTTTTAATAAAATTTTTAGAAAGTTATATTTTTAATTGATTATTTAGTATAAAATTTAATTTCAATAAAATCTGTTATATCGTACCTGTACTTTTATTTAAAAAAAAGGAAAATTTCAAAAAAGAAAATTCCCTTAACCACATTTTTTCTACAAAATAATCTGGATACAGTACTGTGAGTTCGTGAGGTCAACACACGGTCCGAAAAACGTTGGATTCGAAGAATTTAAGTAGACAAATCGGATATATTGCATTTGGCAGAATGTTTTATAAATCTATCTGGAATAAAGAATATCCACTGCATTGGCCTAGTTTTTTTTTTTTAAATCCATTCAGATGTTACTTCTTTCAGGATATGAAAAATAAGATTATGAAATATCGTATAAACTGCACAAAGAATTGTTGTTATTTTATCTTTTATCATTTATTTTTCAGTGAAATTATTTTATTAATATTAACACTTTTCTTTTGTTAGGACCCCGGATATTATTCTTGAAAATAGAGTCATATGGTATAATCCATATAGCGACTTAACGACATATAGCGACATAGCGACACAGCTATTTCATGCTTATTTTATCTTAAAATAAATTAACGATCTAAATTAAAAGATAATTGTATTAAAGTAGAATTAGATTCTATGTGTATAAACAAACATTTTCATCCATTTGGGTTTGTTTTGAGTTTTTAATCGGATCTATTCTGTATCTTTTGTGGTTAAAAAAATTTAACTAGCAGTTAACATTTTAACCCTGTTTTTTATTCTGTATCTCAGGTTATAACCCAAGCGTTAAGTTCTAATTTTTTAACCTTATGGTTAAAAGTATGTTGTTTAATTATCTTCAAGGGAACGTAATTTGCTGGTGTAAATGTAGTTTTAATGTAAAAAACTGTTATGGTTGAATCGTGAATCAACAACGTTAAAATATAATAAATCTACATTTCGGAAACATACAATATTTATGTATAAATAATTATGGCTGTAGAAAGTAAATAATATATTACCATAACATGCAAATATACTAATATTTTTTCTACATTAAACTTCATTTATTTACAGGTTATATTTTCCTTATTTTAATTTTATTTTTTAATTTTTTATTCTTTAAACAGAAGAAATCAAAATTTATAAATGTATCATAATTTTAATGTTTTAAATATTTACTTGCAATATATCAGGAAGTCTTTTGGTTCTTGTCGGATTTTCGAATAAGGCAACATTTGTGAAACGAGATTTTCCGTTTTAGAGAAATCAAGGAATAAGCTTTTAGACAAATGAAAATATTTAAAAATGTTTCTTCAAGTAAATTAAAAGGGTCACTCATAAACTGTGGGTCACTCATAACACACAGTTGCCTTTGAGTAATTGGAACTGATCGCCTAAAAGCATTTGTATATATTTTTTATTCACCTATATTAATTTTTCACTTATGAATCTCTTCTTTTTCAATAAGTTTTAGTAATAATTGGTATAAAATAAATAGACCTGCCATGATGAATTATAAAAATGTTTTTGTTTTTTTTTTATTACTATTTCACGTTTAGAGGTTATAACTACAGCTGGTTATACTGTTAACACCATGTATTTGAATGGAGTTAAAATTTCAAATATAACTTAGCTACTGAATTAACCGCATGGAGGGTGAAATTTTAACGCTATTGGCCACTATAATTACCGAAACGGCGCCACTATCGCCTTCTGAACTCTTGACACGAAAAAGGATAGTCATCTGTCACCGTATTTATACAGTATTTATACAGGTTTATAAACAATTTTTGGTCCAATTTACATTTTCTTGTTGTAACAGTATATCGGAATTAAAACCAAGTATTAAAAAAGTGTAAAATTATATGTGAATCCATTTTATGATAAAATTTACTGTTTGTAAATGAATATTTTCAGAGGTTATAATGTTGGCGCTAGGTTATACTCACAGAGAAAATAAAATATAATACTTTGAACTAAAAACATTTATTTGAATACTTAATATCTACACATGTTTCAAAACATTTTATAGAAAGGGAACTGGTAATTTATTCTACACAAGAAAACTGTCAAATATTTGCAAACTAACACACTTACGGAACACCCACATGAAATAACAAGGGGTTTTAATTATATTAACAATAATTTACACAATATTAAATGATTTTCCTGCACATGTGAGACAGGGAAAATGAAAAATTCAACGTTAAGCTTGTTTAGAAACATCTGAACAGTAGAAATTCCCTTCGATAAATAGAAACAAAATTTTAGAATCATTAATAAATAATTTTTTTCTTCGCTTGTAGCTAGAGTTAGGTATAAATGGTGCATTTATTAATTTAAAACACATTTTTCTCGTTGGGATTAAAATTAAATTGCAGAATTAATAAAGAATCTTCGTCATACACTATAATTTTTGCACCTAATATTGGAAGATTTTCTTCTCTGAATGACAACCATACACACAACAAGGAGTATTTAATCTTTTTTCTTTAAATAAAATTTGTCACTTTATTGTTTGTAAAAACGAATGGACAAAAACAAGAATGGACAGAAACAAAAAAAAAAAAAAAAAAAAAACATGTTGAACTATACGTAAACAGTGACAGTATACTTTTTAGGAATTTTCGCTTTATTGCCGCTAGAGGAATACGCGTTAATTTGAGTCACCAATAGAGTTACAAAATAACAAAATACTGATAAGCATGGTTGAAATTTTTTAAATTCGACCGTGAGGTCAATTTTCAACTTTTTAAGATAAATAATAGAACCACATATAGTATGATTTTGTGACACAAGTAAATTTCGTTAATAAAATTACGCAGACTAAATATATGGCCATAACAATAAAACAAATGAAGGAATTGCTGGAATGTTATGAAGAATAGAGGACTTGAAAAGGAAAATAAATAGAAAACAATTTTAGAATTAATTACTAACTTGTAATTATAGATACTGCATTACAATCTATAAAAAGATTATTCGAATTATACTAAAACCATGAAAAAGTATACGAAACATATGAAATATGAACAAATTTACATCAGAAGAATATTTAAAATGAAATTGTAAAAATCTTAACATTAAATACTGATCTGAAAGAAATTGAATTTTTCTCTGAATTAATGATATTAAAAAATATTGTTGAAAAGGAATAATCTGTGTTAGATATGGTAAACTTAAAGAGATTCTTTACTTCACAAATTATTTTATTTTCACTATACGTACATTTCGGCTACGAAGTAGCCATCTTCAGTAGTTGAATAAAACTACTGAAGTTTTCTTCAACTACTGAAGATGGCTACTTCGTAGCCGAAATGTACGTATAGTGAAAATAAAATAATTTGTGAAGTAAAGAATCTCTTTAAGTTTACCTTATCCTAAACTTCACGTTAACTCAACAACTAATATTTGTGTTAGATATATTTAAATTTATAATTATTAAAAATTTATCCGAAATTTACTCGAATGTTAAGATAACCTACCAAATATTATTAAGAAGTCCAAGTAAAAATGTCGCCAACACAAATGATTTTCAGTGATTCCAACAGTACAAAAATAAGAAACTAGTATTACCAATAATTTTATTTTAAACATTGTAATCACGATTTTTTAATCGTGATAATCAAAGATGCACTATAACAAAATTGTGGTACAATTTCAATTATTTTTTTAATTTTTATTAAATAAAATGGATATAATATATAAATTTAAATGAAACTTAACCTTAAATATTCAAACCGCTGACAAAGGAGGTTATTAAATTAGAGCAAGAAAGAGAGATGTAACAGCGCAGACGCAAACTTAAGAACGTAAAAATTGCTGCTTTAGTTCGCTTAACAGGTAACTTAACCAATGTTGCCAATCAAACTCTGGGGTCGGCTTCTTCAAAGGCTTGTGCTACTTTGTATAATCCAGTGATTTTAGTCTGCAGGATGCATTGAACATAATACAGATTTTTTCCAGACTCCATTTTTATCTCTTAAATTTACAGCGTTATTACGTTTGTAATTGGGCTAGAGGACATTAAGTAAACACAGCAGTTTATATCAGATTTTTATTGAACTTACGACAGTACAAGACAATATAATAACAGACTGGACGTATCCCTGACAACGACGCTTCGGTCGCCAGGATGCCGGAATGGCAGTTGTCCAAACAAATATAAAAGTAGGCGAGAACACAACATTTCTCCCCCTACTTAGATTATAGACAGCTGTCACTGTCATACTGGTCAGACGTACTCTGCAGATATCGCAGTGATTAGTGATTTATAGTGCTATTAGTGAGTTACTATTCACAACAGTGAATTAGTAAGTGAACATATATTCCTATATTTGCATATGTAATCCTGCATTGACTAAATATACCAACTGGACATTTTTAAAAGCTAACACTAGCCATTGCAAATGGCTAGTGTAGCAACCCCTCAAATGGAAACTGATCCAATAGCCATACATCCTAGAAGTGAGAACAGCAATGACTGGACCCAAGTTCTAAGCACCCGGAAACGACCAGGAGATCCGGAAGTCAATCGAACACAAACAAACAAAAATTACAACATACAAGAATTGAATGTGTCCAACAGATTCCAAGCCTTGGAAAACGAAGAACTCATCAATAGCCAAAATGACAAGGAAAAGGAAAAGGTAATTACACCGCCACCCATATTAATCCCTTTAGTAATGAATTATCATTCGCTAACAAATACCCTTGATTCTGTGGCCAAGGGTAGTTATGAATGTAAAATCATTGGCACAGACCAAGTAAAAGTGCTATGCAAAGATGCTGGAAAATACAGAATAATAACAAAACTTCTACAAGAAAATAAAACAGCTTTTCACACCTATCAGATATTAAAACAAGATAAGAAATACAGGGTGGTACTGAAAAATATGCACTACTCTGTAGACACCGTTGAATTGAAACAAGAAATAGAGAGCTACGGACATAAAGTTTCCAACATTTACAATCCAAAACATAGAATCACAAAAACGTCATTATCTATGTTTTTCATAGATTTACTTCCAGCGCCAAATAATAAAACAATTTATGATATTAAAACATTACTACACACAAGAATTGTATTTGAGGCCCCATACGTGAAGCGGGAAATCGTGCAGTGTGCAAGATGTCAGAGATATGGACATTCAAAGGCTTATTGCTTTAGACAGCCAAGATGTGTTAAATGCGGACAAAATCACTTTACTAAAGAATGTATAAAAAGTATCGACACGGACCCTACCTGCGTTCTCTGTAATGGACGTCACCCGGCTAATTATAAAGGATGCTCCGTATTTAAGGAAATTCAAAAAAGAAAATTTCCACAATTAAGGCAGAAACCACAAGAAAATAATAACATTCGACAATCTCAAAGATCAGAGACAGTACAACCAGGTGTGTCTTACGCACATGTGGCTAGGACTAATGTTCAACAGCAACAAGACACAAATATCCAATCTCAAAACACCAAAGAGCCAGAATCAACCAATAACAAACTGGAACATATGATGATCCAGCTAATGCAGCGTATGGACACCATGTTAAATTTATTAACAACTATCGTGTCAAAAGTTCAACAATGCAACAATTAAACATTGCGCTCTGGAATGCCAACGGCTTGACTCAACATAGTCAAGAACTAAAAGTATTTATCTCCATTCATGACCTGGATATCATACTAATTTCCGAAACCCATTTCACAGAAAAAACATACTTCACTATTCCGGGCTTTTCAATCTACAGTGCAAACCATCCCGATGGAACAGCTCAGGGTGGAGCAGCGGTCATAATTAAAAATAAAATTAAGCACTATGCGCTACCTGAATACACCAAAAACTATCTTCAATCCTGTAGTATAATGATAGAAGATTTAAGAGGGTCTTTTGTAATATCAGCCGTATACTGTCCACCAAAATACATTATTAAAAAAGAGAAATTTCAAGAATATTTTAGTGAACTAGGGCCTAGATTTTTAGCGGGAGGCGACTATAATGCAAAACATACTGATTGGGGATCACGGCTAATAACTCCTAGAGGCCGTGAGCTCTTAAAAACTATACAGCAAAATACCTTTGAACATTTGTCTACTGGAGAACCTACATATTGGCCCACAGACAGGAATAAAATACCGGACTTGCTCGATTTTTGTGTGGTAAAAGGCATTTCACAGACATATTTAAATGCCAAATCTTGTTTTGACTTATCGTCTGATCATTCTCCAGTCCTTATAACAATAACGACGCAATTCCAACAAACAGAAAAACCGCCAACGCTTTTTAATAGGAGAACTGATTGGGAAACATTCAGAGAAATTCTGATTGAGGAACTAACTGACAAAATACCACTTAAAACTCCTGAGGACATAGAAAATGCAACAGAACACATTACCACTGCAATACAAAAAGCAGCTTGGTCTTCAACACCGGAACAAATAGCAACCGCAAACGACAAAAACTACTCAGAGGACATCAAAAATGTTATAGCAAATAAACGCAGGTTGCGTAGGCTGTGGCAAAATAATAGAACACCATTAAATAAGTTAAAATTAAATCGAGCTACAAGAGAGCTTAAATCCCTGTTAAGCGAAATGCGGAACAAATCTTTCCAAAATTATATTGAAAATCTTTCGGCCACTGCAGCTACAGATTATTCTCTCTGGAAGGCTACAAGAGGATTAAAAAGACCTAAAACCCCCTGCCCTCCGATCAGGAAAAGAGATGGCTCCTGGGCTAGAAGTAACTTAGAGAAATCCAATACCTTTGCTGAACACCTTGCTGATGTATTTAAACCACACCCCAGTGAACTACCAATGAACGAAGAAGAGAAAATCAATGAATTTCTCGAAATGCCACATCAGTTATCTCTTCCAATAAAATCCTTCAAAAGCTATGAAGTAGAAAAAATAATTGGAGAAATGAGCCTTAAAAAAGCTCCAGGATATGATTTAATTACTGCGAAAATACTTCGGGAACTGCCGGAAATAGTTCTTAAAATCATCAGAAATATTTTTAATGCGGTTTTAAGATTGGGCTATTTCCCATCTTACTGGAAAATTGCACAAATTATCCTAGTACCGAAGCCAGGAAAAAAACCAGAAGAAGCAGCTTCATATAGACCGATAAGCCTCTTACCACTTTTATCCAAACTATTCGAAAAACTATTACTAAAGAGAATGCAACCAATAATTCTGAAGAACAATTTGTTGCCTGATCACCAGTTTGGATTTAGGCAGAGACATGGAACAACTGAACAGATCCACAGAGTGGTAAACATAGTTAATAAAGCCATACAAGGAAAGCAATACTGTTCAGCCGCCTTTTTGGATATATCGCAAGCATTTGACAAAGTATGGCACTGTGGATTACAATACAAACTAAAAAAAGAACTCCCGCATACTTTCTATGAAATATTAAAATCGTATCTTACCAACCGATACTTTTTAGTAAAACACGGAAGCGAATACAGTGATCTGTTTCCCATTACATCAGGTGTACCTCAAGGGAGTGTAATTGGACCAATTTTGTACCTTCTCTACACGGCAGATCTCCCAACAACTGTAGACAGTATTGTGTCAACATTTGCAGATGATACCGCAATATTAGCTTGCCATGACGACCCGAATGAAGCCTCCCGACAGCTACAGGAAGTTCTGCATCTGATTGAACATTGGCTAAAATTGTGGCGAATAAGAGTCAATGAAAACAAATCCGTTCACGTTACCTTCACAAACAGAAGAGAAACATGCCCAAGTGTTACCCTTAACAACCAGGTTATTCCCCAAGCAGACAACGCAAAATATTTGGGATTATATCTAGACAGAAGACTGACATGGCAAAAACACATAAAAGCCAAAAGAACTCAGCTTGGACTGAAAATTAAAAAATTATACTGGCTTATCGGGAGAAGATCTCAGTTATCCCTTAAAAACAAGTTGTTGCTGTACAAAGTAATTCTGAAACCAATCTGGTCTTATGGCATCCAGTTATGGGGAACAGCCAGCAATTCGAATATAGATATAATCCAAAGATTCCAGTCTAAAACTTTGCGAACAATTGTTGACGCCCCGTGGTATGTAACAAACCACAATATACACCAAGACCTCCAAGTCAGCACTGTACGTGAAGAAATAGAAAAGAGGAGCATCAAACATCTGGATAAACTGGAACAACATCCAAACATCAACGCTATTCAACTCTTAGACAACAGTAACGCAGTACAGCGACTACAGAGATATACCCCTCTCGATCTACCGTTTAGATTTAATTAGATTTATCATCATAATCATCTTCATCATATCATTTCATGTCCATCCTAACATAAGTAAATGTACATATGTAAATATGTAAGTTAGATATATTTTGGTTATTGTCACTGGACAATATCCATTCAAGCTGTATATGTATGTATAAACCATTTACTTATTGTTACTATGTAACAGATTGTAAATAAACAGAGAAGTCAAAAAAAAAAACTTAGATTATAGGTTCATACGGCAAGGTGGTTTGACAATTCTGCCTGATTTAGTTTTTATCTTCTCAGGACTCGTTGAAGTGTCCGAGACTATTACAGAATTTTTAGAATTTTCATTGTTAGGCAAAATTGTTTCTTGTTGCGGTATGATTACAGGCTCATTACATTCTATACTATCACTAGTGTTCTTATTGTCTATGCAAGGCTGAGTCTGAGAATTCTGAACTGGCTGTTCTGAACAACTTGATGACACAAATTCAGTACTCAAGGTATTGTCTACTTCCATACGTAAACGCAAACAATCAGCATGTACATATTTTAAAACACTTTGTACTTGAACAAGGTACGTACAAAAACTTATGACTTTTATTATTTTTCCTTCCTCCCAATTTTTCTTCTGAACATTTTTCACATACACTGTATTATTGACCTTAAAAAGTGTAGTTTTAACATTATTATTTTTAGTTTTTAAATTAACATCAATATTAGATGGTTTCAACAAATCAAATCTGGTTCTAGGCCTATTTTTTAATAAGTTTTCTGCTGGAGACGCACCGGTTACAGAAGAAGGAGTATTTCGGTATATAAATAGAAAATTATAAATTCTAGTCTCTAGCAAATATTTAGAAATATTCTCAGACTTTTCTAAAAATAATGATTTGCTCAACGCTTTCTTTACTGTTTGCACAGACCTTTCGGCTGCACCATTGCTTTGCGGATGGTAGGGAGGTGATTTTACTGGTTTAATACCATTTGCTTGACAAAAAGCTACAAACTCTGTGGAGTTAAATGGAGGGCCATTATCAGAAACCAATTCATTAGGAATTCCGAATACCGAAAATATATTTTTAAGTTGTTAAATTGTTTCTTTCGCATTTGTGCTATTTTCCATCAATTTTACATCTATCCATTTTTATTTACTGTCAACTAAGATTAAAAATATAAATCCATTCTTGTAAAAGAAATCTATGTGTACACGAAAGAAATTTTTTTGAACTTTTGGCCACTCGACTAATGGATTAGTCTGAATTAAATTTTGGTTTTCCTGACAAATCATACAGTTTCCAATAAATTTTTCAATTGCCTCGTTCATATTTGGCCACCAACAGTAAGACCTCATTAACGCTTTTGTTCTAACTATACCTATGTGTTCTTCATGAAATAGTTTTAATACTTCAAGTTGTAAAGTTTTTGGAACAACGACTCTTGAACCAATTAATAAACAATTTCGTTCTACTGATAATTCATTACGTCTTTTAAAATATTGTTTTAAATTTTCATCTATTACATTTACTCTTTCCCAACCTGAACGCGTATATTCTATAACTTTGGACAACGTTATATCTTTATTAGATGCATTTACGATATCTGATGCATTTAATGGCATACAATTTATTAAGTTAAATGAAAATAAAAAATCGGTAATTCCTGTTTCTTCATTATTAGGTAAACGTGATAACCCGTCTGCGTTACCTATAGATTTACCTTTTTTATAATTTATTTTATATGTATAACCTGATAGCTTGATTGCCCATCGCGTTATCCTTGCGGACGCGGTTATTGGTAGACCCTTGTCTTTACCAAAAATTACTTCTAATGGCTTATGATCAGTTATTAGAGTAAATTCTCTTCCAAAAATATATTTGTGAAATTTTTTTATTTTAGATCGAAAATTATCGCTAAGGCCTCCCTTTCTAAATTTGAATATTTTTGTTCAGCTGGCGATAAGGTACTTGACGCATACATTACTGGTTTTTCTACTCCGTTAATTACATGACTTAACACAGAACCTACACCATAATTACTGGCATCACAAGTTATAGTGATGGGTTGTTTGGGGTCGTAACATATGAGAACTTTCTCAGATGTTAAAAATTTTTTACTTTCTTCGAATGCCTTTGTACATTCTTGTGTCCAACTTTTTTTTAAATCTATATTACTTTT
Source organism: Liopterus haemorrhoidalis (assembly GCA_963971575.1). Classification (NCBI taxonomy): domain Eukaryota; kingdom Metazoa; phylum Arthropoda; class Insecta; order Coleoptera; family Dytiscidae; genus Liopterus; species Liopterus haemorrhoidalis. The sequence continues at coordinate 17,217,677 of OZ020619.1, forward strand.
ACATAAATTATATAACGGTTTTAATTTTGATGATAACATAGGTATAAATTTACCGTAATAATTAAGCAATCCCAAATATGATTTAAGTTGCGTTAAATTTTCAGGTACTGCCGCCATTTTAATATATTCAATTTTTTCTTGGGTTGGATGAATTCCGTTTTGATCAATGATATGACCCAGAAATTCTACACTTTTCTTACAAAATTTACATTTTTTTTCATTGACTTTAATGTTATACTTGCTTAAAACTTTAAATAAATCTATTACTTTTTGACAACAACCTTGTAACGTATCATCTGCGACTAAAATATCATCCAAATAACAGCTGGTGTTTTTTAACCCTTTAATAATAGTGTCCATAAAACTTTGAAATATACCTGGGGCTGAACTTATACCATAAGTTAACCGATTATAGCAAAATAATCCCATGTGGGTATTTATCGTTAACAATTCTTTTGAACTGTCATTTACTAAAAGTTGCTGATACGCTCCCTTTAAATCTATTACTGAAAAATACTTTTTATTACTTAGATATGCAAAAATGTCCTCGGGTAACGGTAGACTGCAATGATCCGCTTCGATCACTTTATTAAGTGTTTTTTTAAAATCCACACAAATTCTAATATCACTAGATTTTTTTTTTTGGGACTACCACTATAGGACTAGCTCAATTGCTATGTTGAACTTTTGACAAAACTTTAGCTTCAACTAGATTTAAAATTTCTGATTCGACTTTTTCTCTTAATGCAAATGGCATATCATATGCCCTATGAAACATCGGTTTAGCTCCCTCTTTTACATGCAAATTTACTTTAAAATCTTTAACGTAGGAATGTTTTTCCTCTTCGAAAACATCCTTAAATTGTTCTTTTATGTCTTTTACAAATTCACTGACTGACTGACTTTCCATGACATTATTTGACTTTGACATGACAGACATATTACAGACATTAAACATATTAAACCAATTGGGTTTTAAAACATTTAACCAATTTCTGCCTAGCAAAGGTGAAAATTTACATTCAGCATCCAAAATGACAACTGGTAATACATATGATTTGTTTTGAAAATTAACTTTCACACATACTTCTCCTAAAATTTTGACTGCACTTCCCGTTACGACTTTTATTTATAAGTAACAGGTTTAATTTTCAAATGACTTAAAAAACGTTTATAATCTGCTTTATGCAAGACTGTTTTACACGCGCCAGTGTCAATTTCAAAAGCTAAATCCATACCTTCAACCTTCATAGTTACTTTTACAGGTTTTACATCCTTGAAACTGTTTACATTCGCAATGTAGCCTAACTCAAAGGAATCTTCATTTTCTTCCTCTGTTGAAATTGCATCGCTCTCGTCTTCCTGTAGAAGGTTAACTTTCTTCTTTTTGCACACCTTACTAGTATGCCCTTTTTCATGACATATGTAGCACTCCCACTCTCGTGCTGGACAGGACTTCGGATTGTGGTTTCTTGTACACCTGAAACACTTTGACACACTCTTCTTACTGGCATTCTTAGTGACGTTCTTGCTCTTCTCAAATTTATTAATGACAGGTTCCGGTCCCATGGCTTTCAACTGCGACTCTGCAGACTCCATTCCACATGCAATTTGAAACGCTGACTCAAAAGTTACTTTGCTTTCCGTTAGAAGTTTCCTTTTAATGTGTTCCGACTTGATGCCACACACCAACTTATCTCTGCGGGCATCGTTGAGAAACGACCCAAACTCACAAAATTTTGCCAGGTTTTTCAGTCTTGCCGTGTAGGCAGTGATAGTTTCATTGTTATCTTGCTGAGAAACATTAAATTTATAACGTTCAGCTATGACAAGCCGTTTTGGAGCATAGTGTTTAACTAAAATATCTTTGATTTGATCAAAACTCCTACTCGTTACGGGTTCTGGAGACAACAAATCCTTTAGTACACTATAGGCCGGACCACCTATTAATGTTAACAACAGCGACACTTTTTTTCTGGCTTCTACCTCATTGCACAGTACGAGCTGTTCGAACCTTTCCATGTAGGTGGTTATGTCTGATTTTGCTGAATCAAATGGCTCTATATTTCCTATGAGCGCCATTTTTTCACTGTTAGGTTCACCGTACGTGGCGTGAATTTTACTTGACTTTTTACAATGACTAATGCTGACCTTATGCACTTATTTTGTGAAGTTCGACCGACTCGTCGCCAATATTACGTTTGTAATTGGGCTAGAGGACATTAAGTAAACACAGCAGTTTATATCAGATTTTTATTGAACTTACGACAGTACAAGACAATATAATAACAGACTGGACGTATCCCTGACAACGACGCTTCGGTCGCCAGGATGCCGGAATGGCAGTTGTCCAAACAAATATAAAAGTAGGCGAGAACACAACAAGCGTCAGTAGCTTTATTTTCTATAACATTTTTACATTTTAACACGAGATTTACAAGTTACCTTGTTTCGTAAATATTGAAATATGCGCTTCTTGGGCGTTTATTGCACATTTTTCTGTACAAAATTTTGAAAGTTGTCACTTACTTTGACAGTTATACATATCACTATTTTAATCGTGCGAGTCCCGTATATATCTCGCTTTGTGTAACACAACGCTAATATTACCAACATAAAAAAAAAACATCGTAAAATATTATTATCAATCAGAATATATTCTGATTGATAATAGAATATATTCTAGCCTATAGGCTATTCCAAACGTTTAGGCGAAACTAGATTTAGAAATCTAGTAATTTTTATCTATTAATACGGACTTTTGATCATTTTGTTTATGCTTTGTAAATCATACTCACATTGCGCATTCTAGATTAAATTGATTGTCATTATAAAATATCCTTTTCATTGCATTTTAATTGTTTGTAATTCTTAATAAAAATTTAATTTATTATTATTTTTTTTTGTCTTCAATATATATACATTTATTTATTTATTTATTTATTTATTTATTTTATGTCGGTTTATTTCTACAACGAGGCTAATCGCCAATGCCACAGGGCGAGCTCCTACACCTGGATGAGGGGTGAATGATTGTGAAATGAGAGTAATATAAACTTATTATTCTCGCCCGAATAATACCACCAACGGAGGAAGATCGAACCACCGATCGGACAGTCCAGACTGTTTCCACCAGTCGAAACAGCACGACTTAATGCGCTCGGCCACTCCGTTGGCAATCTTCAAAATATGTAAAACCAGTGGCGAAGGGAAACCTCCGCTAGACTTGCCCTCCCATAAAAAAATATTTAAAAATACAATGTAAATTTAAAAAAAAATAATAATAATATTTAGATAAATCTTCAAAAATACATCAAATTATGTTCTATACAAATTTTTGTCCAAGGCTTGCTTTACTAGTTACGAATTAATTATCATGACCATGGAAACGTTACATATAAGTATGAAAAAATTGAGACTTTAAATTGGGACGAAAAAATTTTAAATAATTTTACAAAAAAAATTCGAAATTTTTCGTTTTATCAAAAAACGTCTCAAATAAAAGTTATTAGTTATTGCATTTATAGTAACTTTTGTTCAATAAATTTTTTCGAAATATTTTTATGTTGCTAAATATTCGCAAAAATCTTAAAATCGACACGAGTAAACTCCCATTTCTAGTCAACCGATTTTCATAAAAAACAATAGGGTTCTTCCCATTTAATAGGAGAATTTTTTAGTACCAGAACGAAATCTTTAAGTTAAACCGTTTTTGAGTTATCGTGTATACACACAGACAGACAGACACACACACACACACACACGCACGCACGCACGCACGCACGCACGCACGCACGCACGCACGCACGCACCCACGCACCCACGCACGCACGCACGCACGCACGCACGCACGCACGCACGCACGCACGCACGCACGCACGCACGCACGCACGCACGCACGCACGCACGCACGCACGCACGCACGCACGCACGCACGCACGCACGCACGCACGCACGCACGCACGCACGCACGCACGCACACACACACACACACACACACACACACACACACACACACACACACACACACACACACACACACACACACACACACACACACACACACACACACACACACACACACATACGGACGGCACTTCGAAAATAGGTTTTTTGGATTCCCTGGACCATGAAACGTGGTCATCCGTCAAAATCTCGACATCGAAAATTTTCGCGATTACAATACTTGCCCCTTATATATTAAGGTCGGGCAAGTAAAAATTTAATAAACGTCATTCGTTTCCATGGTTTCACTGTTGAAATTTTAAATTTTACATACCAACGTCAAATATGCAATAACCCAAGCAAGGTCCCTTCTCGTGACAACCTAAAAGAACGAAGTCCCATTTAGTTCCGCCTAAACGTTTGGAATAGCCTATAGTTATCTACATGATAACTAGAGTTGGAAATACATAAAGCAATTTATTCTGGAGAATATCAAGAAGATAATATTATCCCATTGATAGTTATTCTAATAGATAACAGCACGGAGGAAATACCGGGCTTAAGCCGGAAATTAATATTTTATGCACCTTATAAGTACTTTTTCGTGTGCAAAAGCCGCCTCCCACAGACCTATGATTGATGTGAGTTGCATATTTCCAGATGACGCAAAGGGTCATCTAAAACATTTAATTTTAGCCAGATGGCAGCATGAGTGGAGTAGCATACAGGATGTTATGCTAAGACAGATTATGGAAGACATTAAACCATGGGATTCTTCCTGCAGAGTTAACCGCAGGAAGGAAACCGCCATCACATGCATCCGTATAGGCTACTGTTGGTGGACTTCGAGGTGAGGAGTCTCCGAAATGTGAGACGTATAACACAGATTTGTCTGTGTTACACTTTCTAACTCAGTGTGTGCAGTTCGAGTCCAGTTCTTGTGCTATGACCTGTCACTTGTTTTGTGCGACGACGGAGTACTCATGGACAGACTATTACTCTTCCTGAGAGAATCAAACTTACTGTTTTATTTGTGAAGTCTTGCACCATATTTTAATGTGTTGTATTTCTAGTCTGTGATATTTGAAGGTAATTGATTCCTTTACAGCCTCTTACCATCATTCTGCGTCTGTTCAATTTTTCGAACAAACTTTTTATCTTATTTATTTGTTTTTGACTGTTCAAGATTTCTTTAATTGAGTATGCGTATTTTTATGGATTTATTTATTGTTTAATTTATTGTTTTTAATATGTTGTGTAGTCATTTAGATGGGCTGCATTAGGTGCAAATAGCGTTAGCTGCTGTGCGCCAAAAATTTTAACTAACTAACTTTTTGGTGCTTCTAGACTTTGAGTTTTATGTGCTGATTAAAAACTCTTTTGGTGACTAGATGGGACTAACTTCAAGAGTGTGTTCCTTCATAAATTTTAAGCAAAAACCATTATATCTACAGGATGCGATTCGAAAATTTAGACTTATTAAAAGATATGCGCGATATTAAACATTTACTGAAATTACGTATCTTGATCATAACATTTTAATGAAAACAACTACTAAAAGACACACGAAAGAACCTGTCTATGCTGAGAAGACCAATACTGGAGATGAATTACTTCAGAGAATTTTTAATACGTGGGATGAAATTCGTTTCAACCTAAAATTTTAGAGAATACGATAATCACCCTATTTGATTGAGCTCAATTGAGTATTCAAGTCGCAGGTGGTTATTTTGAATATTGATTGTGATTTGTTTATTTATTACTTCGTTATAATTTGAATTTTTCAAATATAAAACCGTTATTTATGAAATGTCTTGCATTTTTCTTTCCTGTAGCCATAACTCCGTACTGAAAATTAATGAAGGCACACACCCTTGAAGTTTAGTAAGTTATTTTTGAGACACACGGTATTTGATTTCTTTTACATATATATATATATTTTTTTTTTTCAATATATCAGGTCGTCAAGGATGAAATTTGTAGTTAATAACATTGCCAACTTTAACAGCTTATTCTCTGATATTGGCTTAATATTTTACCGTTCTGTTTTTTTTTTTTTTTTTTTTTTTGTTGGAATGTTACACCACTCGCCTGTTTAAAGAAATCATTGCATGCTATAAAAAGTATCAAAAACTTTTTTTTTAAATTAATTTTGTTGAAAATGGAACGGTCGAAAATTCGCACTATTATGAAGTATGAGTTCTTACGTGGAACTACGGCATCGCGGACAGCACAAAACATTAATAGTGTATTTGGCTCTAGTGTTACCACGCAGCAGACAATATCAAATTGTTTCGCCAAATTTCGAACAGGTAACTTAAAAAAAAAAATCCTGGCTCATCGATCACAGCAGAAATATACTGCAACCAACTGGACTAAATAATGCAAAAACTTAAAGAAATACAGCCTAGATTGGTGAACAGATCGACTCCTATCTTATTGCATGATAACGCTAGACCACACACTGCACCAATGACTGTGGCAAAACTACAGAAATTGGAGTTGGAACTTCTTTATCATCCCCCATACTCACCAGACCTACCCCCCACTGACTACCACTTCTTCCACAATTTGGACAACTTTTTAATAGGAAAACAGTTTAATTCCTACAATGCTGTAAAACTGGCCTTCCAGGAATTCATTGACTCTCGTCCGCCAGGGTTTCCACTGGCCTGAACAACCTGCCGCTTAAATGGCAAAAGTGTATAGACAATATTGGTGCATACTTTGATGAATAAAATAATTTCTTATATTTGTAAGTTATCAACCAATTTTGCATTTTTTCTACAAATTTCATCCTTTAGGACCTAATATATATATATTTGTTTTTCTTATACTTAGTGAGTTGTTAATATTATAATTTTGAAGAACTAAAATTTTATTGGGTAGCAACAATTTGTTGGATTGGAAAGTGAACCGCGAAGAAAAAAGTTTCTCCAGAAAATAAGAGCCAGAAAAGCTTCTCTTCGTGCTTTTTCTCTTGTGTTCAACTACAGAAAAATTTCTTTTAATCATCCAATAGTAGTCGGCCATAACTGTAGTATTCCATTGTTCTTGATATTTCCTTTTCATTTTTTTAGGTCTTGGTGAAATTTTTCACCCTGTTCCTTATTGACATCATTAAGATTTTCTGGAAGTAGTTCAGAAATGCATGTAGGAAGTTTTAAACTCATGTTACAACCTAAGTTTTTAAACTAGACCATCCTGTTTTTAAAAATATTGATATATTCCGAGTGTTTATAGTTGCCTAGAAACTTCTTTAAAAGCTCTGCATGTCTCATTTTCTTAGTATTTCATTTCCATTTGAAGGAAATTAATTTTTAATAATGTTCTTATTTGCGGTTCTACATAAACTCTTTCCTTTAGTTTTGCTTCGTATAAATCCCGAAACCATCGACACAGGAATTTAAAATACTCCTCGTTTTTATCCAAAGTCTTGTATGAAAAGGTGGTAGTAAAACATTTAGGCCAGGTATAATTTTGTTTTGGCGGCCAGTGCTTTTTCGTCCAATGCTCATCTCGGTACTCTGCTGTCTCACTGATGTAATAATCACGGATATATATTCAAAATCTCAAACTTGCAAGAAAATATTTTGAGTAAAAATGCTAAATATGGTCATACTGATTTGAAAAAAATTGATGTGAAGTGTGAATTTTCACACATGTCAGGGTTTCACAGGTATATAATAGGTGAAGGCGGCATGCTGAGTGTGTAGGACAAATTTGGCTTTGTAGTAATCACGGCAAAATCAACGATATTTTTAAAATAATTTATCGTCTATTAATCTGAGAGCTTTAAAAACAAATTTTATGTTAAAATATTCTTTTGTTAATTTTAATTCGAATACCAAATACCATTATTTAGGTTTCTAAATATGTGCAGTATTTTTTAACATAGCAAGATTCATTAATATTTTGAAAATTCCGCCTATGGTTTCCATTGGTTGTCATATGCTCCGTCCCTTTGGTTTCGTATACATGACACATAGAATGAAAATATAATTCCAACATTCCAACTGGTTACTAAATTTACGCTCTTAAAAATTAAATGCAACATTTGTCAAAATATAACTAGAATTTTGATCAAATAATTTAAAAATAATTTAAAAATGGAAAATAAAAATGGAAAAAAACAAAAAATAAAATTGTCTCCTCTGCCCGGGAACGAACCCTAGAATTCTAGGTAGCTAGCGAGCATGCTAAACATTAGACCATGATACGACTTCTAGTCTAGTGTGTAAACTATAACTTTTGTAAAACAAAAAAAAAACACAAAAAATGCGTTATTTTCCGAAAAATGTATTCCTGTTGTACTATTCCGGTTCACACCAATGTACATAACTTAGAATTTTTTTCAGATTTTTAGTTTAAACTTTAAACCAACTGGGCTACAGAGTGTGGGACAATTTTTTTTGCACAATTTTGGCAAAAATGCTTCAAAATAATTGATTTTGCAAAAATAAAATTTTGATTGTTAATGCACGTACGATTTTAAAAAAATATATTTTTTTTCTATAATAAACAAATATGTTTGTTTATATTTTTAATGGGATATGTTTTTTAGATGTTCTATTATTTTTCCTGCGGGTCAAAGAGTTGTATAAGCATGCCAAATTTCAACTCTCTAAGTGCAGCCGTTTAGCTACAATTTTTACCGAACAGACAGACAGACAGATCGATAGAGAAACAGACAGACCGCCAGACCGACAGACAGACGACAAAATGACGGAATAAGGGTTTTTTGGTCATACCTATGAAACCCTAAAAAGTGTATGTGATTAGGGATGTTCCGATTCTATTGATACAATACCAGTATCGATATTTTTCATTCGATATCGCGATTTTAGTATCGATACTAAACTTCCGATACTTTATTTATATCTGATTTAAGTATATTTGAGCCAGTATCGTGTCGTTTTTTTTTTTTTTTTTGTTAAAACTATATAGTAACTTTTTTATTTTTCCAATATTTCTGTGATTAAATTTTTTTCAATAAGAAACTTCTAAAAATGGTTCTTGTAAAAACTGGTAGAAGAGGTAGGCAATCACAATGGCGCAGAATATTATAGTCCGCTAAGAAACATGCGTTTAACGGTTTAGAAGTTGCTGACGTTTGGTGCCTTTTTCCGCCACGTTTGAGGTTATGGAATTTTTGTATTTTAATTAAAAATGTGACCACCAAGGAGCAAAGTGGACGAAATTGTTAATAATAAGATCCATCAAATTTTAGTATTCGCTAGCCCATATCCAAAATCAATCATTAAACACGAAAAGTACGAAAACTGTAAAATCATTTCGATTAAGATACCAGAATCGGATAATGAAAAACTAATCTTAGGTTTTCTCAAAAATTATACCAACCCTAAGAATACCTACTACATATATTTTCAAACTGATAAATTATATCAAAAATTTTGTAAAACTTATCTCACACACTTTTCCGAAAAACGCGCTAAGTTAATTAGATGCTTAAAATTAGTTAATACCATAGTAGACAATAAAGAACAGTTACTGCTTATGAAACATCATCATGAAGGTAAAACTAATCACAGAGGAATACAAGAAACCCTAGAATATCTAAAGAAAAATTACTATTGGAAAAACATGAAAAACTCTATTTCAAGTTTCATTAATTGTTGCGATATTTGCCAGAGATCCAAGTATGGTAGAAAGAAACTCTATGTACCACTAATGATAACTGAGACCCCGAGTAAACCATTCCAAATTATTCATCTGGATGTTTTTACATTTGATGGTCAAAATTATTTAACACTAGTAGACGCTTTTAGTAAATTCGCACAAGCTTTCAAAATTTCAGGAAAAACCGTTATTCATGTTTCAAATGCACTAATTAAATACTTTAGTTCATTTGGCATACCTCAAAATTTTACTGTCCAAGGTAAAAAATTTTATAACGCGACAGCGAAAGATCTGCTGAAATTGCATAACATTCATACACATTTCACAACGAGCGGACATCACGCATCCAACGCGATAGTAGAAAGATTTCATTCCACTATTATAGAACACCTTAGAATTCTAAAAGAAATTTACCCACAAGAAGATGAAAATTTAATGGACTACGCAATTATTGCATACAATAATTCGATACATAGTTCAACAAATTATACCCCTCTAAAATTAACTTTTGGCCATACCGATTCAAAAACCCAATAGAAATTTTTACACCCAAATCTTTTTATTCAGAATACGTAGATAACCATAAGCAAAAATTAAAACACGTATACCAAAATGTTAACGATAAATTAAAAAGTAATAAAGAAAAGAAAATTGAAAAAACTAACGTAAAAGGCGACAAGAGTAATGAATTTCATTTAGGCCAAACCGTATTCAAAAAGAACCCCCAAAGTAGTAGAAATAAAAAATCTAAAAGATTTTTCGGACCATACAAAATTACTAAATTACTAGAACGAAACCGCGTAGAAATAAAAAGTGAGACTAAAGATAGAACAGAAGTCTTACATATTAAAGAACTCAACAAACCACCCCTTGTTACAGATTAATCATCTGGGTCACCATCGTGGACCTCGGACATTCAAAATTTCATGACATAAACGACAACCCTGGACTTTTACCTCTAAAATTGGGAAAATGTCAAAATCAAGTAGATACTTGGACTTTCATACTGACATATGACATTACTGACATAATTACAGAATTTAAATCCCTACAAAATTCCTTTTCCCGACTTAAGACAAAAATCAAAAATTTCAGTAATAACGGTTACGAAAAAGAATTTTCTAACTCATATAAAATCGTAGAATTTTTAGAAAGTAAAATAGAAAATCAAATTTACCAGTTAAACCCTACTTATAGACAAAGAAATAAGAGAGCTCTTATTAACGGGCTAGGCACCTTTATAAAAACTATAACGGGCAATCTCGATCAAAATGACGCTGCAAGATACGATAAAGCCATTACAGCTTTAACTAAAAATCAAGATACTATAAAAAACAACATATTTGTTGGTCTTGAACCTCCACAATAATTTGTTCATTGTCAACTTGGTGCTGAATAATATTATTTAAATTTCTGCTTTTCAAAGCTTTATTGTAATTCTGAAAATCAATCACGCGTATAAAATACAATGTTTTACGATTATCAGAACTGGAGTTCTTATTAGCCTCGCAAGCCGCTCTTTGTTTAAGAGAGCTCTTGGAGATATAGTCATCTTGGAAGATGAGTGGCGCGTTTCTGACTCCTTTCATTAATTGGATATCGCTTTGATTGTACGGTACTATGAAAGCAAACTTGGAGCGGACGGATGTATAGCCGGTATATTTGGCGAAATAAGCATAGGAGTTAGGTGAGGAAATAAAGAAGATGGATTTATTTGTTCTACTAACGACGTCGAAGACATGTGTAGACCATTCTAAAGTAGAGGTGATAATGCGAGTTTGGTTTGTTCCGGTCAAGATGTAATACGAAATATTTTGAAGTATTCAAAGGGAGCGACCAATGTTTACACCAGTTATCAATGTTTTTTTTTTTTTTTTTTTGCAGATGAGGCTGTACAATCCACTTCAAAAGAAATTGAGAGTCCAGAAAAAATCTTTAAACGTGATGTATTCTATAAAGTTTTGGACTGTAATATTTAAAATTAGACCTAACGTTATAGCGTTATTTAACTCCATTATCGGTTATAACCGATAATGGAGTTAAATAATCTGTTTGGACTTTTATGGAAATAAAAATCCAAACGTCTTTGTAAAACCTTGGACTGCGAGTAACTTGGTCTGTGAGTGTTAAAGACGAGCAATACATTTGAATAAAAACTTGATAAATGAACGAGGTCTTGCAATACGAGAAGGACGTATACGCTTTTTTTGCCGAGCATCGCGTGATCATAACTGAGCTGATGGTCCTTCTCTCTCTCTATCTCTCTCTCTCTCTCTCTCTCTCTCTCTCTCTCTCTCTCTATCTCTCTCTCTCTCTCTCTATCTCTCTCTCTCTCGCTGCGGGATTGTAGGATCACGTCTCACTTTCTCGGTCAGAAAAGGAAGCAAAAAGCAACTGTCATTGGATAGGTTCCTTGTTAAAGTAGTACAAAAAGAAAAGGATTACAGTGAGTAAACAGATAGCAGTAATTCCGTTAGTGAAAGTTATCCTACACAATAACTCTCATGCTCCTCTCCTCACTCTCGTCTCTCAGGCGCTAGCTACGATTCTTTTCAAAGGTAAAGTGGAGGTTAATTTGTTTTACGTATTTTTACTTTATGTTTTGTATTGCGCGTGATCTGGTAACGGGTGAAAAAACTGACTGTGTTGATCCCTGACACATGCATTTGATTGATGACTTTTACGGCAAGAGGAATTAAAAAGCAGCGAACCGACGGACGACAAATACACGGCCGGCATGAGAATGAGGAGCTATTGTTAAGAAAAAAGGAGGCCAAACTCGCATTAAGTAACTGAATTGAATCTAGGAAACCCCGCAACGGATACGTTAGCGAACGCCGTATTGCCACTAGAACCCGCTTTAAACTGGCATTGAAGAAACATTTGAGAACTCCTAAATATATAACGGTCACGTGACTTCACTACATTTTGGAAGCTCACTGGTACAAAAATACGAGCTGCAAAACTCAGTCACATTGACGACCTGAAAGACGACCTCGACATCGTGGAACATTGGCGCGCAATACTTTCGGAGGACTCTGTGAAGGGTAACGACAACAAGCTGACGATTTTTCCGACCCAGTATTCCCAAATGAATGTCTTATCACTTCTGACAGTGTGAAGGAAGCTGTGAAAAGTCATAAATGTAGCAAAGCTGCAGGCGCTGATGGACTAAGACGGGAGCATATCATCATCACCCATATGAAAATAGACTATAAAACAATACGTGATATGTGATATAGGTTTTTTGTTAAAAATTTTTCCCTATGCTTACTAATTAAGTTAAAACTATATTGTAAATTAGTACTACCACTTAGAATAAGAAGTTTAAGTTTATGAATAACATTTTTCGGTACTTAAACATGTAATTGTTAACTAGTTTTAAGTAATTGTAGTCAATAAATATATTAATAAAAAAAAAAAAAAAGTTTTTGAAAAAATTCTTCTGGCAAAATGCATAGATAAACTTGGCTGTGCTGATAACTAGGATTATGTTACTTTTAGGAGTGGAAAGGTTGTACGGGTATCGGACATAAATAAAAACAACTATCTACAGCTGACCAGTTTCGGAATGGTTTATTCCTTCATCAGAGCTGCTACATAAAGGAATATCAGAATACAGTATAAGTGTATATCGTATATGAATAAATAAATATAAGTATAAGTATAATATTATAAGACATAATATTGTAAGACATGAACTTTTAAATCAATCAAGTGATGCATGTAAAAATTTAAAATTTTAAACAATAATAAAATCTAAAGGAAGTCCGAAGAAAAAGTCTAAACAGACATCTTTTTATAAAAAAAAAATTCAAAAAATGTTTATATTCACAATCGTATGAAGAATATGAAGAGGGAAAGAAAGCATTATTGGAAATTTGTCAAACTGTTCAAGTTTTAATAGGAGTAAAAGATACACATCACTTGAGAAACAATTCCTTAAGAAATGGGATAGCTGTAAAGAAATGTGGGTATATTATTTTAGAAAACATTTACACCTAATGGGAGACCCTACAATGAATAGGATTGAAAGATCATTTTGGACTTTGAAACAATATACAAACGAAATATCATAGTTTGCCAACAATTTATTTATGTATTAAGGAGCTAATAAACTGTATTGATTCAAGAATAAATAATAAACTAGCCAGAAACAAACAAAATGTTTTTAAAAAAATGGATACCGACATCGAAATAAGAAAATTACTGGAAGGATGTTCTGAAACCCTCACTGTAACGGGAATAAGTAATTTCATAAACAGTTAAAATTGTTTCAAACTTTGGAATCCAAAATGAAAATTCAAAATAACGGCATTGAAGAAAATCTTGATAGTGGAACATTAAAGTTTTATAACACATCGTTTGAAAAATGTTCATGTACATTTTGGAATTATTTTAATGCGCCATGTCATTACATTTTCATGTTAAGAAAATATAATAATTTGGATATGTTTTCTAAAACATGTTTCCACACAAGATACATAATTTTAGTAGCAAATACTCACAGTACTAATATGGATATTAGTGGTGTAAATGTGGATATCAATGATGAATATAATGATATTGAAGAAAATTCTATTGAGGATTGTCCCAACAAAATATTATCGGATCGGGAAAAATTCTATATAGGACTGAGTATAAATGAAAATATTGCAGATATTTTATCAAATTATGGAACCCAAACCTTCAACAAGTATATAGAAGAATTAAAAATAACACTGGTATGCAATGAATTTTCATCAGATTTAATTTTAGGTGTATTATATGTAGTTTTTCACGCTGATTTCAAATACGTACTTAGTTTTTCTCCAGCACATCTGGATTTTGAGATGTCGGTGTGTCATTTTAGCTATAAGATATACTTTCAGCGTAAATTCACAAAGTACTGCTGCTTCCTTTGTTTGTGGGATAGTCGCGCAGTGAACGATCACTACATAAAACATGATTGGATGTTGAGAACTGAATATAAGCCCGATGTAAGCACTGTTCACCACATTCCGCTGGTTGATCCACGTAAAAATTGTTCTGCCGCTGTTACACATCAAGCTTGGTTTAATGAAAAACTTTGTGAAAGCGATGGGCAAAACTGATTCGGCGGGGTTTCAATACTTGGTTGAAAAATTTCCCAAGATTAGTGCAGCGAAACTTAAAAAGGGCATCTTCGTCGGACCTTAGATTCAATAGGTTTTGAAAGACGAACATTTTGAAGAATCACTTAATTCTGATGAAAAAGAGGAATGGAAAGCGTTTGTGTGGGTTTGTGAGAACTTTCACGGAAATCACAAATCACTCGAATATGAAAATGGGGGGGGGGCGTTCAACGACTACTCGATTCGTTTCAGAAAATGGGCTGTCTTATGTCATTGAAAATGCATTTTCTACATTCGCATCTAACTTTTTTTCCTGAAAACTTGGGCGCCGTGAGGATGAACAAGGTGAACGCTTTCACCAAGATATTCAAGTGATGGAAACCCGTTATCAAAGATTTTGGAATGAAAGCATGATGGCTGACTACTGTTGGATGCTTTATCGTGATGAGCCAGAAAAATTCTACAAAAGAAAGTCATACTCGCAGAGATTTTGATTGATTCGTGTGATAACAACTTTGCATTGATTTCTATTGATTAAAAAGATCATAAATACGTTAGTGGTGTTTGAAATAACAAATCAGTTCAACATAGATATCAAACAATACATTATAGCTGGACACTGAGAAACATGGAATGTACAAAAACACGAGATCATAATATCTCAACGACCAGACGTGCTGGAAAAAAACTGAAAGTAGATTTGAAATCAGCGCAAAAAATTGATTTAGAAAAACGTATTTTTATTTCCGATGATTTCAAAAAGTTTTTTTTTGTTGACCGGTGTAATCGAAAGAAATGCAAGAAATGGAACGTGAGAAAACTCAGCTTAAATCAATTGAACCTGAAAGTAGTCAGCTTGGATCAATCGAACCTGAAACTAAGCTACTTAGCTCAACTGAAAATTAGGATCAATTGAATACACAAACATCATTCAATAATGAACTTTTAAATCAATCAAGTGATGCATGTAAAAATTTAAAATTTAAAACAAAAATAAAATCTAAAGGAAGTCCGAAAAAAAAGTCTAAACAGACTTCTTTTTATAAAAAAAAATAAAATAGGATAAATAACATACATATAGAATAACAACCACTAATATATCTCATATTATATTGAATTTACTTTATTGATAAACATATTATTTACATACCTTATACTTGAATGAACTTGAATTATACTTGAATTGTAATGAACTTTACCGTAACTTTATTTTAATAAAAAAATAGTAGTTAATAATTGTATAGTTTTTATCAAAATAATTAAATGTGTGGGTATAACTTATACATACAGTATGTATAAATAGCCAATTGTGTACACATACAGTATGTATAAATAGCCACATCCATAAAAAATAAGGTACGGCCGTAAATGAGACACGAGAACAAAGCAGTCACTGTTATAGGTCACTAGGGTTTCTGGAAACTCGAGTTTTTCTCGAAACTCGAAACTCGAAAATTTAGGACTCGGACTCGCCGAGTCCTAAATTTTGAAAACTCGTGGAGTCCGGATCTAAATCTAAACTGAAATTAATAAGCGAAAACGTTTAATATTTTGGAGCTCAATAATGATTTTCATAGGTGAAGTTTTGTAACAAAAAATAAAATACAAAATTTGTTAAAATTAGAATTATTTATTGCATCACAAGAAAGTCAACTGAAATTTGTGGTCGTTCCAAGAAATTAAAAAGAACATGTACTGAAATTTATTTATTTTCAAAACTTTAATTTTAAAATTAGATATAACAAATTAATTACTTTTTATCTTAAGGTAGGAATATTTGAGAAATACTAACGAATTAAGGGACTTGTTAGCAAGTCTCGATCTGATTTTAGCTGTTAATTGTATATACATTGAATATTGTGTAAAAACAATAAGTTGAATTTAGTAAGTTGATAACGTTCAAGTGGTTTAAACAAATATATACCAATTTGATTAGGGAAGATTTGATTAGTGAAGATGAGTCTCCGTTAATGTCCGTAGCAATGTGTATAATCAAAACAATAAATTAAACATAAATCTAGAAATTTATCAAAACATTTCTAAAAAGTACATTTTAAATTTACTGGGTTTTACTTAATTTTAAAAACGTGTACTCGTCGAGTATTAGAGCCGAGTCCCGAGTCCGAGTAATTACCCAAATATTCGACGAGTCCGAGTCCAGTCGAGTCGAGTCCAGAAACCCTATACGTCACTGGCATACGTCACTGGCATCAGAGTAATGACCCTTGAAAACGACAGAAATAAACAAATATTATATAAAATACTTTTTGCGGTAGTATGTATACTTCGGCACTCTGGATATATCACAAGAAAAGCCATCTTCGTAAACTTGTTATTTGCTACAACAATACATTTCGAATAATCTTTGGTTGAAAAAGTATTGTAGCGCGAGTTATGTGTAACGAAACGCTGACCATGACGTCACGTGTGACCAACACCCGTCAGCATCTTTTTTCCTTATAAAAGTGAATGAAAACTGAGACAAATGCTTTTTGTATAATTTTATCTTTTGTTAAAACATGTTAGTTTAAATTAGATTCAAATAAGAATTGTAACTGTTTTTGAAGTGTGTTAAATAAAATAAAAACTTTTTAAAAAGATCTAATTGAATCTCAGTCAGTTATTTGGCGCAGTCGGTAGGATCAGTGAAATCAATCTATCGAAGAATTGATTTTTCGTATTAACGATTAATCACTGATTCACATTTTTTGACGAGAACTTAGATCGAGAGTGCGAGAGTGAATAGACAGCTCCGTGCGCGAGTACAAAATCTACTTTCGTACCGAGTGAGGACCAGTATCGCCTCAACGCCTACTTCACCCCACGGACACAACTTCAGCAGAGCCTGGGAAACCCAAAATCGTAACCTTTAGGCAAGAAATGAAAATTACAACAATACTGTAAGTACACTCATTTTTCCTTTACTCATTCCCAAAAAGCCAGTGAGTAATCGTACTTATTAAAGAAAAAAAATAGAAATTAAAAAGTGTAGTTTTAAAAACAAGTAACTTTTAAAAACTAATGTCCTTAGAATTAAGCGAGGGAGCTCTGGACAATTTAACTAATTTATTTAGTACAGTGAGAATTGAAAATCCAGAGATGAGCCACCCTCAAAACCACGTTTCTGGTTCACACCCAGTTAACTATCAAATGCTAAAATTATATCTAGATTCTATTCCACACTATGATGGCAATCCCCATACGTTAGGAGTATTTCTAGATAACTGTGAACACCTGTTAAGAACTTTTAATAGTGACACTGACATAACATTGAATGGATTTTTAGTAAGAGCGATTTTAGGAAAGCTCACAGGTAGAGCTTTAATGCTAATTGGTTCCCGATTAGAGCTACGCAGCTGGATAGAGATAAAATCCGCGCTATCATTAAGCTTTGGAGACCAACGTAACGTCGATTGTCTTGTACAAGATCTTATTAGCATCAGACCGCATAAA
This sequence comes from Liopterus haemorrhoidalis, assembly GCA_963971575.1. Taxonomy (NCBI): domain Eukaryota; kingdom Metazoa; phylum Arthropoda; class Insecta; order Coleoptera; family Dytiscidae; genus Liopterus; species Liopterus haemorrhoidalis. Next base: position 17,235,808 of record OZ020619.1, read on the forward strand.
AATGAATCGCCGTACAACTTTGGTATGCGATGCCAAGACGCGCGTAGTTTAGTAGTAGCAAAATTAAACTCACTCCCCACAATTGGCGTCGAAGAAAAGAGAATTTACATTCAAAATTACAACGACTTAGCCCTTAAAACATTCATAAGAGGTCTACAAAACCCTATACAGACTAATGTTAGGTTACGCAACCCAACATGTCTAGAAACAGCCATGAGTCTAGTAATAGAAGAAGAAAATTTCTTATATTACACCCAAAAGACCCCTACTTACAACAACCTACAAACTAACTATCGACCCATGACAAAAATGACACCTGCGAGACAAAATGACAATTTCCCACGTAACACAACTAATAATTTTACATCCCAAAGACCATTCTTACAGCCACCAGTAAATTTTTCTCAACCGAGACCCTATAATAATTTTCAGAGAACACCGTTCTCAAACGCAACCCCTAACGCGAGCGCAACACCAAGACAAAATCCGTTTTTGAACACTAATAATACAACGCAACGCCCAAATTACTACGCATTTCAAAAACCACAGTATTCACAACGCGTGAACACTCAGCCGCAACAAAGAACGAATTTCGGTAATAATTCAACCTTTGGCAACCGAAAACCGCAGCCTCAATTTAAACCTGAGCCCATGGATACTACCATACGTACGCACATACAGAGACAACAACCGCAACCTAAATTCGTCTCAACCGAACTATTCAATCAAGATATTGAAAATCTTGACCCGGTTCAAAACGATTTTAATTCATTTGATGATCAAAATTTTTATGAACAGTACGATAGCTCGTACTCTCAAAATTATTCGAACGGAATAAATTACGATGATCTACCCGCAGATCAATATCAAACCGATTTTGACCAACAACAGTTACCGTATGTTTCTGAGATTGAAAATCAAAATTTTCAACAGGTCTCGAGTTCGAGCACAGTAACTTAATACATTTACACGCACTAAATTCAAATTTACCTTACATCTTCATTCCGGAACTAAATGCAAAATTTCTAATTGACACCGGCAGTAGTAAAAGTTTAATGCGACCCGAACTAGCATACGAATTTTACCCGAATTTTATATATAACGAAAATTTCACTATACAATCTGCACACAATATATCTTCTCATAACGAAGTTGGAGAGATACCGCTTTTTAAAGTCTTTAAAGTAAGACAAAAACACAAATTTTACCTTTTCGATTTTAGCAATAAATTCGACGGTTTAATAGGTGTAGATTTGTTAAAACAACTAAATGCAACCGTAAACGTAAATTGCAAATTATTGAAAACCCCTTACGCGAAAATTCCGATAATTTTTGGATTGGAAAATTCCGCAAACATAGAAAATAATTTCAAAATTTTTAATACTACTATACCGCCTCGATCTGTTAAAGTAATAAAAGTACCAGTAAATCAAGCTAACGGTTTAGGAATTATAAATTATCAAAATTTTGGAAACGGTTTAGAAACACCAAAAGCCCTTGTTAATATTTCAAATCACTATGCAATAACCACGGTTACTAACGTTAATGAAAACCCTGTAGAGTTAGATCTGTTAGAGCCCTTTGAAACTGAAAATCTAAATTCCATAGATATTAACTTTGTCGAAAAAATGGAGACAGAGGATATTCTAACGAAAGATCATGACGATAAATTAAAACAAAATTTAAAAAATTTAAGACTTGACCATTGCAATCGCGAAGAGAAAGAAGCGATCAGGAAACTCTGTTTCGAGTACAGAGATATCTTCTATTGCGAAGGCATACCCCTGACCTTCTCAAATCAAATCAGACATAAAATTAAATTAAAGGACGATACCCCGATTTTCACAAAATCGTATCGGTTCCCCGAAGTCCATAAACAAGAGGTGAAATCACAAATGTCAAAATTATTAGAGCAAGGTATCATTCAAGAAAGTGTATCCCCCTGGTCTAGCCCAATCTGGATAGTACCGAAGAAATTCGATGCTTCCGGTAAACGGAAATGGCGACTTGTGATCGACTATCGCAAGTTGAACGAGAAAACGATCGACGACAAGTATCCCTTACCTAATATAACGGATATTTTGGACAAACTAGGAAAGGCTAACTATTTCACAACTATCGATCTAGCGAGCGGATTTCATCAGATCGAAGTCGATCCCGATGATATTCAGAAAGCAGCATTTTCCACTAACGAAGGTCATTACGAATTCACCCGGATGCCCTTTGGACTAAAAAACGCCCCTTCCACCTTTCAGCGCGTAATGAACAACGTTCTAAGAGGAGTAAATTCGTGCCTCGTATATTTAGACGACGTAATAATTTTTAGTACCTCCCTGCAGGAACATCTTGCAACCATGCGATCGATTTTTGAAAGATTAAAATCTGGAAATTTTAAAGTACAACTAGACAAGACTGAATTTTTACAAAAGACAGTACAGTACTTAGGACATATAATTACACCTGACGGAATTAAACCGAACCCTGACAAAATTCATTCTATAAAAAACTTTCCGATACCAACGACACAAAAAGAAATTAAATCATTTTTAGGATTGTTAGGTTATTACCGACGTTTCATCCCTAATTTTGCAAAAATTACCAGACCTATGACAAAATGTTTGAAAAAGAACGCTAAAGTTTTACATGATAACGAATTTGTTAATTGTTTCAAAATTTGTAAAGATGTACTTATAAATGAACCCATTCTTCAATACCCGGATTTTGAAAAACCATTTATATTGACTACAGATGCCAGTAATTATGCAATTGGTTCTGTTCTATCCCAAGGTAACGTACCCAATGATAAACCTATAGCATACGCATCTAGAACCCTAAACGATTCAGAAACCCGATATTCTACTATAGAAAAAGAACTATTAGCCATAGTTTGGGCCTGCAAACACTTCCGCCCATATCTCTATGGACGCAAATTTACGATCTATACAGATCACCGACCCCTCACATGGTTATTTAGTCTCAAAGAACCAAATTCTAAATTAGTACGTTGGAGACTTCGTTTAGAAGAATTTGACTATACTATCCTATACAAAAAAGGAAAGCATAACTTAGTAGCAGATTCTCTTTCACGTATTCAAATTAATGCTCTTGAAGATGAATCGGTTATTAATAACCCCGGAGACGTAAATCAAAACGTTTTAGACTATCTTAGAAATCTAGCGGAAAATATTCCACCACCTTCAATCTATGAAAATCCAGAACCTTCCACTTCTACTGGAAAAAAGAATCCCAAATTTAAAATCTTAGAAAATAGATTAATACGTTCAGCTGATCCACCCACGCATAAACTTATCGCGAATCGTGACATTGTTAACGACGAAGATACGGACACAGCTGATGAGTTCATAGACATTACTCAGACAAGTGAAACTGACACCGCGTCTGAACAAGAACAAACATTAACCGCATCTACCCAACATTCGACTTACAATGAAACAACGAATGACGGTATCCCGATTTTAGACGAAATTGTAAATAATAAAATCCACCAAATTCTAGTTTTTACGAGTCCTTATCCTAAATTACAAGTTACAAATGATAAGTACGAAAATTGTAAAATAATTTCTGTAAAAATTCCTGAAACCAACAACGATAAATTAATCGTAGAATTCATAAAGAATTATACAGATCCCAAAAATACCTATTACATTTACTTTCAAACGGACAAGTTATATCAAAATTTTTGTAGAGTTTATTTGCAAAACTTTTCGGAAAAAGGAACTAAATTAATTCGCTGTTTAAAGCAAGTTAATACCGTGTCAGACCCTGAAGAACAAATTCTTCTTATGAAACATCACCACGAAGGAAAAACGAACCACAGAGGAATAGTTGAAACCCTTGAACATTTAAGAAAAAACTATTACTGGAAAAATATGAAAAATTCGATTTCAAATTTTATAAATTCCTGTGAAATATGCCAAAGATCGAAATATGCTAGGAAAAAGCCATATGTACCATTAATGGTCACGGAAACGCCAAGTAAACCTTTTCAAGTAGTTCACATAGACGTTTTCACGTTTGATGCAAAAAATTATTTAACAGTTGTAGACGCTTTCAGCAAGTTTGCACAAGCTTATCAAATTTCTGGAAAAACCGCCATACATATCTCGAACGCATTAATAAAATATTTTACCTCATTTGGCATACCCCAAAATTTTATAGTAGATAAAGGCAAAGAATTTGACAATGTAACAGTTAAAGAATTGTTAAAGACCCACAATATTAATACCCATTTCACTACTAGCGGACACCATGAATCGAACTCGATAGTAGAGAGATTTCATTCTACCATAATCGAACACTTAAGAATATTGAAAGAAATTTACCCCCAAACTGACGAAAACCTGATGGACTATGCAATTATAGCTTATAATAATTCTATACATAGTTCCACGAATTTTACACCTTTAGAATTAACATTTGGACACACAGATTTACGAAACCCTATTGAGATTTTTACCCCTAACTCATTCTTTTCGGAATACGCAGATAACCACAAAGAAAAATTAAAACATGTCTATAATGAAATTAGCGAAAAACTAAAAGAAAAGAAAATTAAAGTCGTAGCTAAAACTAACACGAAAGGAGACAGTAATAATGAATTTAAAATTGGACAAATCGTGTATAAAGTCAATTCCCAAGCTAGAAACAAGAATTCAAAGAGATTTCTTGGACCATATAAAATCGTTAAGTTATTAGACAGGAACAGACTTGAAATCGCGAACGATAAGAATCCCGATAAGACAGAAACTATTCACATAAAAGAAATTAAAAAACCCCCTGTTGTTCCAGATTAATTTTACCAATCATCTTCCATGATGGACACACTAAATTCTATGACATGAATGACAATCCAGGACTATTACCTATAAAATTAGGAAAGACACAGAACAAAATCGACCAATGGACTTTTATACTGAATTATGACTTGACAGACCTTATCACAGAATATACCACCTTACAAAAATCCTTTGGACGAATTAAACGCGCTATCGTAAGAGAAAACAGTTATGAAAAAGAATTTAGAAATTCATATAAAATTGTAGAAGTTTTTGAAAAGAAAATTCAAAATCAAATATATCAATTAATTCCAAATTTTAGTAAAAGATCAAAAAGAGCACTTATAAATGGTTTAGGATCATTAATAAAAACGATCACTGGAAACTTAGATCAAGCTGATGCCGAAAAATATGATACTATCGTGACAGCGTTAACTAATAATCAAGAGAAAATTAAAAATGTACTAGTAAGTCAAAGTTCTATGATACAGGAATCAATTTCAAAATTTAATGAAAATGCAAAAAACTTAGAGCACAATCAAATGGTTTTACATGCTAGAATTACCCAATTAGAACGTGTAATTGAGAAGACTAAATTAAATTTAGTAGGACAGGATCACTATCTCTTGTTGCACATGGTAATATCACAGATATCTAGTTCCTATCAGATTATATATGATGCACTAGAAAAAATTGAAGTAGCCATTACATTTTCTAAATTGAACACTTTTCACAATTCACTGACAGACCCATCAGATCTACTCATTGAAATTGTAAATGCAGAAAAGCAATTAAGTAATTCAAAATTTCCTTTTAAACCTGAATTAGAAAATATTCTTTTATTTGAAAAGATATTAGAAATTAAAAGTTACATGAAAAATAATTCAATAATTTTTATATTAGAAATTCCTATTGTAGAGCCAGATAAGTATGATTACTATCGCCTGTTACCTCTACCCACTCCTTACAATGATTCGTTTAAAGCCATAATACCTAGTACCAAAAACCTCCTAATAAATGAGTTGTACTACGGTTATACGAACGAAGAATGCCTGGAAATCAGCAACGAAAATTATATATGTCACGGACTCCACACAACGAAACTCCAAGGCACCATTCCATGCGAAGTCCAGCTGTTAATCCATGAGAAGAACACATCATGCCAAGCTGTATCTATAAAAATCAATGAACCGAAAATTCAAAAAATCAAAGAAGATCAATGGTTAATAATTGCACCACAAGACACCGTAGCGGTTCAAAAATGTGAAGAAAATCAAGAACATATAACATTAAAAGGCAGCTACGTATTCAACGCAGAAGACAAATGTGAAGTAAAAATACAAGAAACGATCATTAGAACATTCAAGAATAAAAATTCAAAATTCGAGAAAATCAGCCTGCCTAATCAAGACTACATTACGAATTCTGATTTTCCAAAAGAAGCCTTACTAAAATATGAGCCTACAAAATTAAACACTTTGAATTTGGAAGAATTAAATCAAATTCAAAAGAAGTTAGAACAGCAGAAGGAAGAAATCAATCAAATCAATAATCCAAGAGTCCAGTACCAGAAGATCAGCATCTACACCATTCTCATCTACGTCATCCTGATCATTTCCATTTCAACATCAGTAGTACTACACCTGATGAAGATAAGACGTAAGAAGAAAATCGAAACCGTGCCGATTCCAATGCAGAGGTCATCGAACATTGTCTGCCCCAATGTTCTCAAGTAACGGCGGAGGAGTTATGTGTAACGAAACGCTGACCATGACGTCACGTGTGACCAACACCCGTCAGCATCTTTTTTCCTTATAAAAGTGAATGAAAACTGAGACAAATGCTTTTTGTATAATTTTATCTTTTGTTAAAACATGTTAGTTTAAATTAGATTCAAATAAGAATTGTAACTGTTTTTGAAGTGTGTTAAATAAAATAAAAACTTTTTAAAAAGATCTAATTGAATCTCAGTCAGTTATTTCGCGAGTAAAATGTTTGTGATGAATGCTGTAAATTCATGTATGGCTAAGGAAATATGTTCATAGTTTTCGAGAAAGACTGTGGGAGGTGTGCAACGAGCTTGTACAGTGCTGTTTTAAATAGCGGTAAGAATTTTCTTACGCATTGGGCACTACTCATTAATTTAATCTTTATGAATGAGCAGTCTCTCGTACGAGTTCTGACTAGGGATGGGAATTTATTTTTGAATATCGATATATGCGTGATTCGATATATCGTAAGTGGGATATCGATATTCGATAAATATCGAAGTAAAAATATCGATATTTTCGATATATCGAAATAACTAACACGTAACATGTAAGATATATAAATTACAGTTTTATTTTTGTTGGCAGGAAAAGAAGTCGCCACTTGACAATCACTTTACAGTTGGTACTCACCCAACGGCCTACCAACTTTCTAATATTTTCCTAGTTAACTACTCTCATAATTAAATATATACTTATACATATATGCTGTTCACTTTTGTAAGGACAAACCAGATCTTTTTGGTTACTTTTATAGTGTATTACATACTTTAAATTAAAAATATTCCTTACGCTGTAAAACCGACTTTAGATTTATTGGTTATGATCATTCTTAAGAAAGGGACATTTTTTATAATTTTTTAATCTAACATGACATAAAATTTCAAAGGTGTAAATTATTGAAATCAAAATTTCGTTTTACAGGCTATTCCAAACGATTAGGCGGAACTAAATGGAAATTTCGTTATTTTAGGTTGTCACAAAAAGGGACTTTGCTTGGGTTATTTCATGTTTCAGGTTTGGTATGTGAAACTTTAAAATTCCAACAGTGAAACCATGGAAACGAAGGACATATGTCAAATATTTTAATACAATTTTCATATTTTGAAGACAAAAAAATAAATAAATGGGAAATTTTCATTAAGAATCACAAAAAATTTATATGCAAAGATAAGGACATTTTATAATGACAATCAATTTAATCTAGAATTTGCAATGTGAGTATGATTAACAAAGCTTAAACAAAATGACCAAAACTTCGAATTAATAGATAAAAATTACTTGATTTCAAAATCTAGTTCCGCCTAAACGTTTGGAATAGCCTATAGTTTGTTTTTACAAAAGTGAACCAATATATTTTAATGTAAAAAAGATACAAGAATACCGATATTTTGTGTGAATATCGATATTTTGCGCGATATATCGCATTTTAAATATCGATATAAAAATATCGATATATTTTTCTAAAGTATCGATATTTACGAAATTTCGATATATCGTTCCCATCCCTAGTTCTGACCATATTTCTAAAATTACTAAAAACTCAAACCATGTTTGTTTTATTTGTAATTTCTTGTTCTTTGTTAACTCTATGTCTTTGTTTTGTATTTTGTGGATTTTCTTTTTTTGTAAATTGTGGTTTTGAACCGTTAAATAAATTTATTATTATTATTTATATTATATCATTTTTATATAAATATTTTGGGTTGTGGAACGAATCATCTGAGTTTATATTATTTCTTATGGGGAAATTCGTTTTGATATACAAGTATTTTGGATTACAATCACGTTTACGGAACACATTATGTTCTCAATCCAAGGTTTTACTATACTTAATTTTAGATGACGCTGTTTTAAAATAGCAAGCTAAAGCTTTCAGTGAGAAATAGAGTTGCGATATTTCTACAGAAATCTTAGATAAATCACACATTTAAAAGTAATACTTCAAGTATTTTAGAAGAGATACCCTTACCGCCACTTCAATTACTGAACAAATTACGAGAACTACATATTGAAACATTGTTTCCGAATAGTTGTGTAGCGCTGAGAATATTTTGTAGCCTTTCAGTAACAGTTGCACAAGCTGAAAGATCTTTCAGTGTTTTAGCAAGGATAAAATATGTTCTAAGATATACAATGTGGCAAAATAGAGTTTGAGAAGTAGTTTGAGAACACTGCCTATAGAACCATATTTAGCGCAAACTATGAATTTTGAGTTTATTATACAGTTTTTAGCAAGTCGTTAAAATTTCTGCCCATTAAAATAACTAGAGTATATAATATTGTATTTTATACGATGAGGAGGTAATGGGATTCGGTCAGAAATTAAAAATTAAAACAATATTTTAACGTTTCGATTTATATTTTAAATCTTCATCAGAGCTGTAATAACAATAACTTTAATTTTATGTTATAATTTTTTGTATATAAAGTTAATAAAGTAAATTTTACATAATTATCATTAGTATAAAACTACAGCTAAATGGTAATAATATAGTAATTCTACATATGAAAATAAATAAATAAATAAATAAATAAATAAATAAATAAATAAATAAATAAATAAATAAATAAATAAATAAAAAAATAAAAAAATAAATAAATAAATAAATAAAATAATAATAAAACAGACCACAAATTAAAATTTTTACATACCTAAGTTAAAAAGTCATAGAATAAAATAAAATAGTTAACGTCCCCTAGACCTAGAAACATATAATTCGGATAGTATATTCCTTTAATGACGTAAGTACCTTCTAAGAAAAGAAATTTGAAATTCGACCCCTAAGGGATGAAAAGGGGTAAAATGTGTTTTCACGGATTCCTCAATATCTTTTAGGTCTGATGAGATATAAACTTGCTTTTTAAACAAAGTTTACCCCTACCAGTGTTTAAAAACTTATATCAGGACTTTGCTCTAAACAACCCCTAAAAGAGTGAATGTACGTTTAAGGTGTATTATAGAACCCATTGTATCTCATGTGTTTGTTGAGTTACAACATTTCGTTTTGGTAAATACATGTCTCTTTACAATATCTAAATCCCTAAAGGGCTAAATTGGTATTATTATTCGATAGAAAGTTTCCTAAATCTAGAAATATATAATTTTACGAGTATATTCTTTTCATGACGTAAGCCCCAATAAGAAGGTATCATATTTTTTCAAAATTCGATCCTTCTGTGGATAAAAGGGGATAAAATGTGTTTTCCCGGATTCCTCCATATCATTTACGTTTGAGGAGATATCGACTTGGTTTTTGTTTACAAAGTTTACCCATGTTTAAAAACAAATTTTAGGATTTTGCGCTAATTAACCCCTAAAGGAGTGAATGTACATTTATGGTGAGCTATAGAACCCGTTGTATCTTCTGTGTTTATTGAGTTACATAATTTCTTTTTGGCTTATATGTGTCTCTTTAAAATATTTAAAAACTGTTTTCACCGTTTTTTTAAATTTCATCCCTTAAATGGTAAATTGGTATTGTTATTCGATAGACAGTTTCCTAGACCTAGAAATACATAGTTCTGGGAGTATATTCCCTTCATGACATAAGCACCGCCTAAGAAGGAAATTCTATTTTTTAAAATTCGAAATTTTTTTCGAAATTCTATCCTTCCAGGGATGAAAAGTGATAATATGGGTTTTCACGGATTCCTCCATATTTTTTAGGTCTGATGAGATAACGACTTGATTTTTGAAAACAAAGTCTACTCATACATATGTTTAAAAACGTATTTCAGGATTTTACCCTAATTAACCCCTAAAGAAGTAAATGTACATTTAAGGTGAATTATAAAACCCGTTGTATCTCCTGTGTTTGTTGAGTTTGTAATAATAATGTTTTTTTGGCATGAAGGTGTCTTTTTAAAATAATTAGAAAGAGATTTAACCGTTTTTAAAATTTTACCCCTCAAGGGGTAAATTGTATTTTTTATTCAATAGAACGTCCTCTGGACATAGAAACATAAAATTCAGGTATATTCAGAGTATATTCAGTTCATGACTTAAGTACCCCCTAAGAAGAGATTTTTAGAAATTCGACCCCTAAGGGGTGAAAAAGGTTAAATGTGTTTGCACGGATTCCTCAATATCTTTTAGGTCTGAAGAGATACCAACTTGACTTTTGCTTACAAAGGTTACTCATGTCAGTGTTCAAAAACGTACTTCAGGATTTTGTTCTAATCAACCCCTAAAGGAGTGAATGTACATTTAAGATAAAGTATAAAACCTGTTATATCTCTTGTGTTTGTTGAGTTACAACATTTATTTTGGCATACGAAGCACAGAAAGTATTTTGACAGTTTTTTTAAATTTAACCCTTAAAGGTGTAAATTTAGTATTTTTTATACGAAAGGACGTCCTGTAGACATAAACATAAAATTAGGAGAGCATATTCGTTCCCTGATATGAGCAGCCAATAAGAAGGGATTTTTAGAAATACGTCCTCTAAGGGGATGATAAGAGGTAAAATATGATTTTCCATATTTTTCAAGCCCGTTAAGATATCGATTTGGTTTTACTTAAAACTGTTATCCATACAAATGTTTAAAAACATGTTTTAGGATTTTGCCCTAATCGAGCCCTAAAGAGGTGAATCTACATTTAGGATGAAATATAGAACCCGTTGTATCTCTTGTGTTTGTTAAGTTATAAAATTATTTTTTGGCACATAGTTTTATTTATAAATATAATCATAGTAATCTTTAGAAAGTGTTTTGACTGTTTTATAAAATTTCACCCCTACAGGGGTAAATTGGTAGTTTTAATTTGATATCTCTTGAACCTAGAAACATTAAATTCAGAAAGTTTATTTCTTTTATGACGTATGCACCCAATAAGCATTCAACCCCCAAGAATGTGAAAAGGGGTAAAATGTTTTTTTACGGATTTCTCAATACCTCTTGGACTCGATGAGATGACCAGGTCGATATTGGTTTTTGCTTATTAGGTTTACCCATACACATAAATATATAAAAACATAATTCCGGATATTACCCTAATCAACTCCTAAGCGAAGAATGTACATTTTGGGGTGAATTATAGAACCCTTCGTATCTGTTGTATTTGTGGGGGTACAACATTCATTTTTAACATATAGGTGTGTTTTTAAAATATTTGGCCGTTTATTCTTTTTATTTCAACCCTAAAGGGGAAAATTGGATCAATGTTAGAAAATGACTATAAATCTTTTTCGCAGTAATTTGTCTATGAAAATAACATAAACGTCTTCTTTGAGTATTAGTGAATAAAATAATTATGTAAATCAGTGAACCTGAATCGAAATGGACAGTGTTAAAATATTATAATTTGGGCTTCATTCTATTTGCATTTCAATTCCGAAGCCTAGAAAATCTTGGATTATGGAAGGACGGTGATATTGGAACACTCACATTTCACATTTCTATTCAGACTAATGTTTTGTTAAGACGTGCTACATATACTTGAATATTTATTGCTTTTTTTTTGTTGCTGACCGCTGATTTGTATCAAGATTATTCTTATACATATGTTCAATTAGCTTTATTAAATAAAAATAATATATAATAAATGAAATAATTATATTTCTTTTGTAATAAACTTAATTTAACTCATTCCGTGCGAAGAACGGGTATTCTGTTGGTAGTTTTTATACAGTGCGATCATTAATTCTTTAACGTTATGCAATACTTGACAGAAACACTTAGTTATCAAACACGCCAATGAGTTGATAACATATATTAAGTTAGCACCAGAATTTCGTCGTTCCTCGGGTGAGTTCGGGCTAACGAAGTAATCTGATTGGTTCTTTGTTAAATTGGTATTTTCAGCTGTGAATTAGAATACAGTTTTGATATTTTAAAACCCATTGTTTACCATTATGTAACGTTCAAGATTTAATGATCTAGGTATGCATTTATTAATATCAGAGTTTCAGAAATAAATTCGATAAATTCAGATGTAATTTATAAATTATTAAAAACTTCTTCTGCTGATTTAAATTTTGCAAACAAAAACTTGTTGACAAAAGTAGACTTTAACTTGATCCTTAAAAGCCCTAGAAACTGTAGTTAAAAACTGCAGTACAGTCGACCCTTGATATTCGCGAGAATATTTTTGCCTACATGCAATAGTTTTCTCTGCATCCCTTGATCAGAAAGTCACTCCATTGATTAAAACTAAGTATACTAGCGTCGGAGAATCAACGCAGTTACGTCACACGACGTAACAAACAATTGCATTGTTCCAGACAATGCAGTCGTTTGTTACGTCATGTGACGTAACTGCGTTGATTCGCCGACGCTAGTATACCACAAAATGATACAACAAGTATCTGTGCATATTTTCATTACATTAAAAGAATCGCCTGTTTTATATATTTGCTCTTCCGCGCAAGAATGACATTGTTGATTAACATCTAAATCACATGACCAACATATACTATAATCTTTTCAAGTTTTTGTAATTTAATAAGATTCAAGAAGTGAACAACAATGTAACCATAATCCGGGTAAAATTTCATTACGATATAGAACCAAATGAAACCGTTGACAAACTAGCTAAAATGGCTAGTCACAGTGGTCGACTGATTCAATCTTTTAACACACTAGCAGGGTTGGGGAGTCGGTAGAAAAATTACCGACTCCCGACTCTCGACTCTGGAGTCGGTATTTTTGAAGACTCACTCTGACTCCCGACTCCTTTCACTCGTAAATCGTAAAGCCTATTCCAGATATTTAAGCAGAACTAAATGGAATTTTTATTTTCTTAAGTTATCACGAGTTCACCTTTTAACGATCGAAGTGGGCTTTTGTTAAACAAAATGATAAAATGTCTCATTCAATCGTTAAGATTTAGTATATTTCAATGTCTAGTTCCACTTAATCTAAAAAAAACAAACTGTTTTTATATGGCTTCATTTCATCTTGGCTTATTGTGTCATTTTTAAAATAAAATTTCAAATATATGTCATTAGTTTAAAAAAAAAAAAAAAATAAATGTATTTTATATATAATTCCAAACGTTTAGACTATTTTTAACGTTTAGATTTTGCAATTTAGTTACTTTCATCGTTTGAATCGTGCTTTTTGGCCGTTTTGTTTAAGTTTTGTAAATCATATTAACAATAAACATATTTAGCTTAAGGTTAATATCATTTTAAAATGTCATTTGCTTTATATTTTGATTTTTTGTGTCATCCTTAATACAAATTTCACATTTATTTATTTTTTGACAACAAAATGTCGTTCTTAATTCCGTGCTTTAAAAAATTCTGGTAATATGGTTATTGTGCTTTCGTTTTCGGTTTGTTCTCATTCTTGATAAAAATTGAATCAAAGAGTCGGGAGTCGATAACTTCTTCCGACTCCCGACTCCGACTCCTCCAAAAAGCTTCGACTCCTCGACTCCTCGACTCCTCGACTCCCGACTCCCGACTCCCGACTCCCGACTCCCGACTCCCGACTCCCGACTCCCGACTCCCGACTCCCGACTCCCGACTCCCGACTCCCTACTCCCGACTCCCGCATCCCGACTCCCGACTCTGTATATTTTCATCAACAAATCAATTCAAAGTTTTCTAATTACAAATTACCCCGTCAGTTCGTTCCAAAAATATGCAGAACCAGATTTCATTTTACTAGAGGTTTAACTCATTTAAAAAGATTTAAAAGCTATCTATATAAAATCACTGAGGAATCTGTCATATGTCCTTCCAAGTTTTTTGCGTACTTCCCGGTCTCCTGGGAACATTCTCAGGATGAAAAAATACCTAAACTTACAAAATTCGAAAAGGGGGCGAGCCTGCGATCCAAAAATATTCCCATGCTATTTTAATTGGACAAAAAATTAAGTTTGTTCGATTACATTGAAATTCAATATCTGGGGGTGTTCGAGACTCCTTAATACGATCCTGCTAGTATTTTTCCAAAATTTGATTCCCTACTCCGAAATCGGTGCCCGAATGATAGCTGAAAATTCCATATCGTTTTTACTTGCCCGACCTTAATATATAAGGGGCAAGTATTGTAATCGCGAAAATTTTCGATGTCGAGATTTTGACTGATGACCACGTTTCATGGTCCAGGGAATCCAAAAAACCTATTTTCGAAGTGCCCTCCGTATGTGTGTCTGTGTGTATACACGATAACTCAAAAACAGTTTAACTTAAAGAGTTCGTTCTGGTACTAAAAAATTCTCCTAATAATTGGGAAGAACCCTGATGCTTTTTATTAAAATCCAAAACCGGAAACGGAAGTTATTAAACTTTAAAATTTTTAAAAATTCGTAATTAGTAAACCAAGCCTTGGACAAAAAATTGTATAAGACATAATTTGATGTATTTTTGAAGATTTACCTAAAAAAATTTTTTAAATTAAAAAAAAATATATATGTATTTTTGTTATTATTTTTTTTATGGGAGGGCAAGTCTAGCGGAGATCTCCCTTCGCCACTGGTTTACTTTTGTTGAAGTGTTTCTGTTGGAATATGTGACATAAATTATGACATTGACAGCAAATGTATGACATATATTATGACACTGACAGCAGGGATGTCAATATTTGTATTTAATATGTGTGGTTTAGTTGGTCGTGTTTCTAATTGGCACGTTCTACGAATTGGCACCTTTTTACGAAGAATTCAAAACCGTCCTTTCAATTTTCATATGGGGCTTAAAGTTGTCTTTAACCCTGCAGTAGTCGCATGGATTTTTGAAACATGAGTACTCACTCCGGTTTGTGAGACCGTATATGCTATCCTCTCAATTTTCGCACGAATATCCATGTGATAAATGACTTAAGGTAAAAATAATAACATATTATATTGGGAAATATCCATTTATTAGTAAAAAAATAAACTAAATTGTAAAAAAAATATTATAATCACAGAAAAAAAGAAATAATAAGAGGACACAAAATAATTAATAAAAATAATCATTAGAAACCCCTCAAGTTTTTCGTCGATTGTGACATATTCGGAATGACTAAATCCACTTTTACAATTTTCTACAAATTGATCAAAAAATTGTCTGATTGCCGTCAGCTTATCTAATTGCTTCCTTTCAGCACGTGTTTGTCTGTCATCAAACCTCAGACATCTTAGAAGAAATCTAAATCTCGACAACGACATAGTCAATCTAAATATTTCAACGCCAAAACCATCGGTTCTCCAAAGATCTTCGGCATTTAAATGATTTGTTTTTAAAACGTCAGCATAATAAAGAAGACCTATTAATGCTTGAATTTCGTTTTTTGTTGTTGTTCTGACATCAGATGCTCGTGAATAATTGCCGGCAATTGAACTGATAAAATAATTAGTATTTTCAACAATCATGTCCAACATTTCATCATTTATAAAGTGTTTCCAAACTTCTAATGGATTTTTTAAATTTCTGGTAGGCAGTTTTGAAGCTGGTAGACGAGTAACTAAGTTTTCAGATCGCGTTCTAATATTTTTTCTGGGTACAGTTTTCTTCCATTTTGTTACATTATCTTTTCCAATATAAAATGATTCAGTACCAGTATTCATATCTTCATCATCGAATTCAAAATCTTGCTCACTTTCACTATCTTCTTCCCTACTCTCTACTACATCTTCACCATCTGTGTTCGAATCAGCATCTATTATTTCATTTTCAGTTTCTAGCAATTGTTCATCTTCTTCTCGCAATAATTGAGCCCTTAATTCCTCCAACCGCTTTTGTTCCTTTTCATAATATGCCATTTCAGTAACACAAATCAATTTTATTTATAGAAATATAATTGGCAAATTATACTAAAATATCAAAAGACATAATTGATTTGATTGTCGTTTAATATAATAATGATATTATTACCTTAAATTATTTGTAAAATGAATTTATAATTTTATAAAAATATTACGAAAATACTCGCTCCGGTCTCTGAGACCGCTTTACAATGTAAATATGACACTATAGAACTCATCAAAGTCACACTGCATACTAATGCTGCTTAAGTGAAGTTAGGAAGGTACCGTGGCGCGTGGTAGAGTTGGTCATACGCATTAAAAATTGCACGCAATTTTATACACGTCCGGTCTCATAGACCGTATGCGACTACTGCAGGGTTAAATGCATTAAATCGAGATTTTTTTTCTTCTCTTTCTAATGATTTAAATGACCTAAATTAAAATGAACATTAATTGAGAAATTAGCAAATTACTAGTTTTATTTATTTCGATCAAGTGTACTTTAGAAATAAAATTATCCAGCATGGTAACCGGACTTATCTCCGTGTACAAAACAATTCCTGCCGACATTAATGAGCTGCACGGAAACATGAGACAACACTTTAACACATAAAATAAGGAGAAGCGATGTTAGACGAGCAATATCTAATTAAAGGAAAAGAATAGAGCTCTGTTTGGAAGTTGAAGATGAAACATTCGAGCATTTATAGTAATGATATTTAATTATTATATACTTTTTATACAATTTACTTTAATTTTTCGCCTGTTGTCACATTGACACAGCGGGGTTCGGGAAGCAAACGCGGAGTGTTCCGAGTCACACTGTTTAATTCCAGACCGCTCGAATAAACGCGTTTAGACCTTTTCTCGAACGCTCCGAGCTTACTTCCTGAACTCACTAAATGATATCGGATAGCAATGATAAAGAGTAAAATTTTTTATTATTCGAATAGAAATTTTTGAATTTCAGATGTTAGATACAATTTTGTTTCGAATAATGAATATTCAAATATTATTTCCAGTCGAACAGTTTCTTGCCGTCAGCTGCAAGTGTAAATATCATGAGTACGCTAAAATTACTTTTCGTTTGCATCTGATGATAATAAACCGTTCTACGTAACAGACCTGTAGGTTAAAATTACAAAAAAAAAGAACGTAACAAATGTAAATAGAACATATTTTATTAATCATATATAATATTTGTTTATCGACCAAGATACAAAATTAAATATTGTTTTTGTTCACTTACATTACAAAGTAGAGTCCTTCTTTTCTAAACTTCACATATTCCTTAAGAAATTTTATTCTTTCCAGAACGATTTGGGGAAGTTCCATTAGACCTCGTCTTGGATCGTCCTTTTTATATTTAAAACCTATATTTCTTAAAATCTTCCAAAGGGAAGTCTTTCCACCATCAGACAGTCCCCTTTCATGTAATTTTATATTAATAGTGTCGACAGTAACAAGCTCTCCTAAAATCAAATTTATTTATTAAGAGTCCTAACGTAGAGATGTTGTGTCCTTACTATTACGGTACATCTCATAAATTACATTACGTATCCCAACTGTTGTAAAATTGTCTAATTCTACAACAGATTTAGTACGTGTTCGTTTCTTTTTCGGGCTACTGACAGTTTCACCTCTCGCTTGTGGTGCAGCCATTTTATTTACTTTAGAAATGCTGACATCTAAAGCAGCACCAACTCTCTAAAAAGTCAATTAACAATTATTTGTAGAAATATATTCAAGTGAAAAGACCATAGATATAAACTAAATTTTATATTTACTCCCATCTCTGACGCATTTCACATCCATTATCTCGCTCTCTTTTAAAATAATTAATAAGAAACAAAACCATCCTTTGAGCACGGCTACTAAGAGATTTGGGCATTTTTATTACAATAAAATTTTTAAAAAATATAAAATTTAACCTCACTAAATTCTAAACACCTAATTGTCAACCTGGCAAATAACGATTGAAGAATCCAATTTCAAACTGGCCACATTGAAAAAATGTACCAAAATTAAATAAATAAATGTACTAACTGAGTTATGGATTGATGTTGATTAAAACATATAACGTTGGTACTTAAATTAACCAAGTGTGACGTCATCTCATAGTTATCGTAAATCGACTTTACTAGCCATCAACATGAATGCTTCTGAATAACTGTCAGATAATGAACTCATCAAGTCTTTTTTTCTGATCGTCATTATTTTTCTGATTATGATTATTTTTTCTTATTCTTAATCTATTTTTTATGAACTTTATTTTTTTTTTAAATCTTCCCAGTTTGATGCAAAATTATATAATTGTTCATGTAATTGATCTTTGCTGACATTGAAGGCTTGAAGCATTGAATGGCTTGACGCTTGCTTAGTTTCTGGGTCATACAAGTAACACCAACAATCGAATGTTTTTTTGATCCTGTATGAGAAGGCGAGGAACAAATTTAGCGGAAACACGTTTCATTTGGAAATCCTCAGTCAAAATCCCCTGGCACGAGGTCCAACTCACGCCTGTTTCTTCTGAAATTTGGTCGATCGTGAAACGACGATCCTCGTTGATTTTTTGGCGGATTTTTTCAACGTTTTCATCTTTTTGAGATGTTAAACGACGCCCAGAACGAGCATGGTCTTTTGTGTCATTGGAAAGAGAAACAAATCTCGATTTAGTACATTTAAATACAACTTTGAGCCCCATATGAAAATTGTAACAGTATGAATTTCTCGAAAAACATACGAGCTATAAAAATGTTGAGGACGGCTGTAAATTTTTCGTAAAAAAGTGGCTCAAGAACATGCAAATTAGAAACTTGAATGACTTGAAACAAAAAAGTTATAAGCTTAAAAATAAATCGACTAAAATCAGTTTTTTGCTCGTATCTAGTGACCTGTGCACTTTTTCGGAAAACTAATCATTAAAGTGGCCAACTAATGCGACAACTTTGCTCCAATTTAACCGACTTCGTATCTCTTACGGTTCACGAGATCCCAATAGTTGGGCGCGAAATATGGGCACCTGTATATACAATACACATGTGCAGTTATAGTTAAATTTAGCAAGAATGATTCTTATAAATATAATAATAATGTTACGGATAATGCCCGGCCAAGGAATATAGTAGCCTTGAAGCGGACAGCGAACCTTGAACACTGAGTTGCCCGTAGGTTCTAGAAATCTATGGAACGTTTTAGGGCCCGCTTATAATGCGAGCAGCCTGCAGCCGGAGGGGCAGCAAGTTCAGCGAGTCATCAAGAACAGTTAATCGAATCAGTCTTATTTAAGTTGTCGAGTCAGTTCAGCTGGGTAGTTAAAGTCTTTAATAACTCAGTTTCATGCATCTAACATTAGCGTTAAGTTAGACCAGTGATTGAACTGAAGTGGAGATACTGAGTTTGTGGAATTCAGTACGGTGACAGAGTGATTTAGTTTATCAAATACCTGGACTGCATGGTGATATACTTGGAACAATTAACTGTGGATAAACTGTGGTATAAGTGTAGTTATTAGTGGTATTTAACATTTAAGTATTATTGTTGTCTACAAATTAGTGTATACGTCCAAAATTTAAATAGTTTAATAAAGATTTATAATCACAAAATAATTCGTTTTATATATTATTGTAACCACGTAATAATAATTTCACTATATTGCAGTCTTTACAAAATTCATTGTTATAAAATAACAACCAGTCTCTTTTATGAACCATCCCAAAGCTTACACCGAACCTTAGTCCTGCCGTGACGGCCCCTCGGCAAAAATTTCAATCCCGAATACTTCCTAAACTATACTTTCATTTTCATGAGCTAAAAATAAATAATTAATTTAATACGTAGAAGCTGCGCCAGCTTCATTATGCCAATGGGGTAACTCGGAAACCAAATTAATCAATTTTCTCGCATCATCTTTGAAAATAACACTAGGCGCTTCATATGTCTTAAGATTTCAGCTGGTATACTGTATGCAGCGCCGGTGAAAGACAGGGGCGAGAGGGCCACAGGCCCAGGGCGTCACGCTGTTAGGGGCGCCAAAACGAGCTCTCAAATATACACATCCTAAGTAGATGATTTCACTTATTTTTGTTTGGACCAAAAATATAATTTTTTATTTCTATATTAATATATATACTTATTAGCTGCCCCGCCCGTTTTCGCTCGGAGACAGTTCGTTATTATTGACCAACATTTTCTTGGAACTTACAATATACTTAATCGTAATTAAGTAATTAAGTAATTAGGTGACAGGACAGAAGACAATACCGTAAACAAGTGAAAGGCCAGGATTAAACTGAACAGGATAACTTATCAGAGACCTCTTTAAAAACAATTTTTTACTTGTACTATTAGGCACTGGCAGGTAAAAGTTGTTCACGACACGCGAAAGCGCTACATACAATTGCCTTTTCGAGAATCATAGACTCCGCGAAACAACGCCAATTATCTTCAGAGACTGGCCCTGCGACTTCTGAATAGTGTATGAATCGTGTACCTACTTTGCCGCTGACGAAACGTATTTTGTCGCTGATAATTTTTAGAAAATGCGTTAAATATGAACGGAAAACATGAATTTCATTGCACCCGTGCGCACAAATTTCATTATAACTTTGGAACTACTGAAACAACTTTAATAAAACACAACTGAAAACCTGACCAGATGATGTATGTAGTTATAAACAGAAAAAAAAGAAAAATCGCATGAAAATCGGATCAGAAGTTCGGATCAGAAATCGGATAAAATTTTTAAAATAATATTTGTTTATTTTTGTCGATATTGTTGTACTTGCACAATGGGGGGGGGGCACGTGATCCTAATCCCTTTCTTCGGTACGCCAATGCACATTTTATTAAAAGGGCGCAGTTGGGCTGGTTTTGCCCTGGGCGCCAAAAGAGCTTGCGTCGACTCTGACTGTATGTACTCGGTTTTGTTAACATTGTACACTAGACCATATACCCCCCCCCCATGTACCCTAAAGGTATAAACGCGTCGAAAGATTGTTTCCGACGCCTATAAGCACCTTTTGTCAGCACTTTTGATGCTGGTTAGTGCTCCAGTAGAAAGATTGTTACCGGTGTCCTGAAATACCTTCATAAAAAATAGTTTAGAATGTATGTTCCTGTACCTGGTGGTGGTGGGGGGTTAATATATCCACTAAAACTTCCTACTTCTGCAGACAAGATGTTATAAAAAAAAATACATTACAAAATATTAAAATGTGTTCTACTGATAGGTAATTGTAAATGTCGGGAACATCATCAAATTTAATGTCTATAAAATATTAGTGTATCGCTACATAATAAATAAATAAATAATAATACGCTAAAATATCAAAAACATTTACTGTCACCCAGTGGCGGCTCGTGACATTATTTTTTGGTAGGGCAAAAATCTTTTTTAGGTCAAAAGCTTATCAAAAAGGTTTTTGAATGAAATTTCCTTGAAATATCTCATTGTTTTTTTTTTATTTTCTCACAACTCGTTAAAATGAATTCTGGTCTTGCTGGTCCTAAAGTTTTAAGTCTAATTTTTACCGACCCCCAAGATATATAAGGGAGGTATTGTAATCATATCGATTTTGACATTTCGAGATTTCGATGGATCTCCACGAATTGAGGTCCCTACATAACCTTTTGACTATTTTTAGCATGATGTCTGTCGGTCTGTCTGTCCGTCTGTCTGCCTGCCTGTCTGTCTGTCCGTCCGTCTGTCTGTGTACACGTGCAGAGCAAAATCGGCTAAAAGGATTTTTATGAAACTTCATCGAATTTAAGTTATAAACATTTCAATATAACTACATATCAGTGGCGCACCCAGGGGGGGTGGTTGCCCCCCCCCCCTGTGAAGGATAGAAATATCAATTTTTTAAATCTTTTAGCATTATGATCTTAGGTAAATATATAGATATGGATTTAAAAGTAGAGATGAGGACCTTTTTTTTGCTCTTCACTTGTATTTTACAAGTGAGGAGCTTTCTTTTATATATTCACTTTTTTTTGTCTACCGCCCCCCCCCTCCAAATTCCTGTGTGCGCCACTGCTACATATTAATTTAAAATGGGTAAAATGCAAATAATACATATTACTACTATTATTTTTTATTAAAGATTCCTTCTAAAGATGACTTCTTTTTCAAAAGTAAATAATTGGGAGGGCATTGTCCCGTTGCCCTCCCTGCACCAGCCGCCACTGCTGTCACCTTCTTGTAAACTGGTAAATATTGACAATGGCGGTTTCAAGGATTCTTTTTTACTTATCGGTGCTTGGTTCATGCACCGACAAGCTTTCTACGTGTCCGGGATGATTTGATAGTAAAGGTATATTTATTCTCGTTGGTCGGCGCAGGTTAATCAGCGACTATAGGTGCCGACAACAATCTTTCTACGTGTTCGTACCTTTAGATTCGCAAATTGCCTGTAGTTTTCTCAAGACGGATACTGATGGACAAAAACAATAATGTTGTCCGGGTAGCAGATATGTTTGATAGATTATTTTCTTCAAAGGCTGTTTTCAAAAGCTATTTTCAAAAGTTCAGATATTTCTATCGTCGTATTTCCAAGTTTAAAACAAAATTTCACACAGATACGCTTAGGCACATCTTAAAAATTGCTGGAGTAAATAAAATAACACCGCTATAAAATTCGAACAAACAACTTAGCAAAATAAACGGTGATTGAAATAAGCGTTTAAAGCTTTACAATAGACTACCTAATTGGAAAATGCGCCATACAAATTCCCAAAACCTGTGAAAGTTGTTTATGTTTTGAAATGTTTGCTGAAAGCATTGCAACTATATAGAAAACTGGATTATTTGAATAAACCGGAACTCCGAATTCTAGAACTTCCAGCAACTACATGTTTCTTTTCCAACATAGATTTCCCAAGTTGTACATTGCTTTATCAAGAACACAAACTTGGAAACACCCCTACGTACATAAGTATCGTCGTACATAACCCTCAAAGAAAATTAGTAATTTGTATTGAGGTCAGAACTGGCCAAACAATACTTTAGCATAATATGCCGGTTCCTTTCTACTGAAACGATGCATTGTGCTAGGAGTTTTTTTTTTTTTTTTATATAAATATATAAGTGAAGTGAAAATTTTCATTCATTTAAAAGTTTCATAATGAAGGCGTGAATATCCGAGAAAATTTTTTTCCTATAATTGTGTCAAAACAGTTTAAAAATCATGTATAATATATGTCATTTTGTAATACACAACTAAGAGGGAAACTTCATTTTTAGGGTTTTGTAGGTATGACCAAACAACCCTTGTACCGTCATTTAGTCGTCTGTCTGTCTGTCTGTTCGGTAAAAATTGTAGCCAAACGGCTAAACTTAGAGAGTTGAAATTTGGAATGCTTATACAACTCTTTGACCCGCATATAGGAAAAATATTAAAACATCTAAAAAAACATATCCCCCTAAAAATATAAACAAATAATTTGCTCATCGAAAAAAAAAATATATTTTGTTTTATATATATATATATTTGTTATTAAATTAGAGCAAGAAAGAGAGATGTGACAGCGCAGACGCAAACTTAAGAACGTAAAAATTGCTGCTTTAGTTTGCTTAATAGGGGAAGCAATGTTGCCAATCAAACCCTGGGGTCTGTCGGCTTCTTCAAGGCTTGCGCTGCTTTTTTTTTATTTTTATTTATTTATTTATTTATTTAGTTGGAACATAAACATGACTAGCTCAGTAAAATGTTCACTAAGAAAATACAAAAAAAACAAAAATTTTCTACACAATTTACAATTATAAATATTATATCTTAATACATAATTGGTTTAAGTACAAATATCAGTGATAACATCTTTTTTTTCAATTTTCCTAAAATTAATTTTGTATTTTTATTCTACACAAATTTATGAATACATTAATATTAGTACCAACAATATCAATGCCAGGAAAAAGATTATTATAGGTAGAACAGAGACGAATAACGGGAGAATTTTGATATGAATTAGTGTTTGGAAAGGGTATATTGAGTAGAGGTAAAGCACGAGTATTTGTAGACTGGAACATTGTAACTGAATAAAGTAACTATATCATTACAAGTTATCAACCTGTTAAGGATTTTAAACAGCATTTTCATGTCAGACAAAGTACGACGGTCCTTTAAAGTTAATAATTGGAACTCACAACAACGGTTATGATAATCCGTATAGAATAAACTATTCTTAAAACAAAGATATTTAACAAAAAAAAATTGAATTCTTTCTAACTTGTTAATGTAAGTTTCGTATGAGGGATTCCAAATTGCAGAGGCAAATTGAATGTTACTTAAAACGTAAGCAAAATATAATGATTTTAATGCAGCTACTGATTTAAAATCATGTGTTGATCTAATCACGAAACCTAACATTTTAAAGATTTAGCTGCAATGTTGTTAATGTGGGGTTCAAATGTTAATTTGGAGTCAAATAGTACTCCCAAATCTTTAACAACATCAGATCTTGGATACGAGTGCTATTAAAATTATAGTTATAAGTTATAGTGTTTTTATTTCGTTTTTATAGTAAAAGTTATTACTCTGCATTTGTCATAGTTTAAGAATAGTTTATTTTCTCGGCAGTACAAATGAAGACTGTTAATGTCTGCCTGCAATAGCTCAGCATCTAGTACAGTTTCGATTTTGCGAAAAAGCTTTAAATCATCAGCAAACAAGAGTGAAGGAATTTTTTATTTCAAAATTAATATCGTTAATAAATATTAAAAATAGTAAGGGGCCAAGGTGGGACCCCTGTGGCACCCCTGATGTTATGGTTACATAACTAAATGTGAACCCATTTAGACAAACAGCCTGAGCTCTATTGCTTATATATGATATTAACCACCTTAAAAAGTCTCCTCGAATGCCTATTAAGGCGAGCTTTCTTATTAAGATATTGTGATCAATTTTATCAAAGCATTTGCTAAAATCTGTGTACGCGGAATCAACTTGAATTCTATTATCCAGTACTTTGTATAATCCAGTGAATTTAGTAATATTGTCCTGCAAAAATAATGACATATTAAATTATAATGTATAAAATACGAATTTTAATAATGAAATATTGACTTGTGAGTTTTGATGTGAAGCATTTTCATAATTTGAAAACTTAATTTATACTTCCAAAATACAGTTAAAAAAACATGCTTAATTCAAATAAAAGGAAACGAACCGATAGGCGGCAGCACGGAAGCTCAGTTTGTGACGCCTATACTAAAATGGTCTATTAATCTGATGACCGGGAAATTCGAACGATACCAGTATTAAACGTCCATTTTCTACTGTTACTATTCTTATTCTTATCATATATATCAGGGGCCCCAAACACGCGGTCTGCGGGCACTTGCAGGCCCTCTATAAATTATATGCGGCCCGATTAAGATATTATACCTAGAAATCCAATGCGACTCACTTGAATTGGAAGTTTATTAAATGGTCTGCGCTGCGATTTTTCATGTAAATTAATGGCGTTCGGACTACGATCTAAATTATATTATGTACATATTGAATTTATGATTATCTCTGTTTTGTACTGTGTGTGGCTCATTAAACACGAATCCGTACACAGCAAAAAATTCATAATTGTAAAAGTTCATTCTCAGTTTGGTGACAATTTTAGTGTTAAAATTTTCATTTAAAAAAAGTAAATCACGGTGATTTACTTTTTAATTTAAGATTTACGCGGTGTAAATCTTCATTTATTCAGATAGTGTAATTTTTATAAAATATTACTCTTTCAGAGTTAAAATTAATACTATTTCTTTTCTAACACTATAATTTGTAAGTATGGAAGTGTAACTTTACACTAAATTTACCTAACCAAAAAAGAAGTGCAAATCATTAACACGAAAAGCGAGGGACTAGTCCCTTTAACACTACTTTTTTAAGACTGTATTGTATTATGCTGTTGCAACCGAGGACACAGCAAAACAAGCGTATTTCGCACTTTTTCATAGCCGATTACGGTACGGCATATTATTGTGGGGCTCAAGTCCACATAGCAAACGACTTTTTATAATACAAAAAACAGCTATACGAATCTTAACAAAAAGTGGGCTGACAGAACACTGCAAGCCTTTATTAAAAAAATTAAAAATATTACCATTGCCATGTCTATATATATATATATATATTACTGCCTAATCTACACAAAGAAAAAAATTAATAAATTTTCCACTCATGCTAGCATACATTCTCATAATACGCGACACAAATACCACCTAGTTACCAAACAAGTAAGACTAGCGCGCTCCACGCACAGCCCCGACTACTGGGGACCAATATTTTATAACAAACTACCGCAGAACGTCAAAGATCTTCCAGTTGTTAAGTTTAAAACTATTATTTAGCAATCAATAAAATTGTAGCCAACATCCAATTTCCGGTGTCAGTTAGCCTTTTCGCTGACGATTTATTAATTTTTTGTCGAGGAAAAAACCTCAAAAGAACCCAGCAATATTTACAATCAGCTATATCTACAATAGAGGACTGGACAAAGAAAACAGGATTTAAAATATCACTACCAAAAACGAATGCTATCCATTTTACAAAACTTAGAAAATATGAACAACCAACGCTAAAATTTAATAACACGAATATTAACTACACTGATAAAATAAAATATCTCGGAGTGATTTTCGACAAAAAATTAAATTGGAATCAATATATACAATCCATAAAAGCAGAATGTAGTAAAAGGCTAAATATTTTGAAATCTGTGAAAAGTCAAAATTGGGGAGCTAGTAGAAAAGTTCTCTTAACACTCTATAAGACTATCATCCGACCCAAAATAGACTATGGATGCGTAGTTTATGGTCTCGCCAAAAAACACCTAATTAAAACGATCGATGCAGTCCACCATACTGCCATCAGATACGCAACTGGAGCCTTCAGGACTAGCCCCATCACAAGTATTCTCTGCGAAGCAGCTGAACCACCCCTACAATCAAGAAGAAACGAACTAATTCTATCTTACATCAATACCATAGTAACTAACCCCTCTCACCCCACATTCAAACATATATTCCAAAACAATTATACAGTTAAAACCTCCAATGAACTCCATCTGAAAATTCACAACATTTTAACAAATATAAACCTAACAATTCCCACGATACAAAAAATATCCCCTCGTACTACTCCTCCTTGGCTTAGAAAACAAGCAAAACTTATCCTAACCCTAACAGAATATCCAAAAAGCTCCACATCCCCAACCGTATATAAAGCTGTTTATCAACAAATAAAGGAAGATTTCAGCGAAATGGATCATGTCAAGATATACACCGATGGCTCAAAAATTGACGGCAAAGTAGGAGCAGGACTAGTTATTGAAGAAGAAGTACAAAAATTCCACCTGCCAGATGTTGTATCTACTTACACGGCTGAAGAATTTGCGCTTCTGAAGGCTGTCGAGTACATTTACAGTAATAATACAAAGAGAAACTTTATAGTCCACACCGATTCGTTAAGTGTTATACAAAACTTACAGAAAATGTATTCGACAAGCCCAATGATAGAAGAAATTCTACAAAAAATAAATAACTGCATAGCTGATAGTAAATTCATCTCTATAGTATGGGTACCATCCCACGTCGGCATAACAGGCAATGAAAAAGCTGATACTGCAGCCAAAGAAGCCACCAAGTCCACGGAACAGATAGATATGCCTATTCCAACTAGAGACTTTAAAACCAACATAAAGAAAAATATAAGAAATAGTTGGAATAGTCAATGGTCGGAAATAGATGAAGTTAGAAACCACCTCCGGCAAATAAAAACCGACACTACCCCATGGCCCGAAAGAAACAATAGAAAAGAAGACGTAGTAATTACGAGACTTAGGATTGGACACACCTTACTCACCCACAAACATCTATTCGAACATACCGAACCAACAAAATGCGACACATGTGACACGACACTTACAGCCAGACACATCCTAGTAGAATGCCCAAAATACACCACACAACGAAGAGACAACAAAATTACAGATCACTCAATAAAAGACATTTTAGGCAACAACTCAGACTCGATAAATAATGTCATCTCATATCTTAAAAGCATAGATCTATATAATAAAATATAATGTTACACTTTGAATTATAACTCTTATAAATGTATAGTATATAAATGTAGATATATATATGTAAGCACATTGTAATATATAAGATTTGTGGGTGCTAATAGCCCTAGCAGCTGAAGCACCCCTAAATAAACAATAAATAAAAAAAAAAAAAAAAAACTATTATTAGTAATCTCCTACATGAGCACTGCTATTACACTATGCAAGAATTTCTTTGTAGTAATGTTTCTACTAATTTTGTTAACTAAATATTGTAAATTACATATGTATTTACTGCTTTGTCAGTTTATGACGATGATATGCATGTAAAAATGTCTTACTCTAATAAAGATTATTATTATTATTATTATTATTATTATTATTATTATTATAGTCACGCGCGTGATGTCAAAAATGTGCCCTTGTGATTAGTTTGTCTCGCTACCTAAACGCGTACAGTCGATTCGAATGCGAGTGAATCAATGAACATTATAATATTACTGCAGCAATAAAAAAATTGATGTGAAGTGTGAATTTTCACACATTTCAGGGTTTCGCAGGTATTTTGTTAAGACTATACGTTGTTCCGAGCTGCTGTCTCCATCTTGTCATTTGTTTGATGTAATATCTAGTAGTCGTGGTTTATATGAATTCAAGAACTGTCAATGTATAATAGACCGGGAGCTCATGACAGTTTTTGGTCTCCGATGTCATACAGCATGCCTTTTGGAGGAGAGAATATTTACCCTGTGACAACAAAAAAGGGATGGTACTAAACCCCTGCACGCTTTCCGGTCATAGAGAAAATTGCATTTCCACTTAAACACAAAATTTTTGTGCATTTCTCTGATTTAATATTGCTTGCCCTTTTGTCAAAAGAAAGTTATAACAAATTTAAAGTCTTTTAAATATATGCATGCGATTCGGAGGGTCCCAAAGGGCTCAAACGGTCATGTGATCATGTAATAAAAAAATATGATTTTCCGCGTTTTCATACAGCATGCCTATAATTAAAAGACTTTAAATTTGTTATAACTTTCTTTTGACAAAAGGGCAAGCAATATTAAATCAGAGAAAAACACAAAAATTTTGTGCAAGTGGAAATGCAATTTTCCCTATGACCGGAAAGCGTGCAGGGGTTTAGTACCATCCCTTTTTTGTTGTCACAGGGTAAATATTCTCTCCTCCAAAAGGCATGCTGTATGAAATCGGAGACCAAAAATGTCATGAGCTCCCGGTCTATAATTGTGGTTAATATATTTTTGTATACTTATTAATAAATATACTCTGTTTACATTTCCGCTGTTGCATTTACGCTTATGCTAACAGGTTATGTGTAGAGCCCTGCAAATCCGCGGGTATCCGTGGATATCCGCAACTTTTCTGCGGATGCCGATAAATTATTATTTAAACCATGAGGATGCGGATCGGATGCGGATAAAATTTCATATCTGCTTATCCGCAATATCCGCGTGAACATCAAATCTTCGGTTACTTTCGGAAAAACACGCGACTGTGTTCTGACTACACAGCCCTCGGTTACCTTCGGTTGTCTATATGTGTTTGTTTGGAACGGGGCACCCTGAAAATCTCCTTTATTTGTAAAGATACAAAAAATCTTCAGAACAAAAGTTAAACTAGACAAAAAGAGGTTACTATAAGAATTCTGAGGCACTTCCGGTTTCACCGGAAATGATGTCAACTTTTGATCTAGCATAGGGAATCGATAATTTTATATTTTTTTCCTAAAAGTACATTAAATTAGCTTTACAATGACACCAAAAAATCATATTTTTATGTTAACCATTTCAAAATGGCGACCATTTATTTACAAAATAATAATCAACATAAGTTTTAAAAAGTTGAACGTAGCAAGCTTTGAAAACAATAAAAACAGAAACAAAATATCTCTAAAATAAACTGTTATAACTACAGTCTGTTCCAAACGGTTAAGCGGAACTAGATTTTGCAATCTAGTTACTTTCATCGTTTAAATCGTGCCTTTCGGCCGTTTTGTTTAAGCTTTGTAAATCATACTTACAATAAACATTTTTTGGTTAAGGTTAATATCATTTTAAAATGTGATTTTCTTTATATTTTGATTTTTTGTGTCATTCTTAATACAAATTTCCCATTTATTAATTTTTTTGTCATTAAAATATCTAAAAAAAAAACATTTAATTTTGACATATGTCATTCGTTTCCATGGTTTCATTGTTGGAGTTTTAAATTTTGACATCCCAACGTGAAAAATGAAATAACCCTAGCAAGGTCCCTTCTCGTGACAACCTAAAAGAACTAAATCCCCATTTAGTTCCGCTTAACCATTTGGAACAGACTGTAGTTATTATATGAAATAACATGAAATAACTTAAATTTTAATTTTTCAATTAAATGTTTTATTGTTAGCATGAGCGTAAATGCAACAGCGGAAATGTAAACAGAGTATATTTATTAATAAGTATGCAAAAATATATTAACAACAATTATACATTGACAGTTCTTCAATACACATAAACAACGACTACTAGATATTACATTGAACAAATGTTTAATATCTATTGACATCAAAACCATGGAAACTGGCAAGGTGGGGACAGCAGCTCAGAACAACGTATAGTCTCAACACCTCCCCTCGGAGTGACGAGCTAGAACAGGTTTCATCCCCATTGCTTCCAAAAATTGACAATGTTTTCCTCTTCCTAGTCCTTTCGTCAAAATATCGGCAATCATCTCATTGGTACCGATATGACTTGTGCGAACTAATCCGTTCTTTATGGCATCACGTATAAAGTGGAATTTTATGTCAATATGTTTAGACCTTCCGTTATATACTGGGTTTTCGGCCAATTTTAAGGCACCCAAGATGTCGTTGTAAATGAGGATCTTTTCTTGATTACGTAGTCCCAGCTCTCGGAGAAAATTATGCAAGTATATCGCTTCTTTAGAAGTATCAGTAAGACCCATATATTCAGCCTCGTTCGTGGAAAGAGCTATTGTTTTTTATAAATAACAAGAGTTTAATAGTTTATTTTGCTTATTTTTGTTTGAAAAAAAAAAAAAAATGTATTAAGTGGTAATAAGTCGTTATTTGTACCTAATTATGGTTTATGTACGATATACCAACGAAGAGATGACAGATATCACTGACTACGGCGAGTCTTACAGTTTTGGTTTGGGATATGGATACCGAAAAAACTCGAATTCTGTCACCGGATATGTGGACGCCGATTGGGGCGGTAACTTAAATGACCGAAAATCTTTTACTGGTTCCTGTTTTTTATTTTGTGACTCCCCGATATCATGGGACTCAAGAAAACAAAAAACAATAGCTCTTTCCACGAACGAGGCTGAATATATGGGTCTTACTGATGCCTCTAAAGAAGCATGCCTCAAATCAAGAAAAGATCGTCATTTGCAACGACAACTTGGGTGCCTTAAAATTGGTTAAAAACCCAGTATATCACGGAAGGTCTAAACATATTAACATAAAATTCCACTTTATACGTGATGCCATAAAAAACGGATTAGTTCGCACAAGTCATATCGGTACCAATGAGAAGATTGCCGATATTTTGACGAAAGGACTAGGAAGAGGAAAACATTTTCAATTTTTGGAAGAAATGGGGATGAAACCTGTTCCAGCTCGGCACTCCGAGGGGAGGTGTTAAGACGTTGTTCCGAAATGCTATTTCCATCTTGCTAGTTTCCATGGTTTTGACATCAATAGATATTAAACATTTGTTTGATGTAATATCTAGTAGTCGTGGTTTATATGAATTCAAGAACTGTCAATGTATAATTGTTGTTAATATATTTTTGCATACTTATTAATAAATATACTCTGTTTACATTTCCGCTGTTGCATTTACACACATGCTAACATATTTAGTAAGTAAATGATGATTATTTGGGATGCCAAAACAAATTTTATGTTAAAATATTTTTTCTTCAAGCGGATTATAATGCTAACATTACATTGTTCAATACATTCGGTAGAAATGATACATTTTTTTACTAGTAACAAAATGTGAACATTTTTATACTAGTAAATAGTTCATATAGTTATCAACAGATGGCACTGATGGCAGCAGTCTTCATAAACAAAGTCAATCTGTCAATTTAATATGTTTGTAGAGTGGTTTGTAGTGAATTCAGAAATTAGTTACGTTATTAGTGAGTATGGTTGAAAATTTTTAATAACTACGCTTGAAGAAAAAATAGTATATGTCACTCGGAGTAGAACGCCTTTTTTGTGCTTCGCTCAATATGCAAGCCTCGGCTGCGCCTCGGCAGCAACATTTGAGCTCAGCACAAAAAAGAGCGCGTTCTACTCCTAGTAACATAATATACTATTGTTGTTAATTTTAATTCGAGTGCCTAATACCATTATTTAGGTTTCTAAATATGTGCAGTATTTTTTTTGCAAGGTTCATTAATATTTTGAAAATGGCCTATGGCTCCATTGGTTGTTTTAAGTCATAAGCTCCGCTTCTCTGATTTCGTATACATTGAAACATAGAATGAAATTATAATTTCAACAATTGCCACTGGTTATTAAATTTATGCTTGTAAAAATTAAATACAACATTTGCCAAAATATAACTAGAATTTTGAAAAAATAATTTAAACAAAATAAAAATGCAAAAATAAAACAAAAAAAATAAAATTGTCTCCAGATTGCACCATGAAAGCATACTGATATAATGTGTTACATGACATATTAAATATTTACATCGCCAACAAAAAAAAAAAACACACAAAAAATGCCTTATTTTCCGAAAACTTAATCTGATCAAAAATTCCTCTTGTACTCTTCCGATTCACACCAATGTACATTACTCAGATTTTTTTCAGATTTTTAGTTTAAACCATCTGGGCCACAGGATTTGGGACAAAAAAAAATTTGTACAATTTTGACAAGAATCGCGTTAAAATAAATTATTTCTCAAAAATAAAATTTTATTCGTTAATTCACTTACTAAGGGCTTTCAATTGATACCCTACTCAGATTTTAAAAAATATATTTTTTTCGATGTGCACATATTTGTTTATATTTTTAGGGGGATATGTTTTTTAGATGTTTTAGTATTTTTCCTATGTGCGGGTCAAAAAGTTGTATAAGCATGCTAAATTTCAACTTTTTAGTTTTAGCCGTTTGGCTACAATTTTTAACGAACAGACAGACAGACGACAAAATGACGGTATAAGGGTTTTTTGACCATACCTACAAAACCTTAAAAAATCAGTAACTTCTATAGAACACATTTTTAATTTCAGACTGAATGCCTTGGACCCATGCCTTCAACTGTCTATAACTGCGCGCAGTGGCGCAGCCAGGGGGGGGCTCCCCTCCAAGGAGGGTGGCGAGGGTCTTCCATATTCTGGAGGTGAAGACCTTTTTTTTGTCTTTTGTCTTCAATTTATGATTTATATTATAAGGTTTTATGTTTATGCTTAATTCTTTTATAAAATTTGCTTGAAAATGGTTAGTCTTAAGTGTGTAATTAAATTTAAAAAGCAGTATTATTGACGGCATTGTAATATGGCATCAATAAAATTTAATTTTAGAAGATGAAATTGTATTTCTGAAGATGGCCTCATAAGCCGAAATACGTATCAAATTAAGTTGTTTTATTCTTTGAAACTACCGAGTGTTTTCTTGTTTTCCTGTTATTCAATATGTTTCAACGAGAACCTACAACTGAATCTATCGATTTAAATAAAATTTTATTTACATGGATAAATTATAATATAAACAGAACCGGTCGCAATTTACGAGGCCTTGAGGAAGTGAGCGCTGACTGTACTTCATTAATCATATTGTAATATGTCGCTGGTGACCTGGCAATACCTCCTATCTACAATTTTTAGCGAAAATAAGTTCTTGGTTTGTATTGTAACCCACGTATTAGTGCACAAGTTGTGACAATACTTCTTAAACAAGAAAAATATTTAAGGTCTAAACTTCGTACAAAGCATTACCTTTTATCTTAAACAACGTAAAAACGGCTGATATAAAGCAGTTTTTTACCTCTCCTTTAAATTTCTATTTATGCAGACAGGAGATATTGCCAGGTCACCCGCGATGTATTGTATGACCTTGGGCAATTGCCTCGTTTGTCCAGGCGTTACGCCGACCCTGAATATAAATTGTAATTTTGTTGTTTTTCTCTGAAAATTCTAAAATTGTAATACATAGCATTTTAATTTTTTTATATAAAAAAAATATTATCATTCATTTTCAAAATACATAGGTATATTAAAATAAATACAATAATAATAATAGGTTCCCAATAAGGTAAGGTAAGTTCTCCATTTCTAGACCACCTGCCATAGATATGAAAGCCACATGATCAGTGTGACGTTTCGACCGGTCCTATTACCCTGTATAAAGAAGTATTCATTTTAAGTATTCAAACTTGAGGCTGAGTTGACCCTAGAGCTGACTTTACAATATCGGCAGATACATTGATAAATTAGTTTAGTCTAAGCATTATACACAAAACAATTGTTAGTTAAGAATTGTAATTTTAAGAATTTCAACCTCCCCCCCCCCACTGTTCTTAACTTGAATTTTTGAATTTCAACCAATTTCCAGTTTACAGTAATTTCCAAAATTCAAAACCCTCTGCCTACTTAATTTTTTGAATTTACATACACAAGAGGCATAAGAAAATTTTATACGACACATCTTGTCTTCATAAAATTGAAATGTATAAAATTTTTACCCCAACATCGGCCTTGAAATTTGTACTCTCCTCCCTCTCCTAATCAAGTACAATTAGTACTTATTATTTACACAGGGCCCCGCAAAGTTTGCAAGCGACTATGCTTTAAATAAGTGATTCTCCCAGAAATGCATTAATTTTATCACAAAATTTCCTCTGAACTTTATTTTGAAAATTTCCATTGAAAAGTGGGGATTTTATCCAACAATAGAACTGATTGCAACGTATATTATTGTTTAAGGACCGCTGACCTAATCCATTAACAATTCTTGCGTGAAGAGTGACAAAAATCCGCTTCTCTATTTCTATAGAACACTTTTACACCCCAATAAATACAAAGTTGCCACGTGTGAGAATTCAGTGACGCTTGTGTTAACTAAATATCTCATTTAATAACAGGCAACCATTAAGTTTAACTTTTTATTAGAAACTTCAGTAGCTGGTAAGTTAAATATATTGATTTTTAAAATCTAAATTGATCAGATAAGATTTTAAAATTTTTTGGTCGACAACACTTTTTTATCATGAGTAAATGTTTCTAGTCGCCCATATTATATAATAATATAATAAATGGCTAAACACCCCTACGGGGTTAAGCCGCCCTTTGGGCTTCTAAATCCTTTTTCAGGATGGATCAATTCCTATATTATATAAGTTGTCTGTTTCTAACTTTATTTCTCCATCTAGTAATTCCGGCCGTTTTCTGATCTTCTTCTACTTCTTGCATCCATGTTAGCTTAGATCTTCCCCGTTTTCTTTTCCTCCCTGGTTCCCACTGCAAATTCTTCTATTAGATTAGAACTTTAAAAATATATCAATATTCGATAACGTCTTGACTTTTTGATATACCAATAATTTAGACAATGTAATTTGAATTGTGTTTTGTATTTTTTACTTAACATGAACGAAAAACATAATAAAAATAAAAAATCTGAAAAATAACAAAAATTCCAGGACTCGGCCACCAAAAATCTGTCTCCGCCATCCTCAGGTTATTTTCTTTTTTGTACTTCTCTCCTTTAAAGGGCTGTGCACCTTAAAGTGGTTTTTAGATTTTTGCCCCATGCCCCCAGTTTATTTTCTAAATTTCCACTTCCCCGTAAGGGGATCCCTCGATTTTTTTTTCAAATAAATGCGCCAAAGAATCATTTTTAGGGTTTTGTAGGTATGACCAAAAAACCCTTATACCGTCATTTTGTCGTCTGTCTGTCTGTCTGTCTGTCTGTCTGTCTGTCTGTCTGTCTGTCTGTTCGGTCAAAATTGTAGCCAAACGGCTAAACCTAGAGAGTTGAAATTTGGCATGCTTATACAACTCGTTGACCCGCACATAGGAAAAATACTAAAACATCTAAAAAACATATCCCTCTAAAAATATAAACAAATATGTGCTAATCGAAAAAAAAAAATATTTTTTTAAAAATCTGAGTAGGGTATCAAATGAAAGCCCTTAGTACGTGGATTAACGATCAAAATTTTATTTTTGCAAAATATATTATTTTGATGCGATTTTTGCCAAAATTGTGCAAAAAAAAATTTGTCCCACACCCTGTAGCCCAGATGG
Source organism: Liopterus haemorrhoidalis (assembly GCA_963971575.1). Lineage (NCBI taxonomy): Eukaryota > Metazoa > Arthropoda > Insecta > Coleoptera > Dytiscidae > Liopterus > Liopterus haemorrhoidalis. The sequence goes on from OZ020619.1 coordinate 17,272,407, forward strand.
TTTAAACTAAAAATCTGAAAAAATTCTAAGTAATGTACATTGGTGTGAACCGGAATAGTACAACAGGAATTTTTGATCAGATTATGTTGTCGGAAAATAACGCATTTTTTGTGTTTTTAACTAAAATATGTTAACTATTTAATACGTTGTGTAACATTTCACAACAGTAACTCTCGTGGCGTGGTTGGATTCGTCATGCGCTTAACAATATAAGTTAACTTGCAAACTAGGGTTCGAATCCTGTTGATTTTATTTTTTGTTTTTTTTCTTGCATTTTTATTTTGTTTAAATTATTTTGTTAAAATTCTAGTTATATTTGGTAAATAGTGCATTTAATTTTTAAAAGCGTAAATTTAATAACCAGTGGAAAGTGTTGAAATTATAATGTAATTCTGTTTGACGTAATCAAAGGGCGGGACTTATGATGTAAGCAACCAATGGAAGCCATAGGTGCAATTTTCAAAATCTTAATGAACTTTGCTATATAAAAAAAATACTGCATATATTTAGAAACTCAAATAATGGTATTAGGCATTCGAATTAAAATTCATAAAAATATATTTTGACATAAAATTTGTTTTGACATCCCAAATAATCATCGTTCAGTTACTAAATACCTGCAAAACCCAGAAATGTGTGAAAATTCACACTTCACATCAATTTTTTTTTAATTATTTAAACTAATATATTGACATATAAAGCACAAAAAAAAGTTTGTTAAAAAAAACAACTTTATTTTATAAGTAAACATGTTTTTTATTTAATTCAAACAAATGATAGGTAAATAAAATCAATTGATAAGTAAAAATGATACATATTAGTAAAATAAGAAAAAACAAATATATAAGAAAATAATACGTAGAAAAATTAAAATGATTAATAATTTAATTCTGTATGGTAAACCTGAAAGCATGGAGAAACACATAATGCAACATTGCAAGGTTTACAATAATAACGAGACTCTCTCCTCTTTCTTTTTCATTGGTCGTCACTTTGATTGCTGCATACAATGCACACTCTAGTAGGTTGTTTTTTCTTTTCTGTTGGAGGAATACTGTCAGGAAAATGCCTTTCAATTAGCCTCAATGGGCCTTGTTTTCTTGGACGCCCAGATTTTTTTGTTCCTGTGCCAGTGTGAAAATTTGGAATAATTTTTTCTATCGGCGTTTTTTTTAATTCTATTTTACTCTTCTGACATCTATTTTTTTGCATAACACAAAAGCGTTCCATATACATATCGTCGGCTGAAAATAATAAGGTTGTATGTGACATTTTTTGTCAAATGCACTTTTCAATACTATAGAGTTGTATGTCACGTAACCTACTTGTTCCAATAATTTCCATAAGATAGCATTACCGGTGTCGGAGAAAAAAGCAGAAAACCATAGTTGTATGTCTTAAAAAATAAAAAACTTATAAAACATAGTTGTATGTTAAAACATACACCCTTGTATTTTAATTGTTTTTTTTTTTTTTATTCATAATTTATGGTTGTATGTTTGACATACAACATCTTTTATGTTAAATATAATACATCTTTTTCGGGCACCTGGGTTACAAAAAATATTAAAAAGAATAAAACAAGGTCTTGAAGACTTGTTAAATATATTTAGAGACATTAAGGTTTCTACAAATAAAAATCCGTTACCAGAAAACAAGGTAATCGCTTTAAAATCTATGCTGGATTGGATGCCTACTATGGGATAAATCTTATTATGAAACAATATTGCCAAGAAAGTAAATCTCAAGAAAATAATAAAAATACAATTTATTTCGTTTAATTTTTTTTATTTCGAATGTTTCAGTTTCAGTTCAAATTATCTTAATTTTTTGTAAGATTAATGTTTAATTTGTTATTATTTTGCAAGCATATTGTTTAATTTGTGTTATTTAATCAAATAAAAATTTAATACGTGACTAACATTTATTTTACCTTTTCTGGTACCTTTTTAACAATTTTCAGAAACCAAAAAACTGAAGCTTTACCTATAAACTGAATTTCCCCCCGATATTACTTTCAACTACAAAGCTGTATGTAACGTTAAGGTACTAAGTTTTGTGTTTTTCTTAATCACAAAGTTGTATGTTCATTTTTCAAATTGTTAAAATGGTATTATTCAAATATTTTTTTTCAAAATAATGCGTTAATGACAATAACATATCAATATATAGTTATTAAAAAAACTTCTTCCTTGTATTGTAACCTTATATTGGTTTTTCCATGTCAAAATTTTTGAAGCTTGTTTTCTCAAATGTAATACACTTCGACATACAACCTTATTATTTTCAGCCGACGATATGTCGAACAAATGAAAAATATTTTTATAGTACCTTTTTCCTCTTTTCTTCGTGGATATTTTTGTGGATTCTAAGTGGATAATTTTACATTTGTTGGTCTAGTAGATCCACCCCACCCTTTGTGTCATTATAATCAATTATGACTTTAGGTTTCCAAATTGTATTATCATCTTTATTTTTTTGTAAGATCATTTTCTCGAGTTATTTCGGGCAAATACATAATGGAACATGAAATATGTGACCGGCCGAGTTATCTTGGGTACGGTCTTTTTGGATCATAAAGTGTGGTCCTTAAGGGGTTAAGTGAGTTTTTGAATTTGTCCTGCCTCGGTTCAAGTTTACTCTTTGATTTTTTGCCTACCTCGTCCTCAAGTGATTTTTAATTTTTTTGGATAATCCCCCGTCCCCACTCCTTTCAACTATCTGATTTTTTTTCAGCGTTAATGTGCACGAAAACTTTCGTTCAGAATAGCAATTCAACAAACACTGGCGTGACTTAACGTTAATCCTTACCGTAACTTAACACCATCTTTCAGAATCCCAATGATTAGCTAAAATAAAAAATCAGCTGTGGCCACCACAGGACCGACCGCCATCATAAAGTACTTGTATAAAATACATTCTAGCAGCAGAGTAGAAATAACTTGGCCTAATATTTTCTAACAGAGATATTATTTATCATGACCATGGAAACGTTACATACAGCCTTGCCAGAAAGTATTAGACCCCCTAAGGAAAATTTAGTTTTCATTTATTATCAGGTCTATATTACAGGCAATTTTAATTATCTAGTTGTTAGTTATAGTATAAGGTTCAAAGTATAAAAACAGAACATTGTTATTAAAAAAATATATATATTTATAAAAATATACATCAATACTTCGTAAATCCCCCTTTTGCTTGAATAACACTTTTGATTCGTCTGGGCATACTCGCCACTAATTTCTGGTATATTTCTATAGATAATTGATTCCACTCAGCTATAATCCTTTCCTTTAATGTCTCTTTCGAGGAACACTTATTTTGGGAAACATTTCTTTTTAGAACGGTCCATAAGTGCTCAATCGGGGATAAATCAGGGGATTGAGCGGGCCAATCCATGACTTTAATCTCACTATCACTAAACCACTGTAAAACACATCGGGATTTATGGCAGGGCGCGTTATCTTGTTGGAAATAGTAATTAGGTGTCATTTCGCCGAATAGTTTTAAATATGAAGGCTCCAGAGTCTTTTCCAGCATTTCGATGTAGCGTTCGCTGTTCATTCTTCCTTCACATATGGAGATTTCTCCGACTCCAGTTGCAGCCATACTACCCCAAACCATTATGCTGCCCCCTCCGAACTTCACCGTAGGTATTATACATTCCGACTTATAAGCCTCCCCAGGCCGGCGACGAACAAACTGTGCACCAGGTTAACCAAAAAGCTGCAATAGAAAAAAAAAATTAAAATGAATTTAATATTCTGTGATTTTTCAAAATTAGAAACTTTGAGCAAGTAATTTACATGTGTTTCAATACTTACCTCTATGTTTGATTCGTCTGTCCACATTACTTTGGCCCACTATTCACTTTTCCAATCCTGGTATTTTCTGGCCCACAATAGCCGTCGCTTTTTATGGGCTGGGGTCAGATATGGTTTGTGTCTTGCCTTCCATCCTCTTAGTCCTACATCAGAGAGGCGTTGTCTCACGGTACTAGGAGAAAATTTTAAGTTATAATGTTCAGTCAGTTGACTGGAGAGATCTTTCGATGATAACCGGCGATTACGGAAGGACATGCGTTGCAAAATTCTATCCTGTTAGACTGTTGTAATTTTTTTTTTCTGCTTCTGGGCTTACTTTTGTAGCATCTAGTCTCCTCCAATCGTCGAATGGTAGTTCGCACAGCACAACGAGAAAATTGTAATTGTCTGGCAATTTCATGAATTGAAAGTCCTTGCTTCTTCAAAATCACAATTTGGCTTCTCTCCACTTCACTCAATTCACGTGTTTTTGGCATTATTAATTAGCACACCAAATAATAATGATGAAAAAAAATGTTTAACTTCAAAAGCACAGCGCAAAACGTTCATACAAAGCACAAAGGCAAATGTTGTCATATAGAAGCATTACCGAGTTTTTATACTTTGTACCCTCACTAATGATCCTGTAGTTCCAGGATCGTCGGATATCTTCCTAAATGTTGTTATTGTGGTTGTTTTGATTCTAGGAAGTAATTAATACCAATACTTTTCTTAGAAATTTATATATGGAAAACTTCGTGGGGGGTCTAATACTTTCTGGCATAGCTGTATATAATGTTCATAACATTATAATGTTCATAACCTTTTCAACCTAAAGTCGGTTTTACAGCGTAAGGAATATTTTTAATTGACATTTAGAAGTCAGTAACACACTATAAAAGTAACCAAAATAACCAGATCTAGTTTGTTCTTACAAAAGTGAACTGCTTATATAGTATATAATTTTAAAAAAAATATATTGTTTTAACTATTTCAAATTTCCCATTAAACTGAATTTATGTCGTATAAATAACGTAAGTGTATTATCTGCCTTGTTTATTTCAATATCTTATTAACCTTTTTTATATTAAAAAAAAAAATTACTTGCTAACCCAGTTACTACGCCCATGCTCTAGTGGTAACTTATTTTAAATTTCCCGATATACTGTATTTGTCTAGTATAAACTGTACTCGGTGCGCAGCGCTATATACTTTTTTCTAATTTGAAATAGACCAAAATTGTTTTTGAAAGCATTGTTGTGTCAAAATTTGTACACAGACACGCGACAAGAATGAATATTATTTTTCCGGAACACACTATGTTTTCAAGAAACAATTTTTATTTTAGATAATATTAACAAAGCATTAGTTGTAAAAAGCGAGAATAATAAACTTTTTTGAAAATAAACTATTATAATAAAGCTGGCAAAGGAGAAATCCATAAGCCATAATTGACTAATTGAATAAGCCATAAGAAATAAGCCATAATTGACTAATTGAATAAGCCATAAGACATACTTCAATTTCACGGGAATTTCTAACAGATTTGAAGTGTAAGCTTGTCAACACAAATCTGACCATATTGGCAACACCTTTCTGGGATAATCACTACAACTTTAATTCATCTGCCCTACAAAACAATCTGCTCTTGTTTTCTGTTTTCGATAAAGCATCTATAGTCATAAACCCCTGCTCGATTCTTAACAGTACTGATTTCACCCGACACGGACTTCACCTCAACATCGTTGGCAAAACAAAACTGTTAGAACACATTAAATATCGTTATTTACTGCCATCTCTTAAAAACAGATCTAAAGGAAGACAACCACAACAGTTTTTTCGTCAGTAACCAACCCCCTTCAGCCAACCTTCTATATCTAAATTTAAGATCCATCAGGAACAAAACCGAAATCTTAGAAGCATATTTGACAGATAAAAACATCAACTTTGTGTGTATCACGGAGCATTGGCTTAAGGAAGAAGAACTGGACTCTTTTCGTCTTCTCGATTATAAATGTGCAGCCTCTAACTGTCGAAAGTCAATGGGCGGCGGAGGTACAATGATATTAAATAGGACCAACAGTAACGCTATTCCCCTTATACAGATTAACAATTTCGGCATTGATTCTCACTGTGAAGTTAGTGCTGCGTTTTTAAGTTTGTATAATTTAATAATATTATGTATATACAGATCTCCATCTTCTAATTTGCCCATCTTTATCCGCAATCTTAACAAAATATTGAATGCCTTGGATAGTTCAAGGAATATCATTATATGTGGTGATTTCAATGTTAATTTTAATACTAATACTACTGATGTTAATATTATCTTAGATTTGTTTGGTAGCTTTAATCTAATTTCCTCAGTAAATTTTAACACTCGTCTGAATAACAGAATAGATAACATCTTTCACAACATGAATATCAATGAGAATAACATGCACAAAATTCCTGGTTTTTCAGACCACGATTGTATCCTAGCAACTTTCCCCCTTGACTGCATTAGCGTTCCTTCTAAATCCACTACGCCTACCTCCATTTATCACAGAATGATCTCCGACTCAAGCATACAAAATTTTTTCGTCAAATTGGACTCGCTTTCATGGGATTTATTAATCTCTACCTCTGACTTAACAGATAAGTTCGACAAATTCTTTCAATTATTTCTCTCCATCTTCGACAAAACATTTCCTCTTAAGAAATCCAAAATTTCTAATAAAGCCAACCACTGCCAAGTGAATTGGTTTAATGTCCATCTTCGGAATATGAGAAATACTCTTCGTATTCTAGAACAATCTTTCCAGGAAAACCCAAATAGGATAAACAAGCTCGCACTCATCAAATATAAAGTTCTTTACCGAAAAGAAATTTCTGAAACTAAGATAGCAGCACACTCTAAATTCATTACGGAGTCTAGTAATTTAAACAAAGCCGCGTGGAAAATCATTAACAAGCGTAGAAAGAATTCAAAAAACTCCGACCCTCCATTTTCAGCAGAACAATTTAATGAATATTTCTCCACAATTGCCAAAACATTAATTGAAAAACTACCTCCCTCTGATGTATCGCCTGAATTCTTCTTACGGTCTCGCCTTAATTCTTCCTTCCCAAACTTTTCATTTGAACAAGTTAGTGAAATTACAGTCCGGGACATTATCTCTTCGCTAAAAAACAGCAATACTCGTGACGTCTACGACCTATCTTCAAAGGTCATAAAATCTGTCAAAGATCGCTTAATTCCGATCTTAACCAAGGTGTTTAACGACTGTATACAGAATAATTGCTTTCCTGACGTATTAAAACGGGCCAAAGTTTTGCCAATATTCAAGAAAGGAGATTTAAATAACCTTAACAACTACAGACCCATATCAATTCTTCCGATCTTTTCCAAGATATTAGAAAAAATTCTTCACAAGCAGATAATGCAGCATTTCACTAAATATAACTTATTCTCCCATAGTCAATTTGGTTTCAGAAACAACCTAAGCACGACTCACGCACTCCTAGATTATATTGCTTATGCCACGGAAGCACTTGAATCTGGCGAGTACTGTCTCAGCACTTTTCTGGACTTAAGCAAAGCTTTTGATTGTATTTCACACAGCATTTTACTTAATAAACTCCCCTTTTATGGCTTTGACGACAATAGCTGTTCTATGCTTAAGTCTTTTTTATCCAATCGACAACAATTCACCCAAATTGCAACATTTCTTGGCATTCATGTTGATCCCCATCTTCGCTGGGACCAGCATACGGAATTTCTTAGTCGTAAACTAAGATCTCCTACCTATTTAATTAGAAACTTAAAACGAGAAGTTAATACTGACGTGGTTCTAAAAGCCTATTTCTCTCTTTTTCATTCCCAACTAAGCTATGGCTTACTAATCTGGGGACATTCGCCAGCTGCCAAGAGAATCTTCGCCCTACAACGTAAAGTTGTGAGAATAATGGCCTCTGCTCCTTTCCAAGCTGACTACCGGGATCTTTTTGTGAAATTCCATATAATGTCCCTGCCATCCTTATATATCTATCACTGCCTGTTGCATATCTTTAAAAATTTGCAAAATATTCCAACCAACAGCGAAACACACAGCCATTATACTCGTTCGAGAAACAATATCCGCTCCAATTTTCTACGCCTAAATATATCCAGGAACTGCTGCAGTTATTATTCAATTAAATTTTTTAATCTTTTACCTGAGGAGGTTAGAAAGCTACCTTTTCAAAAATTCCAGGCAAAACTCAAAGTAATTTTGTGTCAAAATCCATTGTACAGCTTTGAGGAATTAGAACATGTAAATTTTAATAGTGTATAATTGTGAAATTTGTATTTTGTATTTTATGTATTGACTGACTAAAAACAATACCTACTCTGTATAGTATCTTAGTCAATAAACATTATTATTATTATTATTATTATTATTAATTTTGAGAAAAAAAAAAAAAAAAAAAATATTGTAATATCTTTTAGCATATGAATATATAGGAGTTCCATTTAAAAAAGTTTAAAATTTGATATACCTACATACATATGTAGAACATTCTTGAAACTTTTTTTTTTCCTTTTAGTCGAGATTAATATAGGCTACTAAAGACCTTACATACAGCCTTAGACAAATGTATGGAGAACCCATGCAGTTATAATATAACAACTAAATTTGTGTACATTGTATTTTGTATATATTTGACAGAATGTTTTTAAAATATCATTGACACATTCTAAAAGACGTACGTCTAATCAGATAACCGAAAATGTAAACGGAGTAATGATAAATCTTCAAATACGAATAAATATAGGCTCATATCTGTTACGTTTTGTTTACATAAAAATAAACAACTACAGCTTGGATCGTTATTACACATGCGTTTGAAGTGAACACTGTTTTTTTCATGTTTTATTGAGTCGAAGTGAATATTATTAATTATATTATGGTTAAAAAACGTGAACTCACTGTGGCAGAAAGGAGTCGAATTGTATTGCTCCATTCACAAGGAGAGTCGCAAGTGAAATTAAAAAAAAAAATGTTTGTTTAAGAAAAGCCGTGCAAATTATCATCAAAAAGTTCCAAGAGACTGATACTTATGAAAACAGACAGAAAACCGGAAGAAAACGTGCAACCACTTCCAGAGATGATCGTTTTATAAAGAGAAGTGCTCTTCGTAAACGCTCATTATCGTCAAAAGAGCTGGCTGGGGATCTGTGGGAGTATAAAGAAGTTAAAGTTACTTCTGGAACAATTAGAAGACGTCTAGTGGAATCTGATTGGCATGGAAGAAGAGCTCGCCGAAAACAACTATTGACCGAACGACACAGAAAACTTCACCTTGAGTGGGCAAAAAAACATTTAAATTGGACACCTAATGAAAGAACGAACATCATTTGAGCTGAGAGTAACTTCGCAATGAACTGGATACACTGCGTGCGACAGTCGGTGATCTTCAGGCGCAAATCAAGCAGAGTTCCAAAAACAAGAACCAGGAAACTCCGATTGAAAAGATGATGAAACAGACTGAGGGGAAAAGGGGGAACTCCTATGCTGGTGTTACCTCCGCCAGCCTGATTAGGCAGGTTGAAACCGTAGCTCCGCATGTGCCATATGTCAATGACTGCAGTATTGCTTCAGCTGATAGGACGCCATCTAGACAATAGGCGCTTTCCTTTTACCACTTTACTTAAGAAATCTAAGCTAAGCTAAGTTAATCTAAGTTGTAAGAGCGTTCCATTTATAAGACACTGGCCAAGATAAGCTAAGTTTTTTCCTTCCCCCTTTCCCTTGCTAAGATATTTGACTAAATTCTTAGCTTAGCCAAGCATTTTAACTTGTAAAAGGAAAGCAGCTATTGTATCGTGTCGTCAGAGGTTAATCCGTCCAAAGCAAACGTGGAAGGTTATAACGGGTGTTTTTTTTAGAGGTATAGAACTTTAAGTTGGCATTACTGTTCAAGATGGCGACCGATTTAACAGCTGTCAAGTGATTTATTCTCAGTTTGGTTTGGCAATTCATCATGAATAGACTCACGCCTGAACAACGCTTGCAAATAGTGCAATTTCCAAAATCTTCAATTGAAAGACACGTTTGGTGACCGCCTAATTATACGTTTTGGACCTGTGAATTGGCCTCCAAGATCTTGTGATTTAACACCGCTGGACTACTTTCTGTGGGGCTATGTAAAGTCATTGGTCTATGCGGATAAGCCACAAACGCTTGACCATTTGGAAGACAACATTCGCCGTGTTATTGCCGATATACGGCCACAAATGTTGGAAAAAGTCATCGAAAATTGGACGTCCAGATTGGACTACATCCGAGCCAGCCGTGGCGGTCATATGCCAGAAATCATATTTAAAATGTAATGCCACAAGATTATCTTTCGAATAAAAAAAAATTCATGTCAATCGAATAATCCATCGTTGTTTTATTGCAATTTAAAGTTCTATACCTCTAAAAAAAACACCCTTTACAAGTGTCAGTCACAAACGTAATGATACAAACAGCTGTTCGACAGTTTATAAACGCAAGATTGTTGGCACAGCAGAGAAAATGGGTTCAGTAAGTGGAGTGTCACGCTGTAGCTGGTTATTTGTATCCCGGGTTAACCCTGAAGCAACGGAAGCCGACATCTTGGCCGTGCTCAAGGTTTATAAATTCTAGAGGTTGTCTCATATGGACATGACCTACGCAACGTCATGTGACTCGTGACGTCAGTGCCAGTTCTAGGAGTATATCGCGGGTGACCTGGCAATACCTCCTATCTGCATAGGTATTAGCATGTAGATAGGGAGTATTGCCAAGTCACCAGCGATATCGTAATACACATTATAAGCGTTTCACCTCACATTTATAGTAAAAATAACACGTAATTAACAAAAACAATATTATTTTAAACAATAATAATATTTTACAATGTTTTAGGATTACCAATTACATAAATATACATTGAAAGATTGTTCCCTTAAAAGTAACTGTAAAAGAAAAACCTAAAATAAAATCGTAATTTGCATTTAGATTTAAATTGATTTAAGTAAGAATTATTTTTAATTTCAAGAAGGAGTTCATTTAATAATTTAATGCCATTATAGAAAATATAATTTAGTGTATGCTATTTTTGATGTATTTTTTAATATTTACAAATATTTTTATTTTGCTAATAAAATTTAAAAGTGAATAGTTTCCTAAGGCTGTAATTAGTTATATATACTAAATAACTGTCCAAGTGTTCAGAATCAGTTTTTAAAAAGTTTTATTACGTCATTAACAAAATTATATTATTACAGTTCAAGATTCTAATTAAGACTAAAAAATAATATGCAAACATGTTAATATAAACTGAAAAGAAAATGCTGATTATTAAAAAGTGTCAAGTACATCTTGGGAATATGTTATGTAAAAGGGTGGTGTCTTATTGTGTGGAGTCAGCGGGAACTGTTGAGGTAACTACTCCCCCCTTGGACGAAGGCATCCTCCGGAAGGCTGTTCGATTTTGGATTTTTCTTGGGAATTTTCCTTTTCATTTTCTTGATTTTGCAGCTTCTTGGATATCTTGTTTTTTACCCATTTTATGAGAAGGTAAAACTTCCAATGGATAGGATGACGTACAACGTGATTGTCCAAATATTGGCATGGTATTGGACAATGTTTTGATCTTCTCGATACATCACAGCAGGATTTTCTTGTATTTTTTCAAGTTTGAGCGTTTTTAATTTTATGGTAAAATTTGATATTTTTGATTTGTTTAATACCAAATTTAGCGGGCTCATTATGAGTGGTGTGCCATAGCTTCGGAAATAAACCCAAATATTGGTTGATTTCAGTGATGAATTCCAGTTGATTATTGGCGATGTTTAATCGTGTGTATTGGCAGTGTCTTGGGTTTCCTTGACAAATGATGCCTTCTTCACAATCAGCCTTGTAGTTTGTTAACAGATGACTGGGACATTGATACACCTTACTCTTGGTACAGATACCAGTCAGAGGTATTATATTATGTTCGGATTTTAAAACATATTTAATATTTGGAATTATGGTCACAAAATCTTTTTCATGCTCAGTGGGTATTGGTTTTAAATAATAAAGTTCATAATTTTGTTTAAAGTCAAAGGCAAGCTTGAGAAATAATTAATTTGCTAAATTATTCGTGTGATTCTTGAAAAATTTTGAATTTATAAGTTTGTTTTCTCGGATTTTTTATGTTAGAAAGGTGAATGTTGTCCGCGGTATTACCGTGTGTTGTTTCGATTTTAGCGGTTTTTAATTTGGGATCTACACTTATAATTTTTTCCTCTTTGTATTTATTTTTTGTTTTCCGCTGTTTTTGTTTATTCTTAACATAAACTTTTTCAGGTATTTTGGGGAGATATTGTCTATTTTCGTTAATTTTAGTTATTTTATTTTCTTTGTTTACTGACAGGGTTTCATTTATCTTGTTGTAAAGAAGTCTAATTTTATTTTTATGATTTGTCACGTAATTGTTAACTAATTGTTGTCCTAGGTCAATGTCAAATGGTGAATCTGAGTTTAGTTGTCCGGATATTATTTCTGCTGGTGTCAGCTTTGTGACGGAATGCACGGAGTTGTTATACGCTAAAAGGGCGTAGTTTACTTTAATTTCAATGAGGTCCTTAGAATATTCAGCTTGGTTATTTAGGGAGTCAATTATCGGTAGTCCTACTATAGGGTTATCTATATTAGAATGTATAGTCTGATCGTCTGAGTCGTCGTCAGTGGTTATATTTTCTAGTTCGGGTTCACCTATTTCTACAAATAAGGATTCATTGTCCGCATTATCTTTTGATGTTCCGGGTTTGTCAAATTGTTTATTAAAGTCTTTCATAAATTTAAATATTCCTTCGTCTTGGTCTATAGTCTCGTGCATGTTAATTTGTATACGGGATAACGCATCTGCATTGCTGTTTAGTAAACCTTTTTTATAAATAACAGTGTACTGGTACTCTTCGAGCTTGAGACGCCAACGCATTAATTTTGAATTAGGTTCATTGAGTGAGAATAACCATTCGAGTGGTTTGTGATCAGTTCTGATGTTAAACTTTCTACCGAAAACATAAGGTCTAAAATATTTCACGGCAAAAATTACAGCAAGAAGTTCTTTTTCTATGGTACTGTAGTTTATTTGTGAACTATTTAAGGTCCTACTAGCATACGCTATCGGAAGGTCGGAACCTATTTTACCTTGTGAGAGCACTGCTCCTATCGCGAAGTTGCTCGCGTCACTAGTAATATTAAATGTCTTAGTGAAGTCAGGGTATTGCAGTAGCGGTTCGTTAATCAGGAGATTTTTGCACATATTGAAACAATTAGCGTATTCTGTGTCTTTGATATTTATGATAGAGTCTTTTTTGAGGCATTTGGTTAGCGGTTTTGTTATCTTGGCAAAATCCTTGATAAATTTCCTATAATAACCTAGTAAACCAAGGAATCCTTTTAATTGTTTTGGGTTTTTAGGGATTGGATAATTTTGGATTGCAACTATCTTATCGGGATTGGGTTTTACGCCATCAGGTGTTACGATATGGCCTAAATATGATACTTCTTTCTTTAAAAACTCCGATTTGTCAAGTTGTATCTTAAAGTTCGTGTGTCTCAAACGGTCGAAGACAGATCGCAAATTTTGAACATGTTCCTCGAGGCTTGTACTAAATATGATAATGTCGTCTAGGTAGACTAAACATTTATCGTTTAAAAGACCTCTCAAAATAGCTTCCATGACACGTTGGAAAGTCGCGGGCGCATTTTTAAGCCCAAATGGCATACGAAGAAATTCGTAATGTCCATTTTCCGTATTGAATGCCGACTTTTCTATATCGTCGCTATCTAACTCTATCTGATGGAAACCTGATGCCAAATCAAGTGTCGTGAAGTATTGACATCTTCCTAACTTATCTAGAAGGTCATTAATGTTAGGCAAGGGATACCTATCACCGATTGTTTTATCGTTAAGCTTTCGGTAATCTACCATGATTCTCCATTTCTGATGACCTGACGCGTCCAGTTTTTTGGGGACAATCCATATCGGGGACGACCACGGACTGTGGGAAGGCCTAATAATATTCTGGTCCAACATCTTTTTTATTTGGTTTCGTACTTCGGTTCGATGGATTTCCGGGTACCGATATGATTTTGTGTAAAGGGGAATCTCGTCACTAGTTCTTATTCTGTGTTTTATTTTATTTGTAAATGAAAGGGGTTTATCATCTAAATGAAATATATCTGCGTATTCTTTGAGTAGTTTACAAATTTCGTTCTTTTCTTCGGGGTTCATATGTTCCGTCCTAATTTTGGAAACATCGAATTTTATCTTGTCGGTATTAAAGAAATTTAAGTTTGGTTCAAATGAATTTTGCTAGTTATTCTCGAATTTCTCGGCGTGAAATTTATTATCCAAATTTAGTGTTATGTCGGTTTCCGTTGGGTTCAAAATAGTACAAATAGCTTGATGATTATTTACTTTAGTTAGACATTGTGGTATCTCTAACTTATTGAATTTTGAGTAGGGAATCATAACATCACCGTTTCTTATATTTTTTACGTTAATTTTTATCACTTGTTCAGATTTCGCTTGGATTTGGATATTATTTACGGTTGGTTTAGAACAAAGAAAATTGATTTTTAAGGACGTTTCAGGAGTGATCAATTTATTATCAACCAAATCAATTTTTGCGTTTAGTAATTTAAGATTATCTAAACCTAAGAGGCAATCAAAGTATTTGTGAAATTTAAACAAATGGAATTTTAAAGGCAAACTGTTTGTTTTAAGTATTTTGGGACTTGGCATAGACATACTGTAGTACTCTGTTGAATTACCGTGCGCCGATGATATTTGAAAGGGATCATTGACTATTGATTTTTGAAAATACCTTTTTGCAATTTCGGGATTAATGAATGACTTAGTGCTGCCTGTGTCTAACAATACTTTTAAATTATTGTCAGGGAATACAATGTACGGTAATTGGCTTTTGTTATTATTTAAATTTAGTAATTCAAACTGGGGTCCGAGGCTATTTCCTCTAAAAAATTATGATCGTTTGAATCATCAATTTGTTCTACAGATTGTTCATAATAATCATCTGGTTCGGGTTCAGAATGTATCTGTTCTGTTTCTAAATTATTGTCACCAATATTGAACAGTTCTTCAGATAAGAATTTTGGTTCGTTTTGTCTAAAGTTGAAATTTTGTTGAGGTTGTGGTCTCTGGAAAGTATTATTTGTGCAAACTGACATGGGAGTTTTTTTTTTTTTTTTGTTTAGTCGGACCTTCGCTACTAGGCGATTGGTCTGGATACATGGGAGTTGGTTTGGGTAGATTTTGATTTGTACCTGGTCTAAACACGTTTTTGCTAGGTGGGTTAGTGTTTTTATAATTGTTGAACGTTTGTGAAGTGGGTGCGGGTGAAAATTTTGATTGTTGTTGGTATTGAGAACGTTGGAAGGGTTGTTGGTATTGAGAACGTTGCGAGGGTTGTTGATATTGAGAACGTTGCGAGGGTTGTTGGAATTGCGTTCGCATTGAAGGGTTGTAAGTTTGTGGAATTGTTTTTTTGTGGTTTTACATTACACGGGTTTTTGTCGATTTTATGCCTAGTTTCTAAATTAAAATCGTTTGTAAGCATATTAAGGGCTTCATTAAGATCTGCGGGATTTTTGGTTCTCATCAGAGAGCCTATGGGTTCTCTAAGTCCACGTAATAAAACTCGTAAAGCTAGATTTCTTAGAAATTCGCTAAGAGCTGGTCTACAACTAGGCGTATAATGACTTGTTAAATATGATATTTGTAAGTTTAATAATTTTTGTATTTTTAAGTAAAAGTCAAAAGGTGACTCATTTTGTATTTGTTTCAATTCGGATATCTCTATACATAACGTATAGACATCTCTTTTATCGCTATACGCGTTTATTAGGGCAGCTTTTAATTCTGTCCAATTTGTTATATGGCTAGAGGAAATATTTATTGCCGCTTTTGCCTTTTATTTTTGAAATGAGACTAGACAAGAGATATTCGTTCTCAAAGTCGTCTGGGTTGCTATTATTATAAAACTTAGTGACTAATTTTTCTGAGATTTCGATGAATCTCGATAAAAGTTCCGGTTGTCCATGGAATTCTGGGACCATAGCCAGATATTCCTTTCTAAGGGTCGGACGAACCGTTGAATTTACGGGGCCTGGTAGTGCCATTTCTTTATTCAAGTCTAAACTTGTATTAAAAATATTTACTAAATTTTCTACTGAGCCAGAACTAGAATTATCGTGACTGTAATTCGGGTCGCTATCCGAAGAGTTGGATAAATAATCTCTGAATGACATCAATACTCACAAGAATAGTAGTGTCCACCTGTCCATCGATTGGAATTGGCTGGAATCGGAATTGGCTGCGAGAAGTCTTCGATCTTCGTTCGGAGAGTCTTCTACACACGTTCTCTGCACTTTGTTCTTGTGGCGAAATGTCTTTGTTAATGTTCACATTTTTATTGTTCGTATAACTTTTAAACTGTTAAAACAGACCGATATTATATTCGCTAATACCGTTTAGTGATCCCACTCGACTGCGCCAAATAACTGTCCAAATGTTCAGAATCAGTTTTTAAAAAGTTTTATTACGTCATTAACAAAATTATATTATTACAGTTCAAGATTCTAATTAAGACTAAAAAATAATATGCAAACATGTTAATATAAACTGAAAAGAAAATGCTGATTATTAAAAAGTGTCAAGTTCATCTTGGGAATATGTTATGTAAAAGGGTGGTGTCTTATTGTGTGGAGTCAGCGGGAACTGTTGAGGTAACTTACATATAATTTTATATGTTGTGTTTCATTTTGTAATACGTAACTAGATCTGATGATTTTAGTGACTTGTGGTGTGTACAGACTTTGACGTATCCATGTAAATCAATACTATGATAATATTATAAATGTATTGTAAATATACAACGTAAAAATGAACTTTCCCTGTTAAAAATAATTTTAATATTCAGAATTTTATTATTATTATTATTATTATTATTATTAATCAGGTACATTAAACATAAAAACAAAAGATTGGATAAAAATTATTCCTATATGCTATAAAGAAATTTATACAAGTTTTTTCATATTTTTAGAAGTTTTTGAACGATCTTTTTCTGTTTCGCACTTTCTCTTTTTATTTTCCTTTGCTTCTCTTTGTTTTAAATTTAAATATTTAAGCCTTATAAATAAACTTTGATGTATCACATCACTGAGATAACCGTTTACGTTAGACAGTTAAATAAATACTATTATATATTCTTTATTCCCTAGGCCTTGCGGCGTTCAGGATATTAACCATTACAAAAAAAAAAATAAAAATAAAAAATAAAACAATCAATCCAAAAATAAATAACAATACTATCCAATACAATTTACAATATTTTTTTCCCGCCCTACTTCCTGTACCCACTTTCATCTTATCCCTTTTCAGTTCCTCTCTTACAATATACCCTGGTGTTGTTCTATCTACCCCTAAGATCCATCTCAAATACCTCTCCTATACCCGTTCTACCTTCTCCCATTCCTTCCATCCCCAAATTTCCACTCCATATACCAGGATGTTTTTCACCACGGCGTCAAACAACCTCAATATCCATCTAATATCGTCGCTAAACTTCCTCTCTCCTATACTCCACAGCTTCCCCATGACTATCCTTGCCTTCTTTACTCTTTCCCTTATGTAGTTCAGGTATTTTATACTCTTCACCTCTTCTATTTCTCTGCCACCCCATTCCCATTTTATCTTCTTTCTTCTTCCTCCTCCTTTACCGAATACCATTACATTCGTCTTATCCCTGTTTACTTCTAATTTTTTCCTTTTGAAATATTTATCCGCCCTTTCAATCATTCTCTTAAGCTCCTGTTCCTCCTCTGCCATCAATACAATATTGTCCGCGTACCCCAATGTCCACAACTTCCTCTTCCCTACTACCCCCCCTCCCCATCTTGTCCCTTCCTCATATTCCCTTCTAGATCCGCTACATACAAGTTGAACAAGGTCGGGCTCAGCGGACAACCCTGTCTCACCCCCTTATTCACCCAAAAACTTTCCGAGTCTTCCTCGCCTACCCTCACCTTGCAGCTCGTCCCCTTGTATATTTCATTTATCCTCATTATCAACTTCTTTCCTATCCCCTTCCTTTCCATAGTTCCTCCATATCCAGCATGTCAAACGCCGCTTTCAAATCCACGAACTCCATATAGGCTTTCCCTCTTTTTCTTTTTAACCTCTCCTCTACTATGTGATTCACAGCGAATATTCCGTTAATCGCTCCTCTTTCCTTCCTGAATCCAAACTGCGTTACCTCCAGTAAATCTTTCTTTTCCATCTCATCCACTAATCTTTCGTTCAGCACTTTCGCGTATACCTTTTACGCTGAACTCATCAAGGTCACACCTCTATAATTACATGCTAACTCCTTGTTTCCTCTCTTGTATATCGGTACAATCACCTCTTCCCTCCAGTCCTCCGGGTATCCCTCTCCTTTCCATATCCCTCTTATTAGTTCAACCAGTTTATTCTTCGCTTTCTCTGTTACGGCCTATTCTAGCTGACAACACTGCTTATAAAACTAACTCACACTGACCTACCTTAACGTACAAAAACTTATGCTATTCTCACTAAAGGATACAGTATTGTGTATTTGTGCGAAACAACTGACTAGCCTCCTGACAATCTACTTAAAAGTAGCCGTTCTTGCTACAGAAATATAAATTAACATCTGAATTCTCGTATTCTGTCAAAAACTTTTAGGTTATGTCATTTTGACACATGGGAATAATCACATTCTTTTGCATTTTGGAGTATGAATACTTCATTAGAACCTGGAAATTACAGACTATTAGCGTGTATTACGTATATAAGGAACATACTTACAACTTGTAATAAAATACAATGTTGACATTCGTGATTTTTAACGCCGATAAGACAGAAAGTTGTCATTTTTGATAACAGTCTGAGTCACGTGGTTTTGCCCACGTGAGTCTAGTGTCTATTAGACAGTTATAGTGGTGAAGGGGGGGCATATATAATGGAATGTTAAATGCCATTTTGTCTCTTCAATGTCGTAATTCAAGAAGTATAGAGGTTCCCTAAGGGGTGGAGACTCAGTAACACGTGCCAAATTTTATTCCACAAGTTTTTGTGAAATTATTATGAAGATAATGCTGGTTCACCTGTGGATTCGCTAAGCGGAAAAGGCACGTGATACATCATGTTTTGGGAATGCAAAACGCGACTTACGTCGGAATTAGGAGTTTTCTACCCCTAGATGGCAATTGAGTTACGACGTTTCGCCACTAAAACACCGAGGTATGTTTCTTTTATACAGTATTACCCGCTAATCAGTTTTGAATAATTCAGTGTTCTAATGTAAAGTATTTCTCTGTATTTTGTAAATTTAGTGGCAACATGGAAGGGCCTAAATCGAGTATTCTTTCTCGAGCGAGGATCCTGCTTTCGAGATTATCCTGTCCCCCACATGTAAGGGTTGAAGAGCCGATTTTGGAGCGATCCGTGGAAGATGTAGCGTGAAAATTATTGTATCAATTGAGACCTGTTGCTACAGGGTGTTGCGAGAATTACTGTGTTTCAGCTGAGTATACTTTGGAAATGTTTGAAATTTTGTAACAGAAGCGACTCTGCCCTATTAACGTATTTGAATTCCCGTTTGGGGATGTTTTTTTTGTGATTCTTAACGTTAATGGTGTAGGGCTGCGTCTGGTACACCCTTATGAGTTATGGCCATGATTATTAGGTGTGTGTTATTATTTGTACTGTATTATTAGCTGAAATGCATTGAGGTTTCTCAAGTTTTGTTGTATCTTGAGATATTTTTGAGTTATTGAGATATGTTTTTGGATTTATTGAGTACGCTGTTGCGTGTACGGTTGGGCGTGTCGCCACCGTATTTATTTTTGGAGGTACAATAATTTTTGGGTTCACGAATCGCTCATTTTAAATTTTTGCCGCGTAATGTAAATTCAGTCTGTCTGTATAGTATTTTCCTTGATAACTGGAGGTTGTGAATTAGCTTTCAAACACGCAGGTTACTCCTTACTTTGAATACTTACTGGTCAAGTATTCGTGTTACTTGCTGTTCACGTTATCGAGGATCGGGTTTGTATTATTTTGGGAGGAATTAACGTTAACTTCAATCGGGCAGAACCTCAGCCACCAGCATCGTTTTTTTTATTTATTTTTTTTGACCAGTCTTCCTTAATTTTTTTTTGTCTCGATAATTTTTTTTTAAATTTTGATCATTTCCGTTGAGTCAGTGGGTAGGGTGGTTCGTCAATTTTTTTGGGCATCTCGCGGAGATTTTTTTGTTGACGTATCACGGGTTTTTAAGAGTAAAAGGGGATATATGGAGTCAGTCTCTTGACAACGATGGATTCTTGAATCAACGCGACTTCGTTGCCAATAGACTGATTGGGATTTCAATAGTTTTAAGGAGAGAGAATTGTAGTAAAAATTTAAATCGGGTTTCGAATAAGCGCTGGCTTCCCGATTCTAAAACTCTTCCGGATTTTTCCTAACGGTATTGCCAACCGGAATACCGTTACCATTTTTTCAGCGTAATTAATCACTGTGGTATAATATTCCTGTGCAAAAGTTCACGCAGCCCTAGGGCAGTTGTAGCATAAGTAATCCAATCACATGTTACTGGGTATTTATACCGCATCACAAGTAATTCAGTTTGTCAATTTAAATTGTAATTAATTACCGGTTAAAGATTCAGTTGTTTAATTTCCTTTGGCCATTTGTGAGTACTTAGTTTTCTAAATTTTGGATTTAACTTAGATATTTTGCTCGTAGATTAAATAATTTATTTTTTTGTATTAACTTTGTCGTACTCCGAACTAAAAAGGGAATATTTAACTAGTCATTGATCTTGTAATTCTTATATTTTGGTTATAAATTTTGCGTATTGAGTATTCATTTAGTGAATAATTTATTTTGTTTATAGATTTTGCGTATTGAGTATTCATTTAGTGGATAATTTATTTTGTTTATAGATTTTGCGTATTGAATATTCGTTTAGCGGATATTATTTATTTGTTATTACCATTTGTTAGTTACTGATTATTTTTTTGTTAATAAATTTAGTTATTGAAAATTTTGGTGTTTCTATCACGAGTACTCTATTCCTTCCCCTGGGGTTTTATTTTTCTTCCAGAATTTAGGGCAATAGAAGCGAAGTGACTGGCGCCGTATAAATTTTAGGCCGCACATCGACATTGATAATTACAGGACCACCCTGCATAGTCACATTTACCTCTAGACTGGGCTGGCGGCCTTCTACCTTGCCCTGGACAGCTGATAGCCACTGGAGTCACTTCACAGTGGTTACGGAATTCATATTTTTCCCCATTTAGGTTTTTAGCGACCGATCAGAGAGCTGAGCGGACGCTGGCGTATGCCAACTATATAACGCTGGAGTCTGGCCGTAATATACGTTATATCTCTCCTCCAGTTATCCACGCCTCATTCCTTATCTTATCTGTCCCTGCTGCTTTCCCTTCCTTCATGTTCTTTGTTATGCTCTCTATTTCTTCCCCTGACAGTCCCTCCCCCTCTTCTTCCCCTTCTCTCTTCCACCCCTTCTGATTCACTCCTTCTATCCCCCCCGCCTTCCTTCCTCCTTTTTTCGCTTCCCTCTAATATCTCCATGAACTGTTTTCTCCAGTTCTCCATGGAAATCATGTTACTCCTGTCTCCTTGTTTCCCTCTCATCCTGTTTATATATTCCCAGGCTTGCTTTTCGTTCCTTATCTTTCCCACTTCTTCCTGCTCCTTTACCATATATCTTATCTTTTCCTCCTTACATGTTTTTTTATACTGCCCCAATTTTTCTCTGTACCCTTCCTCCGTCTCCTCCCCCTTAGTCTTTTTGGCCCAGGCCTTCTGCGCCTCTTTTTTCTTTTTCTTGCATCTCTCCCCCCACCATGACTTTTTTCCCATCCTTGTACTAAGTCCTCTCCTTTTTTTCACCACCGCTTTCTCTATCCCTTCTCTCAATTCCCTCCACCCTCTCTCCACACCTGGTTCTGTCCATTCCATTTTCTCCATTGTTTCCTTGTATTTCTTTTTTCCGACCAGTCTTGTACACTCGTTTTTTTCTCTTTCACCTCTCTTTTTCTTCCTCTCCTGATTTCCACTATGATCGGTTGGTGATCCGATTCTATTCTTTGCTTAACCTCGAAACTTTTTACACTTTCCCACCCCCTTTCATTCACCACCGCATAGTCAATCGTCGATTTTCTTTCCCCCTTATAGTAAGTGCAGTGAGAATCTGAGTTGCACTCATAATCAGTTTGGATTTAAGAGTGGCCTCGGCACAGATATGGCGATATATACTCTCAAGTCTACCATATCTCACTACACACAGAGAAGTACATCTGTGTACGCCCTAGTTGGATTTGAGCAAAGCATTTGATCGTGTTAACAAACCTATGCTCTGCAGAATATTACTAGAGAAAGGCGTGCTTTTGTTGCGTATTTGGTACTTGAGTGATAGAAAAAGGGTAAGGTGGGAACCGGTTAGATCCAGCCCCTTTGCAGTAGAAGCCGGAGTCTGTCAGGGCAGCTGATGTCACCGTCTCTCTTCAATGTATACATGGACGATCTATGTGGTAGACTAGCGGAGAGAAAATAGGGTGTGTTAGGGGTAGCTCTCTTATCAACCATGTTAGCTATGCGGACGATATCATCAGTCCGTCTCTTGCTGGATTGCGTCGACTGTTGAGTATTTGCGTACAGTATGTCGATGAACATGGTCTCTTCTACAACCCCAGCAAGACCGAGTACATTGTGTTCCAGCCGCGAGGCAAAAAGTACAATGTTCCTGGCATAAGTCTCAACGGTACCGCAGTCAAGCAAGTCTCATCTGTTACGTACCTCGGTCACATTATCTCAGATAATATGTTCGACAATGCTGACATTGAACGCCAGTGCAGAGCTATATGTGTCCGCGCTAACATGTTGAATAGGAGATTCGCCAAATGTAACCCTAGTATACGAGTCTACCTTTTTAAAACATACTGTACTAATTTTTATACCGCACCTCTCTGGATACATTATAGCAACAGTTGTTTCCGTAGACTCGTTACTTGTTACAATAATGCCTTCCGCCTTATTAACAATCTACCGAAATATTGTAGCGCTAGTAGTATGTTAGTTAATAGTAAGGTCATTTTTCATGTCAACATTTAATTGAAAAATAAAAATTTAAGTTATTTCATGTTATTTCATATAATAACTAGTTATAACAGTTTATTTTTGAGATATTTTGTTTCTTTTTTTTATTGTTTTCAAAGCTTGCTACGTTCAACTTTGTAAAACTTATGTTGATTATTATTTTGTAAATAAATGGTCGCCATTTTGAAATGGTTAACATAAAAGTATGACTTTTTGGTGTCATTGTAAAGCTAATTAAATGTACTTTTAGGAAAAAAATATAAAATTATCGATTCCCTATGTTAGATCAAAAGTTGACATCATTTCCGGTAAAACCGAAAGTGCCTCAGAATGCTTATAGTAACCTTTAGATTTTTTGTCTAGTTTAACTTTTGTTCTGAAGATTTTTTGTATCTTTACAAATAAAGGAGATTTTTGGGGTGCCCCGTTTCAAACAAACACCCTGTATATTTTTTTATTTATTCTGTTATTCAATTATGTAATATAATATTTCTTTAAGTCTTTTGTATTTCATTTTAGGTGTTTTCCAATTTGTGTTTCATTGACCTAAAGTTTATATTTTGTCTCTTTTTATATTAGTTAATTATCATGATTTTTGAGTTTATTAAAAGATTTCTAACATAATTTATTAATATAATCGTTAATATTGCAATTTAAACCAAACCAAACAAAAAGGTTAAAACTAAACCAAAAAATAATACCAACGAATGTTTTTAAATTTTTTTTTTTTATAAATTTATTGTTGAAAACTGACTTATAACATATATTTTTGTATGTTCCTTTACTGGTAATAAGATAGTTCCTTTATTAGTGGCAAGTGTTCCATTACTGGTGATTTTGTGATTTTTATGAATACAGTTGTTTTTTATTTTTCTAAGTTATTTTTTTATTTTCACTTGCATCAAAAACAATAAGATTTTAAGGATTCTCGATAAAATATGGAAGCAAATATCTTAAATAACATTTTGGTGCAGAAAACAGATGCATAAACCTTACCATAACATTTAAAAAATTTCGTATGTAATTAGAGAGGTTGGGGGCGCCAAATAATTTTACGCAACAGGCGCCAATTTATGTTGTTGCGGCACTGCCTAGTGACCAGATTTATCGCAAATTGAAAATTTATGGTCGATTCTGATAAACAAGGTGTCTCTTTACAAATGCAAATCAAAAGAAGAATTGAAGAAAATTATTGTGGACGAATGGTTCAATGTACAATCCGATGTACGTATCAAACTTGTAGAAAGTAAGCCTAAAAGGGTACGTGCGGTAGTTAAAGCACGAGGAGGTACCACAAAATATTAATAATTTTGATTAAAGTTGTCATTAAAAGCTGTATGTATTATTTTATTTACTATTTTTCCTGTAATAATCCTAAAACTCAATAAAACGTAAGGTGCTCCATACATTTGTCCAAGGCTGTATATCATTTGAACTATTTTTTGCATCTTCGAATACATGAGAGAAAAATCGTGTCCCCTCATCTTGTATAATGCACTATTTTTTTTTGTGGGTGCCCTTGGTATGATGATAAAATAAACCAGGACTCGAACGTAAGCTACGTGACATCTAAAAATATTTATTCTAAGACGGACTTTTAGAGTTAAGAATATTTACTAAAAATATTTATTCTAAGACGGACTTTTAGAGTTAAGAATATTTACTAAAAATATTTATTCTAAGACGGACTTTTAGAATTAAGAATATTTACTAAAAATATTTATTCTAAGACGGACTTTTAGAGTTAAGAATATTTACTAAAAATATTTCGCTAACTATTGACTTAACAGCAAAAACAAAAATTGTTTTTAACAAGAAAACAAATCTTTTCTGTTGTATAAATTATGATATTTAAATATCACAGATATCCTCAATAACTGTAACTGCATGTAAACTTGGCTGTGCGCCAAAACCAATCAGAGGCAAGATCAAACAGCTCCTTTCTCTTTACACACTGCATTCTTAATTGAAATAAACTGTAGTGTAAAAAGTCGTGTCTATATTTTGTACTTTCCGAGTTATGGGCCTTACAAGCCCATAGTGTTACAACACATCGTGATATCACCATTTTTTCACAAAAAAAAAAAATAGTAATCTCAGTCTGAATAATAATTGCAGGAATAATAAAAAGGGAGAAAGAACTCTTAAACAATTTATTAAAATTATACATAAACACTTCTCCTAATTAATGCTACAACTCATTCATAGACGTCTTCTTTGTCGGCGATATACCTAACAATGTCTGCGGGCCTTAGTAACTTCTCGGCATCACCGTCAGGAATTTCAAAACCTGTAAAAAACAAAACCAATGAGCTATGAAGCAAGAATAAAGATATCCGAGAAATGTATTGAAAATCAAGTATCACTCCCAAAAGCGCATAATATACCGAGATTATCTCAACGTAACGCAAGAAATATAGAAAGTAGTGTATCCATCTGTTGTACAATAACAAAACAAAATATATGTACCACCCACATACTTGTACGTTTTTAATATATATTTAGTTCGCTCTATCAAAACACAAAAAAACACCCTTACTTAGTCCTTACTTAGTCTAGTGCCTACACACCATATTTTACGTTGATACTGCACTTGATGATAACGGACCGCTCTATTTGGCATACGTGTTCTTTATAAAACATCAATCATTTCGCCCCGCAGCACCTATTTGTGAACGGAGGCAGTTAAAAGATGGTGGCGAGAATTGCGCGCCAAGTACGGCAACGATAACTAATCTTTACGATAGAATAAAACAGCCAAATACGTATTTGTAAAATGGGATTTTGGCTACGTATAGGCGAATATCCGTCACTTGGTTTACAAAATATGGTCCATATTTCAATCTGTGACCCAAAAAAATGAAAAAAATTTCCGAAACGTCTAATGAATTTTGTATGAAATGATTCATTTTCTATTAACTTAATGTCGTAGATTATGAATGTGTTATCAAAATTGCAATTCTCTACCTCCTAAATCTGTAGGGCAGGGGTCGGGGAACATTTTTACCCATTACCCAAAGATATATTTCTTTACACCGACATTGCACCATTGACTAGTAAAAAAAAAAAATTAAGTGACAAGCAAAAAAAAAGTCCTCACCTCTCAAAATCCAAATGACGAGCAAAAAAAAATGTCCTCACCTCCCAAAATCTAAGTGATGAGCAAAAAAAAGGTCCTAACCTCCCAAAATCTAAGTGATGAGCAAAAAAAAGGTCCTTACCTCCCAAAATCTAAATGATGAGCAAAAAAAAAAGGTCCTCACCTTCGCAATGGCGCCCCTTAGTCAAGCCCCTCAGCGCCCTTTTCCTTAGTGCGCCCAGGGCCGTCGCACCCTCCGCCCCCCCCTTACTGCGGCTCTGTCTATTAATATATAAAACCTCTAAGAATTTCGTTTTTACCCCGTATGGGGTAATTTACCCCAGTTCCCCGACTGCAGTAGGGCTACAAGAATATGTGCGGAATTTTTCTCTGAGGGAGATTTAAATAACTTGAGAAAATTTCGCCACAATAAAATTTAAACAGCGATTTTTCTGCATTTGCTTCTTATTCAAGTCTTTATTAAATTAATAAGAAATATAATGATAAATGGGTTCATTTTTTCAATTTCAGAAACGTATTTCTCACTGTTAACAATGTGTTTTTTTTTTATTTATAACAAATCACTACTACAAATGATTTATTCTTCTTTGACGTAACTAAGGTATTACAATAGGTTGAATAATGATGTAAAATAGTAGGCAGAGTTTAGTGAACACTACACTCGACACATACGAACTCGATTCTCGGCTGTTAAAATATTTAAATTTTATTTTTAATTTCAAAAAGACACACTATACCTTAATCATAAATACAAAAATCCGTAACATTAATTAGCCATAATTTAGCCATGAAATAATTAATTTTGTCAAAAACACAATTGCAATATTTTCAAAAAACAAAATCTGATCTAACATACCTCTCGTACGATTTCGGTTTAGATTCAGTTTACATTACTTAGATTATTTTCAGAATCTTAGTTTAACCCCTTTGCGTTAAAGGGTGCGGAACAATAATTTTTTTTGAACATTTTTGGAAAAAATCGTGTTAAAATAAAATAAATTTAATGAACTACTTTCCGTTCCTTAATCTACGTCTTAAGTGAATACCGCATGTTAAATTTAAAAAATATTAAAAATTTTTACGACATAAGAAATTCGATATTTTTCTAAAAATTAATCTGACCAAAAATTCCTGTTCCCATTAACCAAAAACTATTCTGGTTCCCATCATTATACGTTTTTAATTTTTTTCCAGATTATTAGATCAAAACTTCTGGGAAATAGGGTGTGGGAAAATTTTTTTGACTAAAATCCTATAAATAAAATGATTTTTCAAAAATAAATTTGCTTGCTCCTCCACACATTAAGAGGTTTCATTTGATACCTCACTCAAAATTTCAAAAATATTTATCCCGCGATGTGTTTTTGGAACTCTCAGTATTTTTCCTATATGTGAGTCCAGTGGCGGCTCCAGGACTAAGCAACTGGAGGGGCAATCAAAGATTAAATGATAACTATAAATTAAAAAAAAAATACCAGTTGTACAGTTTCGTTTTCATATTGAAGATTGTTCAGACCAACCACGTGACATTTTGGGCTGTGTAAGCGCAAATAGCATTTGATGCAGTGCATAAAAAATTTAAACCGGCTTTACAAAAATGTATACAATGTAATAATTTATTAAATATATTTTTTCGACCGTTTCATTCTACTTTACAATCGAGGCTCTAGATGCCCAATCAAACTGATTTCGTATGTCGGTTTTTACTAAAATATTAAATTTCACATAGCTTTTAATATGCACTGCACTATAGTTATGTTTTTTAGCCTTTTCGCGTAAATGTTTTAAATCAACGACACCTTTTTCAACCCATTCTTTATCGATAACAATTTCATTAAAAATTAAACAAACGAAACAGAAAAAAGCATTTTTCTTTACACTTCCACCTTCCACGAATCCACTCATTTATTTCATACATATTTTTATTAAAATACCTTTTAACTTCTTAATTTTTAACTCTATTTATAGATGGCATATTCAATATAAGTTATGGCCTATCATCGTTCTTGAATAAAAGTTATTCTTCGAATGCCTAAACCCTTCTAGTATAAAAAATACGTCAAACTATATCACTTCTATCCGTATTTAGTTATTATTCAATTATTACTGTGTCACAATAATAGCAAACTAAAATGTAAATACAGTGAAGTTATTCGCATTTCAATAATTGGCGCTGATACTGCAAGTTACAACACTTGTGTCATAGTGTAGCTAATTTCATAGCTTTGGGCAATGTCCTAATGGCGAGTATAGCGACGAAAACTATGCACGATGATACGCACGGAGAGTTTACGTACAGATGCAGGCAGTGTCTTAGGGCAAAATAGTTGAATGCCCGAAAAATAGGAGCGCTGAGATGTGACTATCGCGCGAATTCAAATTGAGCAGAGCGTATAAAAATAAACGAAGTCTTAGGTTTAAAGATTTAAATTAAAAATGAAATAAGAATCTTAACATCTTAAAAAAAAAAAAAAATAAATGTTAACATTTAAAAATATAAAAAGATTCTATTTTCTTGGGGGGGCATTGCCCATTTGCCTTTACATAAAAGCCGCCCTTGTGTGGGTCAAAGAGTTGTATAAGCATGCCAAATGTCAATTTTCTAGGTTTAAACGTTTGGCTACAATTTCTATCAAACAGACAGGCACATGAGTGACGTTATAAGGGTTTTTTACCTAGAAAACCCTAAAAACATAAAAAGATCACGTACGTAATTATATTCAATTGGAATTTTTAATCAGATTATTTACCGAAAAAAGTAGATTTTTTTGTTGTTAATAATTCTTTTAAAATTCTACTGGTATAAAAATTCGTAATTGTAATAACCTATGTTGCCGATGTATTTGCTAAATAAAAACCAGTGGCGAAGGGAAACCTCCGCTAGACTTGCCCTCCCATAAAAAAAATTTAAAAAAACTTAAATTAAAAAAAAAAAAATTAAATATTTAGATAAATCTTCAAAAATACATCAAATTATGTTCTATACAAATTTTTGTCCAAGGCTTGCTTGGTTTACTAGTTACGAATTAATTATCATGACCATGGAAACGTTACATATAAATATGAAAAAATTCTTGGAAAAAAGAAAAAAAAGACTTGGAAAAATTTTAAATAATTTTACAAAAAAATTTCAAAATTTTTCGTTTTATCAAAAAACGTCTCAAATAAAAGTTATTAGTATTTGCATTTATAGTAACTTTTGTTCAATAAATTTTTTCGAAATATTTTTCTGTTGCTAAATATTCGCAAAAATCTTAAAATCGACACGAGTAAACTCCCATTTCTATTCAAACGATCTTTATAAAAAACAATAGGGTTCTTCCCATTTAATAGGAGAATTTTTTAGTACCAAAACGAATTCTCTAAGTTGAACCGTTCTTGAGTTATCGTGTATACATACAGACACACACACATACGGACGGCACTTCGAAAATAGTTTTTTTGGATTCCCTGGACCATGAAACGTGGTCATCAGTCAAAATCTCGACATCGAAAATTTTCGCGATTACAATACTTGCCCCTTATATATTAAGGTCGGGCAAGTAAAAATAAAAAATCGTGATATCAACAGAATGCTTTTAAAAAGTATATTAAAGAACGAAAAGTAGTATTTTTTAAACTTCTTCACACACATGATTTTTGACAAAACTTTGTCTCAAACTCTGTAACGCAGAGGGTTTATTATGTTGTACCGAAATAGTACAACAGGAATTTGTGATTTTATTTTGTTTTGGGATTGCAGTTTTGTTGTTACAAAAAACACTTCGAAGTTCACTAAATACGCTCTCCTCTCGTACTTAAGTTTGATTCTTCTCGTTAGATGGAAGCAGAAGTTACAAGGGGAATTATTGATCAGATTAATTTACAAAAGGTTGCAAATTTCGGCCCGCGAAAATAAGGTGTATTAACAACAAATTGGATTTTCAGAACGTAGAAAAAAATACTCGTAATATTATTCAAGTAACGACAAAATATTAAAATAACGACAAAATATGTACTTGACCGATTTTGTCGGTCAACTACATACCGACAAAATATGCAAGTAAAAGGCAAAGCTTGGTGACCCATCTGTGAACTCGTGTAGAATAGTAAACGTTAACTGTCATATGGAAAGTAAGTGAAAGATTATAACTTGTCGTGAAATCATTTATCACTATAATTTTTCGTGCTGAATACAATATTTAGTCGATCAAGATCAGTTGTGTCGTTATAGTTTCCCCTTTTTCAAAACACATCGAGTTTTAAACATTTTCCAAAACAATATTTTTCTCACAACCAGAAATGTAATTTTTTTAAAGTACAATGTTGGCAAATATCTTGTTAATAAAAAGAAACTTTTAATGAACTACTTTTCATTCCTTATTTTACGTTTCATGAGCTCTCTTTTGATACCACCCAATACATTTTTTAAAATTATTATTATTTTTTTTTTTTTGAAAAAATAATCTGATTAGAATTTACTGTTAAATTATTTCGGTTCCCATCAATGATAATTATTGGGAAATAGGTTAAAGATAAAAGTTTTCTACACATTTTTAGCGGAAATCGCCTGAAATTTTGCTCGATACTAAATTACCAAAATTATTATTCTGGTAATTTATTGCAACTAACAACAAAACATAATACTAAAATAGGATACAATAGTACATAATATTGTAATTTTACAAGTAGCTATTTTCATGACAAAACATCCAAAAAGACTTCTTTGTTCTTTCCCAATTAATTGTTAATATAGAATTTTTTATTAAAACATTAATCGATACCATGAAATATTGATACTTTTTTTTGATACCGATAGTATGAAACAATATTCATATTAATACAAAATATCGATACCCAGGCGCTTTATTTCCTAAACCAATCGATACTTTTTTCGGATACAAAAATAATTTTGGAAAATTTGCTAATTATTTTCCATTTTTTATAGGGGGTACCAAGGAACTTTTTGTGGGTGCGCCACTAAAAACGGTAATAAAACAAAAATTAATAATACTATTTTATTTATTTATTTTTTTATGCGGCCCCGTGACTAAACAAAATTCAATGCGGCCCTTTATACATAAAAGGCTGTGCATCACTGCATTAACTGAATCTGGCATTTCTTTCATTGCTACTGTATTGTAATAAAATTTGCTTATAAAAAAAAAAAAAAAAAAATGTAGTTATACGCATAAATGCATAAACAAACTTTTTAGTTTATTATAGTAGAACAATTAAAGCGCAATATAGTAAAGTGCATGGAACAAGTTTGCAATTGGTTTTAGTGTTTTAGTGAATAACTGTTTCTTTAGATATTGCTTCTGAATTCTAACCTGAAAGCGGGATATTAGACTTGTCTAAAGTCACTGTCTATGTAAGCTCACGATGTGCACTAAATTTTCAAATTGGTTAGCGACTTCCAAAAGGTTACGCACACCCAATCTAAGGTAACTGCTGATTGATTTGACTTTTAAAGCTGTTTTTTTTTTAATTATTAATAACCTAGGCAATATTTTTAAAGTTTCGTAGGTATAGCTGTCTATGTGTACGGTAAAAATTGTTGCTAAACGGTTGAACCTAGAGTTGAAATTTGGCATGCATATCAGTGGAGAAGCTATTTAACATAAAACAATATTCTAGTCATGACAAAATGCTACGTGAATTCATACATTTATTTTTTTTAACAAGAAACAAAAAACGCTTAATATAAAATTATTTCGCATCTCAGAAGAATATACCACCCACCATGTCGTTACCAAATTGATTATCCTTTATGACTCAACTTTCTATTGAACAGGCCGACACCTGATAATAAAAATAGATACAAGGGTATTGTGTTTTTCAAGATATAAGAAATAACTTTTGACTTTTTAACAAGCGACCCGCTGAGCAGGTAATATAACAATAACAATTGTTATTATAAGACGATTATTTGCCGGTTCATATCCAGGTTTAGGACGGCTAAACCTAGAGAGTTGAAATTTGACATGCTTATACAACTCTTTGACCCGCACATAGGAAAAATACTAAAACATCTAAAAAACATATATTGTCACAATTATGATATAATTGTGTGCTAATGTCCCAATTCCTTGAGCGGCCTTTAGGCCGTGTAGGTCGCGGTTGCTGACTTGCAGTTTTGGGAATTAAAGAATGTGCAAAGTGTTGCGTGTTTGTCAACGTCAAGTTTTGAACTACTTTCTGATGTGTTGATAAACATTATTCAATTGTGCCGACTATGGTCTTTAATTGCTGCCAACAATTACACAAATGAATAATGTTTCCAAAACAATTTGAGGTAGGACTTGACGTCATAGTGTCCTGGTTAACAGTTATAAAATGGTCTTAGGGAATAGAGTTGTCAGTCTGTTAGTGATTCATTGAGTCAGTTAGTTATTCATTCGACCCTTTTTTGTGAGCACGCTACCCGTGGACCAGCCCAGCTGTCAAGTCACCAACCCGAGATGTGAGTGCCGTCTACAGGGCTTCTCCACGTGTCCGCCTCGTGCGGATACATGGTGTGGTTCGACCGATCCTGGAGAAGCCGGGGCAAGAACGGGACTGACATCAGCCGCTAACAATCAACACAGCAGCCATTCTGACAATTAATTGTATTGTATTGTAAAATTATTATAAAATAATAAATTTTGTAGAATAGATGTCCGTGCTTGAATCCACCCCGAGACAATATAAACAAATATGTGTCCATCGAAAAAAAAAAAAAAAAAAAATATTTTTTTTTATAATTATGAGTAGGGTATCAAATGAAAGCCCTTGGTACGTGGATTAACGATCAAATTTTTATTTTTGCAAAATAAATTATTTTGAAGCGATTTTTGCCAAAATTGTGCAAAAATTTTTTTGTCCCACACCCTGTAGCCCAGATGGTTTAAACTAAAAATCTGAAAAAATTCTAAGTAATGTACATTGGTGTGAACCGGAATAGTACAACAGGAA
This sequence comes from Liopterus haemorrhoidalis, assembly GCA_963971575.1. Taxonomy (NCBI): domain Eukaryota; kingdom Metazoa; phylum Arthropoda; class Insecta; order Coleoptera; family Dytiscidae; genus Liopterus; species Liopterus haemorrhoidalis. The sequence goes on from OZ020619.1 coordinate 17,305,467, forward strand.
TTTTTGATCAGATTACGTTTTTGGAAAAAAACGCATTTTTTGTGATTTTTTGCTAATAATGTACACTAGTTATAGCTTTGTAACACGCTACAATGGAACGTGTATGCTGGTGTAGTGGTTTTGCGCTCGCGTTTCACCCAAGTAACTCGATCCGAAAGGGATCGAGCCCTGCGAGAAGAAACAATATTATTTTTAGTTCTTTTTTTTTTTAATTTTTCTATTGTTTAAATTATTTTTTCAAAATTTTAGTTATATTTTGGCAAATGTTGCATTTAATTTTTAAAAGCGTAAATTTAATAACTAGTGGAAATTGTTTAAATTATAATTTAATTCTGTTTCAATGTACACGAAATCAGAGGGGCGGAACTTATAACAACCAATGAAAGCCATAGGCGGAATTTTTAAAATTCTTAACGAACCTTGCTATATAAAAAAAATACTGCACATATTTAGAAACCTAAATAATAGTATTAGGCGTTCGAATTAAAATTAACAAAAAAAATATTTTAATATAAAATTTGTTTTGGCATCCCAAATAATCATCATTCACTTACTAAATACCTGCAAAACCCTGAAATGTGTGAAAATTCACACTTCACATCAATTTTTATTCCCAGTTAAGCTAAGGTTTACTAATCTGGGGACATTCGCCAGCTGCCAAAAGAATTTTTGCCCTACAGCGTAAGGTTGTAAGTATTATTGCTTCTGCTACTTTTCAAGCCGACTGTCGAGATCTTTTTGTAAAACTCAATATAATGGCCCCACCTTCCGTTTCCATCTTTTACTGCGTACTCCATAATCACCAAAATCTAAAAAAATTCCCAACCTGCAGTAAAACTCACTACCATAATACTCGGTTAAAAAACAATATTCGTGGTAACTTCTTACGCCTTAACAAAGCGAGGAACTCCATCAATTATTTTTCAATTAAATTTTAACCTTATACCTTTGGAAATTAGAGAACTACCACCCAAAAATTTCCATGAAAAAATTAAAGCTATTCTGACTGTAAACCCCATGTATAGCTTCGAAGAGTTCGAAAACTTTAGTTTTAAATAACTTCAATTTATGTAAATGACTGACAAGTAACATTACAATGTAATAGTACACCGTTTCCCGAAGTGTGGGTCGCGACCCGGCACCGGGTCGCGAAATATTTTAGTTTGTTGACAGTGAGCGTTAAAAAAAACAAGTTTGTGAAAAAATGGATATTACTCGTGAAGGTTTTCGTTAGATGATTTTTTACGATTTTAGTAAAGGCCTAACTCAACAACAAAGCATAGATTCGCTTCGTTCAACTTTTGGTAATGAAGCACCATCAGAAAAGTTTACAATTGGTTTGCAGAATTTCGTCGTGGTCGTGCGTCCGTCAGTGATGAATCTCGTGAAGGTCGACCAAAATCAGTTGTAATTAAAAAAAACATCGATGCTGTGCGCAAAATGATTGAAGAAGATCGGCATGTGACTTACCGTGAGATAGAGGCATTCTTTGGCATATCGCAGACTGCAATACATTCGATTTTGCATGAACATTTAGCTGTGAAAAAGATCTGTTCCCGATGGATTCCGCATAATTGGACTAAAGCTTAAAAAAAGGCTCGTGTTAATTGGTGTAAGGGAGTGCTAAAAAAATTCAACCTAGGCACTGCAAAATCCGTATACATCATCGTTACAGTTGACGAAACTTGGATTTAACCACGAAACTGACGAAATTTGGAAAACCAAAAACTAAGCAACAATCCACTGTTTGGGTCTTCCAAGATGAACCGAAACCCACAAAAGTTGTTCGTTTACAAAGCACTTCCAAGAAAACGATTGCTTGTTTCTTCGGTAGTACTGGACATGCAAGCTCTTACACAGCACGTCAAACAATTGATTATGTGAAGGAGTATTCGCCTGATTTATCCCTTAACGACTTTTTTTTTTATCCAAATGACAAACAAAAAATGCGTGGATAGCGATTTTCATTACCTTAAGAAGCTGTAGAAAAGCCTTCGAAAACCATGTTTTTGAGATTCCAACTTCAGAGTGGAAAAAATGTTTCGTGAATTAGTTTAGACGCATGCAAAAGTGCATAAATCTTAAAGGCGAATATAGTTTGTTCCAAACATTTTTTTTTTTCTTAAAATAAAACGGTACATTTCTTAAAAATATTGGCATACGCTATTCCAAACGTTTAAGCAAAACTAACTGGAATTTTCATTTTCCTAAGTCGTCATAAGCTCTCTTTGTAAGATTTGAAGTGAGCTTTTGCTAAACAAAATGATCAAAAGCCTCACTTGATCGGTAAAAGTTACTAAAATTGAAAATCAAGTTCCGCTTAAACCAAAGAAACAGAGGCTATACGAGAATACTAGGTAACAGTTGCTTTATTTAAAAAAAGAGCTTATTGACAAAACTTGTTACAACTAACAAGAAATTACTTAAAAACATTGATAGTCAGATTTGTATTTTACTCTAATTTCTATTGACTGATTCACTTCAATTGTCCAGCAGTTTATACAGGGTGTTAGGTAAATGTCCGGCACAATTTAAAAGACAGCATGGTGACGTAGAATGCAATCGATTTTTCCTTTGCCAATTTTCTCTAAAATGTGAATTTCGTCCAAAACTAAACAAACAAAAAGATGCCCCAAATTTTGAAAACCACTGATTTTAAAAAAAAAAATTCATATTAATCCAGAAGTTGTGTATTTGCCATAGAGAAAAAAATATTTTAATTGTAGTTCTAAATAACATAATATATATAATTTTTAATTTTATTCAGTTATTTAAGATTATTTAAAATTAAAAAATTGTAAATGAAATACTAAAAATATTACTACTTTTTTCAACAACATATATGTGTGAATCCGAGTTTTCATCTTTAACTGCAGTTAATACTCCCTCTGTCCAAAAATATGGTATATATTTTGTTTTATTTTTTTTTCCTTGTCCGAACATATGATATACCTTTACAATTTGAAATAATTAGAATAATTTTATTTATGAAATAGTTGCAATATCTAGTAAAACAAAGAATAATACAAAAAGTTTTCATTTAACAAAAACGTGGCTGCCTTCACAGCTTGTATGGAACATGATAATGTTGTTTGTAATCGTCCCTTGCGATGAAGTTTTGCTTTATTAATGTGCGGAATCTTATAGGAATTCCCTCCTTTTGCTAAAATGGTTGCTTCTAAACAAGTTTGGTTGTGGTATAAGTCGATTTGGAACTTGTTCCTTGCAATTAAACACAATTTTGATCAAAAACTTTTGATTGAAAACAAAACAAATTATACATAAACCGACGTGATTTTTTAGGAATCTTATAGGAATACCCTCTTTTTGGTAACATGGTTGCTTCTAGACAAGTTTGCAATGTTAGAATAACATTATCAAGAGTTTGTATGTTTAATGCATTAAATGCATTTTGTTTGTACTCACAGTTCGTCGATTCTATTCGGTGAAGCTGTATGTTGTAAGGATTGTATAGAATTGAAAAAGCCAAGATCCGGTACATTAAAATCTGGACTATTTGGCGGTTTGGAACTTCTTCCTTGCAATTCAACATAATTTTGATCAAAATTCGCCATTTTGTTAGAACAGCGGGTGTCTCTTTAATTTGTTTAAAATACGCGCGTTTTTTTCTGTGAATTACCTTTGACATATGCAAAACTATTTGCGCGCCATTATTAGTTGTCTAGCAACCACTTATTTAGAAATAAAATCAAAAAAAGATCAAGATAATATAATTTTCGTTAATCTCACATTTTTTTAAGTAAGGTATACAATATTTTCGGAAGGAATAAACTTCAACCTGAAGATGATTTTAGATGTAGCCTAATATACTACTTAGATTCGATGAACTTATGCAAAGCTAAGGTTCGAATTAACAATATTAACTTAGTACTAATGTTCCTTTAATAAAATCTATTATACAATTCAATTTATATTATTCAACTTTATCCATTTGTTTTTTGTTTTTTAAATTAAATTTGATACGAATTATTCATTAAAATTCATATCATCCAATTTAAGTTTTTTTGTGTTGCCTTGTTTTCCTCATTTGAGTCGCAGTATGAACGTAGTTCTCTATCTGGGTCGCGGCTCAGAAAGGTTAAGTACCCCAGTACATTTCTAGTGGTTTGTCCTATATACCTTAATTTACAATTGTTACTTTAATACAGTATATCCCAGACTTATCTAGATTGTTTTATTATTCTAAAGTATTAACCAGCAGCATTTTGAATTTAAATTTGTTGCTGAAGGCTGGAGTTAAACTGAATTTATTAAAGAAATTTTTAAATTAATATGCTGCATTGGGATGGTAGGTAAATTTATTTTGTATGTATGTGTGGTGTCTTTATTTTTCAAGGTATACTTACGCCTGCCCAGTCTGGCGTATAGGTAATGTATATAATTTAAACAAGTTACAGGTAATTCAAAACAAGTGCTTACGTATCATTGGTAAATATCCCAGATATGAAATGATCAGCAGTATGCATAAAAATATCAAAATAGACACTATTTCTGAACGTTTACACAAACTATCAACCAAATACTTTATGAGAACTAGTCAACATAAAAACGAACTTGTTTCGAACATTAAAACCGAAATCTAAAAAACATAAACGTATCAAACTTGATATTTAAATCAAAACATTTTTATACAACTTCATTAATATATTCGAAATTTTTCGGAAATTAAAATAATGTAATATTAATGTTAAGGTTTTTTTTTTAATTTTTACCTTTAAGTCATAATTGTCAAACTCTAAATTAAAATTTCTATTTTTTAATAGAGTCAAAAGCGAATTTTGTGAGGTTACACGGAACTCTGTATTGTACTTATGTGTTTTTCTCTTTTATTGTAGACATACAAAGAATTTCAATAAAGCTTTATTTTATTTTATTTTCAAGGTATGTTTCTTGAGAGTTTTTATAACAAGATCTCTATTGTAACCGTTTTGATTAGCTATGTCAATAATTGTATTTAATTTTTTATTACTTTCTTTGAGGAATTCATCGCATTTCTACTATTTAATATCTCTTGAAAAATATTGTGTTAAATATTCATAAAAAATAAATATCTTCCATTTCTGTAATGGAAGATTTTAAGTTATTGTACATTCTTGGCAGAACAATTTGTGCACAAAACTTCTTACCTTCTTAAATTTAATTATTAGAAATTATTTTGCAAAATTATTATTGTGTTTTTACGTACCAAATTCATCTTCCATCGCCATGATGACCTCAACATGATCTAGGGAATCCAGACCTAGGTCATTGATAAAGTGTGAATCCAGTGTCAGCTAAAATACATAATTAAACAATATGAAATATTATAAACAACACATTATTTCAATACAGTTTACAGAAGCTTGAGTTGACTAGTTGAATTTTAATATTTTTGATAATGATTGTAGAAATAAATATATAAGCCAAATAAATTAGAGGCTTTATGTTTTCAGTATTATTATTATTATTATTAATAATATTTTTTCCATCTTTGAATTTCGTACCTACACGTTTTAGATGATTATAAAATGATAGCCGTAAAAAAACAAAGTACTATCTGATTGTCATACAGGGATTCACTTAAAAACAGCTTGATATATTTTCACGTAATATATTATGATAACAGAACAAAACCGAGATGCGAATATGTATATGCACTGCGACATCTCAAACAAAAATAATAAATAAATAATAATAATAAAATGATATATCTCACTTATTACCGACCGCCAACATATATAAGGGAGGTATTGTGATCATACCGATTTTGATATTTCGAGATTTCGATAGATCTCCACGAATTGAGGTCCCTACATAACGTTTTGACTATTTTTAGCATGATGTCTGTCGGTCTGTCGGTCCGTGTACACGTACAGAGCAAATTCGGCTAAAAGGATTTTTATGAAACTTCATAGGTATTTAAGCTCGACATCATTGGCACGAGTTGATCAACTTTTTGTAAAAATCGGTTAACTAGAAAAGGGAGTTTACCCGTGTCGGTTTTAAGATTTTTGCGAATATTTCACAACAGAGAAATATTTCGAAAAAATTTATTTAACAAAAGTTGCTATAAAAGCAATAACTAACAATTTTATTTGAGACATTTTTTGATAAAGCAGCAGAAATTAAACAAATACTTTGTGATGGCGGTCGGTCCTGTGGTGGCCATAGCTGATTTTTTTTATTTTTTGGTAACTGGTCCACTGTGAAGGGCCAACGAGTAATTTTGATAAGAGATTTTAAACATGAAATATTTTGAAACAGTAGTCATTAGAGACACTCAGCTGTAGTACACTAAGATTTACGACTGATGACTACAGTTAGGACGTACTTAGTTTTGAATTAGATTTAGCATGTCTTTTAAATTGAAAACTGGTTCATTTCTACCAATGATTCTGTAGGAAAATAATTTAAAAGTCATTCAGTCGCCAACGATAACTTATAAATTAGTGATATGAAATCAGACAACCTCACTAAATTTTATCCCTACATAGGTTCACCTAATTAGTAAAAGTTTTTGACTTTGATTTGTCGACCCATTTCAAGACATTTGCTCATCATACACACAATTTTAAGGAAGCAATATACACACAATACTTCATTAAACGCATTAAAATATATTTACCGCTTTACATGAATGCTTTTAACATATTTCTTATAAAGAATAATTGTGTCCGTTCCCTTCTGATGACTAGGGAATGTGTAAGAAATATATATAAAAAGGTACTACATATATAAATTTAAGAAAATTTGTTTAGGGTGAAGAAACAATTCTTTTCTGTTTAATGCAGCTTTCAATAAGATTTTTTTAAATTTGGGTGTTGTAGGCGATCTCGTATTATATAATCCCCTTATTACCGTACGAAGTAAGGGTACTTCAGCTATTCTTTTATATAAATATTTCTGTCTCTATATCTCTCTTAAAATAAATGGGCTATGATGAGCGCTCATCGCCGTAGACGCTATGTGCCAATTTTAGCTAAATCTTTCTCTCCTTGAGCAGTTCCAGTGGGGTTGACTTTTGGCCTTACATAACTCCATCTTGTTCTGTATACCAATATTTGCTAATTTGGTCAAAGATGTTCCATCATCCTTCCCAGATCTTCTTCAACATTTATACTTCTTCATCCACATTCACCAATTTCTTCTTTATAACTGACTCTCTTTTTGAAGAAGGACTGCTTACGATCCAAGATATGCTCCTTCAATTAAAGTAAGTGTGAAATGAAAAAAAGTTGTTCCAATTGGAATTGTAACAGGATTTTGTCAGTACAATATCGAAAAAATATCTCATTAAATTAGAAGAAAAAGTACAACAGATCGAACAGTTTAAGTATTTGGGATCCATATTGTCAGCAGACTTAAAAATACACAGATAAATCACAGAACGAGTTGGAGCAAAAATGATGTGGTGTGAATTCTCAAACATTTCAAGGTTTTGTAGGTATTTAGTAAATGATAACAAATAGTGGATACATATTAAACATCATAAATTGTGATAACTTTTGAAAAAAGAATACATGTGCTTGAGTTCTCCAGTCAGTCAGATATAAGTCTATTCACACACATCAGTGACGTGTCCGCTCAGTACCATGTCAATGCTTCAGTATCAGTGATGAAAAATATTTTTGTATGGAGTTTGAGTTGACGTATCTACAATCTTCCGGCCAGAGCCGTCAGTGTCAGTTCTGTGTCCGTACCGTGATATTGCATATTATTGCCAACGATATATTTCTTATTTCACTGACGTGATTTTTTAAATTAAAATATCTTGGAATGAAAATATTGGAGACTTAGTATTAAAATAAGAGAAGAAATGAAAACGGATGGTAAAGACTTGTATATTAGAAATTTATTAAACATATTTAAGTACATTTATTACTTAACGGTAGCTTATAACCCCCACAGATTTAACATCTCTTATACGAAACTAACAATCTAAAATAAAATTATTAGCAATCTATGCATCGAAATATAGGAAATTTTTAACTATAAATAAAAATTATTGTAAAAATGTTATCGCTCAATAACTTAATATTAGATATCAGACCATCATTTACTAAATTTCTAAAGTTTTACTCTATTTCTTTTGTAATTTCTAAAATCCTAATTTGGGGAATGTTATATATGTGGGTTTCAAATAACTTTTATATTTATATAATTTTGTGCAGGAATGTTAAAATAATACGTAAATATTTTCTTTGACATGATTGTTTATAGTTCAGAACTTTTGTCGAAAAATAATATATTTGATGATAATGGAATGGTACTAAGTATACGTGTTCTTTACGAATAGTAAAAAAATTTCACCCGCAGCACCTATATTGAGAACAGCGGCAGATGCAAGATGGCGCCAAAAACAGAACACCAAGTACAATAACCATAAGTAAATTTCACAGTAGGACAAAATAATTACACACATATTTGTAGAATGAATCTTAAGCTATAATTTACCGCGTTGTATGCAAATATGCGTCGATTAGTTTACAAGATGGCGTCTGTAATGTAATTTGTTTATTTACAATTGCATAACATTTTTTAATTAAAAACATCTTATTGATAGATAAAAATTCGCTACAAATTTTGATGTATAGAATGTTATATATTTTTTTTCTTTCAAATTGTCAGTTTTATAAAGGTAACTTGTAAGAACTATACTCTTGTGTCTGCCCCTTAATTATTATTTTATATAGAGTAGCAAACTCTCCTTCACTTTCCAATTTCTTCCACGTTTCATGTACCCACTGCCGTTTTCCTCATGTTCCATCTGATGCTCTTACTCTTCATCCAAAATTATAGCAATTATTGCTAATTTTTCGTCTGGAAGCTTCGCCATCTCGAAAATTACTGACGTAAAACTGATCAACCCGCACGGATATGTGTGAATAGGCATCAATGATACGTCAGGATACCACTGACACTGAACGGGCACTGATATGTATGAAGAGATCTTAAAGATTGTAAACATGGTGTTGAAAAAAAATCGATAACTTTCGAAATAATTATCAGTTCAAAAATTCCTCTGGTACTATTCCGCTGCACATTCATGTGCATAGTTCAGTTTTTTAGATTAACTCCGCTGGGTTATAAGGGTTTTATTTAGCACATTTTTGGCTAAAATCGTCTTAAAGAATGGAAGGCAGAATTTCAGATAATCGCTTAAGAAGTGGAGGTACAAATTGACTCGATCTCTTGATCCCATAATGGGGGACAAGGAAGCAGAGACATTTAAAATGTGAGATATTCCGAACGGGTATTATGAAATTAAAATGTACAGATAACGCCACACTCTCGTCGAGTTGACACAAGGCAAAACTTGCCTCGTCTCGTTCCGACTCACATTTTTGGCGCTCTGATCCGTACCGGTTTTTGGTGCCCAAGTCAAAGGAAGCGAGTAGCGAGCGTGAGTGTTTGATCTCTCGGTAGAAACACGTTTCGCGTCCTGTTTTTTTTTTTTAGACGAACTATACACTTATTAAATATTTTGTATGTTATCAAGGCGGGCCAATATTATATAGGATCCAAAATACAAAGAGCATAAAGATAAAAAGAAAGTGCATCATGGGTCTCTACATTAATCAGATATTATATATTCCTGTGGCATATTTAAAAAAGAAAAAGAAGACACTGATGGCAACATTCAGGGGCTATTTGAAAAAGAAGAAAAATTCCATAAAATCTGCGCGTAGAAATAATTATAATAAAAACGTACAAAGCTGATGCAGGTGGCAAGTATTGACGAGAATAACATTCGCTGAGTGGCTATTTCGAGAACGGGGAAGAGTTTAAATGCCTACATCTTAGCAGAGGAGGGGTCCAAAGCGTAGCCCTAATGAGTGCGCACGTGAAATTATCTCTGGTTAGCTGATAGGATGGTCTTTGCAGAGAGAGGAAGTAAACAAATATGCCTGCTAGAATTTGACATGCAATGGAAGTTTCCATCATAAAATTTACTATTATCTCCTGAGGATATACCAGATGACATATCAGGTAAGAATCCTGCCCATGATTTCATATATTTCTCTACCTCAATCTGTGATCTTTTTTTCTACTTAAATCTGATTTAGGTAGCTTTAAATCAACGAACACCAATGACCCATTAGGTTACTTTCATAAGCCTACTCAGCATACTAATAGTAAGCCATCTTTTTAGGTGAAACCACCGTATTGGGTTCTGCTCTTTATATATACATAGTGCAATACTTAAATTTTTGGTATACAAATTATTAAAAAATCAAAAACACAAAATAGTAAAACAAAATAAACATTTTACTCAGAATATGATCATCGCATCTGTATTACTTTTATCGTGAAACTAAAATTAATCATATAAATATGAATATATTCTATTAAAAAGAATAACTAAAATTTCACCAGGTCAATATGAGCATGTAGATTTTTTGTGACCTGAGGGACTTGGCTACTTAACTACAAATTTGTTAAACAATTTTTTAACTTTCAGAAAATTATATAAAATAGACTATAGTAAAGACAGGTTTTGTTTGCAAAATATTAAAATTCAACATAAGTTTTACAAATTGAGTAATACCTTAGCTGGATCAACTTTGTCGTATAGTTTAAGAACCAAGAGAACTCTTTCCGTGATGAGTTTCAGGGACAGAGGATCTTTGGCACTGTAACTGCGTGACTGAAACGCAAGCCTCTGCAAACAAAAATATATTCAAAATATGAGAAACAAAAAATACCTTCTCAGCTGTAACTTTATCATAGGACTGACAAACTTTGAGTACCCTTTCTTGAATTTGATTAATAGTTGGTTTTGCAGTTATCGTTTCCGCAAATTGACGTATTTGAATCTAATATTATGTAATAAAAAATATAAGGTTAAGTTTTATTAAAATTTTAATACATTAAAATACATAAAATTATTACATAATTACTAGTTAATTTTAAAAGTTTTCTTTTATTTGTATTTATATTTTTTCATACCTTTGAACATTTGAGTAGACTTTTCTGTTGGAAATCTTGAGGTAGAATTATTTTCTGTTGCAATGCGGCCAAGCATGGTCTGGTAGCGAAACTTCTTAAAAATGTAGCCTGTCTAGCAACGATACGAATATTATTCGCAAGCCCAGCCATTTTTTAAAGTACCAAAATACTTTTTAATAAGCTAGATTTAATAATCACAATAATGCTCTATTTTACGGAGAAGAACTTAACCTCCAGGGTGACCAACAATTGTATGAGATAGAATGACGGTCAAATAAAGGTATATTCACACCATTTAACTATTATATAATTGAAAAAAAAAACTTTTCGCTTATATTTTTAAAATTATTTAATTCTAGAAATAATGCAAAACTTTTAAAATATAAAATGAATTGTCAAACTATTCTTATCAAAATGTTTTTTTTTTTTTTTTTTATTTAAAGTTTACAATGTTGGCAGTGTTAACTACTTTTAATACAAGAAATTTCTCACTCTCAACTATATTCATGTCGTAGATTTTAAGATATCCATGTTGGATTTAATATTATAGTGCTGTCAAATATGCTGTTTCTTTTAAATAAATAACTAAAAATTACATAGAACTACTAACAGATTTATAAGTTATTGTTTATACATTTTATATAAGTTGTAGTTATTAAAAATGGCTGATTTTATTGTATCGGAAGCCGAAGAAAGTGAGGTATGGAATTTTGAAAACAAACGCAATCACGTTTGAAACTAAATTTCAGGCGTTTTAGGCTGAGATTTTGTGCTTTATTTGTTATAGGATGAACAAGAATTAGAGCCCCATGAGAAGAAAAAACTGAAAATAATCCGGAATCGGGCAGTGGATTCTTCAGAAGAGGAAGACGGTTAGTTAACATTTTTAAAACGTATAAATATTTGAAAAAACCTATCCTGGTATTAGAAAATATAAATATAGAAATCAAATTAAATGAAAAAGAGTTATATCATAAAAGTTCAGGTGATTTATCCAGTGCATAAAATCAGATACGATATTGTTTATATTATTTGTGTATTTGTCGACAAATATTACTATTTGAACTTAAACTATTATCTTTATGTGATCTTAAAATTTGTGAATTTATGGCAATTGCTTGCATACAATTGTAATGCCTTTTATGTATCTAATAAGTTAACATACATGTGTGTATATTTGCGTAATTGCGCGCGCTTTTGTTAGTGTATAAGTGATATATAATATAAATTAGGCTTGCCAGACTATATACCTTACGGGACGTATATATGGAACTGTCTTGTACTTTGCGTTGAATTTTGCTCTCCTTTATTGTACTTAGATTAAACAATCCAGTTTTGTTACAGAATGTTAAAAATATTGCTAAATATAAGGCCTGAACTGCACTCAATTATTATAATGTTCCTGCATTATAATAATTTAATCATTTAATAAAATTGTTTTAAACTTCGTATAGGCTATTCCAAACGTTTAGGCAGAACTAAATGGGATTTTCGTTATTTTAGGTTGTCACGAAAAAGGACCTTGCTTGGGTTATTTCATTTTTGACATTTGGTATATGGAAATTTTAAATTCCAACAGTGAAAACATGGAAACGAATGACTTTTGTCAAAAATAAAATACTTTCTTGCGTATTTTTATGACAAAAAAATAAATTAGAAATTTGGGTATATTAAGAATGACACAAAAAAATCAATATATAAAGAAAATGACATTTTAAAATTATATTAACCTTAACCAAAAAATGTTTATTGTAAGTATAGTTTACAAAGCTTAAACAAAACGGCCAAAAAGAATGATTCAAATGATGAAAGTAACTAGATAGTAAAATCTAGTTCCACCTAAACGTTTGGGATAGCCTGTAGTGTTTTTTTTTTTCTTTTCTTGCATCAATGCCTAATATTTGTTTTTTTTTTCAACTGTATAAATAAATCTGGCAACCCTATAGAAATAATTTCCATATTATTTGTTGATTTGGGAAAATGTAGTAAAGTAGACCAATACTTCTGTCCTAAACTTTTACTAACTAAACCTAACCTATCTACTTAGTTTTTAGGTGTGCACTACTGTATTTTTCCCAAACATTAGCCCGATTAAAAGTATGTATCATTGTGCATTAACATTTCATATAATCTTAATTTATTATTTCTGTTCTTGTTAAATATCCCCGACCACATCGTATACTTTACTATAGGCTATTCCAAACGTTTAGGCAGAACCAGATTTTGCAATCTAGTTACTTTCATCGTTTGAATCGTGCTTTTTGGCTGTTTTGTTTCAGCTTTGTAAATCATATAATCCGTCTCAATTTGTAATATGAAACTTGATCTGGTTACTTTGGTAACTGTTGTGGTGTAAACAGACTTTGGCGTATCTGTGTGAACCAATACTATGATAATATTATAAATGTATTGGCAATACACAACATAAAAAATGAACTTTCCCTGTTAACTCCGTATTACAAAATGAGACAGATATTACTTACAATCAGTGATGGGCGTTTACACGTAAACTTTAATTGTTTACGTTTACGTGTAAACTTTTGTAAACAATTGGTAAACTTGTCAACAATGTAAACAATGTAAACTTTGTAAACTGTCAAATAATGAGGTTAGTTTTATTTATTTAATACGAATAATAGAGAGTTAATGAACAAGTATAATCAGTTCAAAACAATAAATTTATTAAAAAGATGGGGGGAAGAAACCGAAGGAATAGTTCTGAAGAACTAGGTTTATTAGTTTTGAAGATTGTTTTAATTAAAGAAAATGAAAGAAAATATAGGGCGTTATGCAAAATTTGCAATGAATCTTTTCGTTATTAAAAAATATAGGCTGATTTTCTTAAAGGTGAAATTTAATGTATTTTGTTATTAAAAAAATTAGACTGAATTTTTTAAAGAAAAAAGTTTTTTATTTTTCATATTCATATTTACTAATTTGTATGTAACACCTGTATAATGATGCAAAATCGATTTTTATTAATATGTATATTGGCTTGTCCTAATTTTATATACTTACTTTTTCATTTAAAATCGTTTCATTAAAATTTTATTATTTATAAAAATGTATTGAAAATGAGGTTCTGTAATTCAAAACAAGTGCGCATGTCTAAATCATTGTTTACATTGTTTACGTTGTTTACATTGTTTACAAGAGTTTTGTGTTTAGTTTACATCAATTGTTTACGCGTCAACAACGAGGTAACTTACAACATGTAACTTACGCGCCCATCACTGCTTACAATAAACATTTTTTGGTTAAGGTTAATATAATTTTAAAATGTCATTTTCTATATAGTCATTCTTAATACAAATTTCCCATTTATTTATTTTTTTGTCATTAAAATATGTGAAAAAGTATTTTATTTTTGACATATGTCATTCGTCACATTGGTTTCATTGTTGGAATTTTAAATTTTCACATGCCAATGTCAAAAATGAAATAACCCAAGCAAGGTCTCTTCTCTTCTTCTTCTTCTTCTTTTCAATTTGTTGGCCTCGGCTTAAAGCCAGTCCGCCAGCGCTTAGCAATACGAGGATGGTGTGAGGATGTTAGAGGTTTAGTCTAATGGAGGTTAGCAATTCAGAAATTAAAGAGCATATTTCGATGGACGGGTTAGACAGTATACTAGGCACAGAGAGAGGGGCAGGAAGGTGTTTGCTTAGTAGTTGGTATAGGGTGTTACTTTTATCTGTGTGGTTGGGGCAGGAGAATAGAATGTGGGAGATATCAGCGGGTAACCCGCAGGAGCATAAGTTAGAGGGGATTATGTTGATACGGTGGAGATGGAACGGAGTGTGGTTGTGATTGAAGCGGAGACGACAAAAAGTAGAAATTTGTTTTTTGGGGAGGGGAAGGTTGTGGAACCAAGGGTGATATGGTACCACAGGTTGGAGCGAAAAGTAAAAGCGCCCTTTTTCTTCCGCTGAGGAGACGTACTCTCGTTGCCAACATATTCTTAGTTCCCTCTGAACAGCGGGGAGTAACTGCCTGAAGTTGACGGTACAGTTTGTAGGTGGTGTTAAGAGATTCGCGCCGTCGTTTGCCAGGGCGTCGGCAGTGTCGTTTCCGGGGATACCGCTATGACCGGGGATCCAACCCAGACGAACTGTAGTACAGGAGGACAGGAAAGAGTGAAGGAGTTGTTTTATTCGGAGGGTTACACGGTCAGACTTAGGGAGGATGCCTGTGGTCTGGATTGTTTGAAGGGAACTTAGTGAGTCAGTGAGGATTAATATATGTGAACGGTTAAGGGTTGGAATGAGGGAAAGAGCATGCATAATAGCATACTGCTCAGCGGACATGATGTGCATTATAGGAGGGAGCTTTCGGGATATGTTAATGTTATGGGAAGGGACATGAATGCCGTAGCCGGTGGATTGGGAAGATTTGGATGCGTCTGTATAAATAAGAGTATACTGAGGGTAGGATTTCTGCATAATAGATAGGAAGTGTGTTTGGAGGTTGCTTTTACCTTTGTCAAGGCCTATATTTGTGGAAATAGGGAGGGGAGTGATTTGAGTGTGGTAAGGGGTGAGGTAGCAGGGGAGGGTGCGAAGTTTGTTTATGTGGCGGATTTCAGGCTGAAGGTTATTATACTGGGTGCAAAGCAAGGGTTTGGGTTTATTGCGGCAATATCTTAGGGAGTCAAAGTTTACTTTTAGTTCATTAAGTGAACGGATAAATGGATTGTTGTGTATGGAGAGCTGTTGTAGGATAAAACGGGAAGATAGGTACTGGGACCTGATTGTGAGGAGTGGTTCTGAGGCTTCGGCCAACAAAGCGTTCGTAGGAGTGGATCTCATGGCCCCCAGGCAAAGTCTGAGACCTTGATATTGGATGCGATTGAGGAATGTGTATCTAGTTTTGGTGAGTGGTGACATTATCGTACAGGAGTAATCGAGGATGGATCGTAGTAGGGCGCGATAAATCAAGAGCATAGTCTGAGGATGACCGCCCCACCAAGTTTTGGTAAGGGCCCGAAGAATATTTAGGACATTCCGGGACTTTGATGCAATGAGGTTGAGTTGGGGTTGCCAGGTTAGTTTACGATCAAAGGAAATACCTAGGTACACGTAGGAAGAGGTGTAGGGCACAGGTTGATTATTTAGTAGGATTGGGGGAAGGGGAACTGGCGTACGACGTTTTGTAAATATCATGGCCTTGCTTTTAGAGGGAGAAAGGGAGAGGTTGTGCTCCTGAAGCCACGAGTTAATTAGAGCGAGGGCTTGGTTAATTGAATCGATGGCGGGAAGCAGTTTGGGGCAGGATAGGTAAACGACAAAGTCATCTGCATACTGGATGCACTTGATTTTAAGGGTGTTCAAGGACTGATGTAGGGAGGCAGTATACATATTAAATAGAAGGGGACTTAGGATCGAGCCTTGCGGCAGGCCTTTAAAGGAGGTGCGAGGACCATGGAGTGAGTTTTTGTGCCGGATGTATATAGATTTGCGACCAATAAGATTCAGGATAAGTTGGTTTAGGTTTGGTGGGATTTTGAAGGATTCTAGTGTGTGTTGTAGGATATTAAGGTCAACATTATCAAAAGCGGCATGGATGTCTAGGAATAAGGCTATGAGGAATTCTTGCTTACAGAAGGAATTGTGGATATCTATGGACAGTTTGGCGGAGCAGTTTGTGGTGGATTTACCTTTGCGGAAACCATACTGGGTGTCGGGGAGCAGGCATTTATGTTCTAGCCACCAATCGAGCCTATTCTTAATTAATCGTTCAGCTGTTTTTAAACAGCATGATGTGAGGGCTATAGGGCGGTAGGAGGAGGCTAGAGAGGGGTCTTTATTAGGTTTTAGGATAGGGACTACATGTGAAATTCTCCAAGCTGATGGGATATCTTGACCAGATAGGGTTTTATTTATAAGGGATAGTAGGATTTCTTTAAGATTACTAGGCAGGTGTCTAAGATGGAGGTAGGCTATGGAGTCCGGACCTGGGCAGGAGTTCTTACCTAGGTTAAGTACGTTGGTGAGTTCGTGGATTGTGAAGGGCGCTGAAAGGAACGGGATGTTTATTTCACGGGATAATATTGGTGGTGGAGAAGGAACGAATGCTGGTGTCAGGTTTTGAAGAATTTCATCTATGCATGTTATGGTCTTGGGGTTATATCTGGGAGAGGATGACCGTCTGTAAATCCGGACGGTTTCCCAAACCTTCGAGATAGGAGTATCCGGGTTAAGGGAGCTGCAAAAGTTAGAAAAGGATTGCTTTTTTTTTTCTTTGAACAATCTTTTAGCTATAGCTATAGAGTTTTTTGCTCTTATAAAATTATCGAAGGTTGGGTGGCGCTTGTAATTATTCAACGCCATGTTTCTGTTATTTTTAGCAGCTACGCATTCGTCATCCCACCAAGGGGTGAGGTTCGGTCTGCGGAGAGGCTTAGATGTGGGAATGGATTTTTCAGACGCTTGGGAGATTATATTTTGGAGGAAAAGGGCTTGTGCTTCAGTACTATCGAAATGGGGAATGGATGTTGATGCCTCAGAAGCTGAACTAAAGTACTGGGACCAATTGGCTTTTTTTAGGTTATATTTGGGAGTGTGGGGTTGGAGAGGTGGGGGGTTGGAAGCCGGCCCTATATCCGCATGGATATAGACTGGGAAGTGGTCACTGCCATGGGTGTCAGAAAGGGTCTCGCATATAATGAACGGAGCTATGGAAGGGGAGGTGATCGTGAGATCCACAATGCTCGGGGGTTTCCCAGGGGCGGTCAGTCTGGTGGGTTTGCCGTCGTTGAGGACGCATAGGTCAAAGTGGTCTACGACGTCCTCAACTATTCGGCCGAGAGGGGAGGTAAGGTGGCCGCCCCATCGCACGCCATGGGCGTTGAAGTCGCCACACAAAAGGTAGGGTGGGTTGAATTGCCGTATTAAAAAACACATTTGGGCGTAGGATACAGTGCTATCAGGGGGGATGTATAATGAGATAAAGGTGACATTATGGACTTTAGCAGCTATAATTTGGAGGTGAAAGTTGGAGTATATGGGGATATGTTGGTAGTCGATGCCGTTACGAATCACGATGGCCGCACCGCCATAGCCATCGGCCCTGTCATGTCGGAGTAGCGAGTACCCGCGGACACGACAGATGTCGTCTGGCAGCAGCCACGTCTCCGAGATCGCAGCGATGTCGATATTCAGGGAATCGAGGAGTAAGAAAAGATCAGTTTTGTTACTGTTTATGCTCCTAATGTTCCATTGGAGGTATCTATACATGTTGTCGATGGGGTGGGAGATGAGGAGTCGGTAAAAGCTTGGAGTAGGATACTATATAGGAGGGCGAGAATAGTTTCTCCTTGCGGGAGGGGTTGCAAGAGGGTTTGAAGGGTTGCGAGGTCTTTTGGATTAATTGAGAGTTTATCAGTTATGACTGCGTCTTCAGGAACTTTGGCAGGGCTTGGGTTGTTACGAGAGGAGGGTGAGATGCCCGAGGTGCTGGGGAGGTGTCCATTTGGAGCTATAAGCAGTTGCTTATGGGCTTCACGGTCAAAACCTAGAAATGGGGAGGAGGGGGGAGACTGAGTTTTACGTTTTTTGGGAGTGCTAGTGATGTAAGAATAGGAGGGAGTGTTTGTATGAGGGCTAGTTCGTTGGTGAGTGACAGGTTGATCGGTGAGGTCAATGCTGGGGAAGTGTTGGGATAAGCGTACTGGAGCGGCGGGTGCCGAGGTTATGGAAGCTGGGTTTTTAATCGGAGGAAATAATGAAGCGGCCTCAATGAAGGAGTAATTTCTACTAGCCATACACTCTTTTATTTTCTTCTGTCGTTGTAATTCGGGACAGTCAGCATTGAGAGCATTATGCGAGGTGGAGTCGCAGTGAATGCATTTGACAGCATTGGTACACTCACGTTGGTTGTGTGAGCCTCCACAATTAGCGCATCTCTCCGCGCTTTTACATTGTTTAGCGGTGTGCCCGAATCTTAAGCAGTTAAAACAACGTAAGACCGGTAACACATAAACAGAAACCTCCATACAAACGTAATAGAGTATTACGTGCGTTGGGAGGGTTGTGCCCGAAAAGGTGACAACTACGGTCTGTGTAGGTGTATACTCTGGAGGGGAAACACCGGGGGGACTAGTTTTTCGGTTCAGACGACGGACTGACAATATTTTCTTCCCACAGTTTAAATTTTGTAACAGTTCTTCGTCTGTTACTGCGGTATCTACTCCCCGTATGATACCCTGACAAGCGACTAGATGTGTAGGGATGAAAATTTCATATTGTGAATTTAGGACTGGATTCTCGGTAAAGGAGTTGGCTGAATTGAAATTAAAAAAGGTTATGCCCAATCTCTTTTTGCCTAGTTTTGATACTGACTTGATATGCTCAATTTTCTGGGAGTGTAACAGTTTCCCGATGACAAGGGGGTGGACATTTGATAGATTAGTGTTTTCAGCATTAGGAAGGGGTTGAAGGTATACCGTGAAAGGACCGGAGTCTTCTTCACTGTATTTTAGGAGTGATTTAAATGAAGTATTGCTAGGCTTACCTGCCGTTCCTGGCGGAGGCGGAGGCCCAGGGCCCTCCTGGTCCATCTTGGGGACCCTCTATGGCACTATGTTTTATTATAGTCTATGTGATATTATTCGTTTATAAAAATATATTTATAAATATTCTAAAACTTGAGCGATTTAACCACTGTTTTACCGCACGTGTAGCACTAACAGGCCTAGACGAGGTAACGGACGTGTTGTCACCACGGTGGTTGGACAACGAATGAAGGTCTCTTCTCGTGACAACCTAAAACGACGAAATTTCCATTTAGTTCCGCCTAAACGTTTGGCATAGCCTGTACATTATTACATTTTAGCTACTTTACTACATTTTAGCCGTTGATATTTAAGCATTTTTGATTAATATTTTTTTTTTTTTTTATTGTTTTGCCTACTATTAATTATAAATATTGGTGTTAATTATTTCAATATTTAACAACCGGTATACAATTTCCGGCTGAATATCTATAGTGCGTTCGAAGGTGAGTTTGCAGTACAAGGCATATGGAGTAGTTCTTTTTCATACTCTCTAATGGGTTTACACAATGACGCTATCCTTTTCTTGCTTGTCGACGTTGCCAGCTCTAAAACGCGCTGATCTGTGAAGACGCAGTATTCTACAAATGGCCATTTGTTTTTGTTGAGTGTTATTTTGAGTTTTATAAGAGTTGATTTTTGTAAATCATACGAGTTTTTCATATTATTATAATTGACACATTTGACACTTTTACAACATTTGGCAACACCGCTCCCATTTTCCATAAGAGCTATACTGCAAACTCACCTTCGAACGCACTATACCTTTGATTTATATAATGCAAGTGAGATATTTGGAATCGTAAGAAATAAATCTTCATACTCTATGAGCAAAAGTCTACATACACCAGCTAGAAAATTAAGGTCGTAATGAATTTGGGTCAATAATAATGATTGACATCAAATGATTATAAGTTTGTATCAACTTTTATATTGAACAAAATGTATCACACAAACTATCGATTCTAATTGCAATAAATATTAAAAATCTTTTTTTGAGAGCACAAAATGGTGGAACAAAAATCTGCATATAGTAAAAATTTTAACCACTTAACACACTAAATTAACACAAATTCCTATAATTTGTTTGTATTTAATAAGATGTTCTTATGCCGAAATTGCATCCTCTTTTGATTCTACAAGCTTTTAATAATTTGAGGAGTAGTGTTAATATATAATTTAGAATTTAGTCTTAATATTTTATCCCATAAATATTCGGTTGGATTCATAACAGGAGATTGGGATGATGTTGGCAACGCGGCACCTTAGTAATACAGTAATACCCCGCATAGTGCGGATTCGTACAGTACGGATTCGCTAAAGTACGGTTTTTAAAAAATCAAATTAATTTATTGCTTGACAAAAAAAAAAAAAAAACCTCTAATGTAATTGAATGCATTGAAGCAGACACTAATTTATTAGATAATGAAACTCTTATTAACATAGATGAACAACGGTCTAATGAAGAACGGGAGGATAAATTGGACAATGAAGTCTGTGCTGAAACACCAGTAAAAGAATGAACAGCTGAATAACACTATCAAAAATTATTAGGATGGTTGAAACCTTGTCAGAGCAGATTATGGAAGTTGATCCTAATATTGAACATAGCCTTTCAATTCGCAGATCATTAAACAATTCAGTTCGCAGTCATAAGGATTTATATGAAGAGATAAGGCCAAAGAAAAAATATGTGCAAACATCAATAAATTATAAAAACTTATGTATTTGCAATTATACACATATATACGTACTGTAATTTTTTTAATGATTTTTATTAAATCAATACACATTATTATAAATCAATACATAATTAATTAATAAATCATAACATACTTGAATTTAAAATGAGTTTTTATGGAATCAATTATCAATTTTAGTATACCAGGTCGCTCAATAAGTCTAACTAAGAAAAACATTTTTTTTTTTAGAAATTTGACCTTATTAATTCATATTAATCCAGAAGTTGTGTAGTTGCCATAGAGAAAAAAACACGTACTTTGATATTCTATTATTGCACTACAATTAAAATATTTTTTTCTCTATGGCAACTACACAACTTCTGGATTAATATGAAAATAAAAAAGTCAGTGGTTTTCAAAATTTGGGGCATCTTTTTGTTTGTTTATTTTTGGACGAAATTCACATTTTAGAAAAAACTGGCAAAGGAAAAATCGATTGCATTCTACGTCACCATGCTGTCTTTTAAATTGTGCCGGGCATTTACCTAACGCCTGTATATATGTCAGACCGGAGACTTATTGAGTGAAGTGTTATATAGTATACCCCGATTAGTGCGGATTCAGTTAGTACGGCATATTAGCGGAACCGATTAACCGTATTGTGCGGGCTATTACTGTACTCCTCATTCCTGCACAGTTCGGGAGGAATGCCTAAGATCGTAAAAACGACTCATCTAAATCTAATTTTTGGGCAAGTAGGAAGATTATGTTTAGTTAATAATCTGTTCATTGTAGTTCCAGTAAATATAAAATTTCTTACTCCAGCTGCCGCTATATTATAGAATATCACCGCCGCCATTTTTTACAGTTTCAACAAGATTCCCCGTTTCAAGAGCTGTATGATGCTGCCGCCAAATTTTGACACGTTCGGAAATCATTTTGAAAAATATTAAATTTTTACTTTTATCATTAAATTGACCAAAATTCCTCATGACTTGTGTGTTATTAGGCAAATATTAACACTTTATTTCGATTTTCTCACTAATTAATGGTTTTAAACTATTGTATGGCTAACTTAAAGTAAGAAGACGACGTTATTATTCGTGTAGCAGTCGTAGTCATGTCTTACTCACTCATAATACAGTCATAAAGACCTTATGTCCACCATTTATCTGATAAGGAGGTTGAAATACGAAGTATGTAAAGAGATCGTATTGAAAGCCTATTTTTCATTATTTCAATCCCACCTAAACTATGGGATACTTATATGGGGACATTCTCCGTCCGCTGACAGAATCTTTAGCCTTCAGCGTAAAACAGTCAGAATTGTCGCCGGTGCTGCCTACAGAGCCGAATGTCGAGATTATTTTAAAAGTCTCAAAATAATGACTTTAACAGCATTATTCATTTATAATTGCCTCTTGCTAATACATAAGAATTTGAGCAAATTCACTACTGTTGGAGACTCGCATGAATACAATACTCGCTCAAAAAACGATATCTGTTCTCAGTACCTTCGCATGAACAAATCTAGAAATATCTCAAATTATTATTGTATAAAATTTTTCAATGTGTTGCCCGAGGAGATTAAACAACTATCATGCAGAGAATTTTCAAATAAAGTTAAGGACATTTTGTTGAAAAATCCCATTTATGATTTTAATAATTTTGAAAATATTGAATTTTGTATATGAAATCGTATGTACCTAATAATGACTGACTAAAAACAATAGATGTATATGTAATTTGGTCAATAAATTATTATTATTATTATCATCATACAAAAATGAATTTTCAGAGCAAACTGGGAATTGCTCGTGCGTTAAAAAGTCACGAAAAGTCAATCAATTTTATTTTTTCGGCTGTACTCGGATGGTAAATCTTACTCACCCATAATATTGTCGTACGCTGCGCAGTATAGTACTCCACCGGCCACCTTAAAATGTGGCTTGAATATTCGTTTCATTGTATTGTCCGTTCGAACTTTAGAATGCAGTAATGCTCTTATAACAAATGTTGTAAAATACCGTGTCATTACAGATCAGTGCGTTTTACAGCCGGCAAAATCGCCAAGAAAAAAAAGGACAGAGTTATTGGCAGGGGCGGATCGAGAGATTGAATCTGCCCAGACGATTTGGATGATTCGGCCCGGGTCCACGCGACTTGTTGATCATTTATAAGGAATGTTTTAAGAAGCCGTAGTCCCGGGTAAAAATAAAGACCAAAAGTATATTTAAATAAACTTATTTAATTTATGTGTTAAATATTAATATCAAAAATAAAAATACAGTCTCTTAAATAATGAAAAAATGTTAGAAATACAAACAAAAAAGTGAGTGATTTCTAAAATAATATCATAGAATTGATCATAGTTATTTGAGTGGATAGCAGCCGTCGCATTGGCTCAAAATGCTATCAGCCCATCGGGCGATGCTCGATCGCCTGATACGTCGATCCGGTTATTGGGAGAACCCATTAGAGAGTATGAAAAAAAAAACTACTCCATTTGCCCTGTACTGCATTCTAATGTTTGAACGGACTATAAAATTCTTCTAATAGCTTTCAAAGCACAAGTTTTGTTAGCTTCCTCTGCTGTGTCCCGGGAACATGCCCGTTATTAAAGCATTATACATACAAATTTTAAGATATTCAGTAGAACATTTTTGACTTCAAAGTTGAAACTAACATTAAATATTTATTTCTTAGTTAGCATTGATTACAATCAAACTGATAAAATCTGTAATATAACGTGGTTTTAACTCGCCTTTTTGTATTTTCATTGAATTCTTCATTATTAATGTTTGAGTTTTATTACAGACGATGAGGATAAAATACGAGAGGAATTGAAGGATTTGATTGATGATCGACCAATTGATGAAAGTGATGGGGAGGATTCAGATGCATCTGGTGGTTCAAAGAAAAGAAAAAAGAGTGATGATGAAGAATATGATGATCGATTGGAAGATGAAGATTACGATCTTATTGAAGAGAATTTGGGAGTTAAAGTTGAAAGAAGGGTTAGTGTGCTAAATATTATTACAAAAAAGGCATTTTAAAAATATTTGCTTTATATCGTTATATCAGAGCAAATGTTAGTGATTTGGTTATTACTAGGTGGCGCACCCGTTAAGGTGATCCTTTTTCATAAGGCTAAAAATTAAAGATAAGATTTTAAATGCAGGACCCCCCCACCCCATTTTGTACCTTAGTATGAAATATTAAAAGGTGTAACATTTCAACCCAATCGGATTACTTTAACACGTGCCTCATCGAGTTTGAAATTTAGAAAAATCAACAAATGCTAGATTTTTTGAAAACTTCTCAGTTTCCCCGAAAGCTGCTACGTCTAACTTGTTCTTAATATTTTTTTCTGATTTCTACGTAACTTTAATAATCCTTTGAAACTAATTGCTACAAAATGGGTTGAACGATACTAATTCTGCAGCAGTTTTAGTCATTAGTCATTTATTTTCAAAAGAAACATACATTCTGTGGAGAACACTTTAATTAACCTCGCGATATCTGTTAAAATCGGTGTGAGTTGCATTAGTTTTTTTTTTGTGAGAATACTGATCACACCATGCAGTACGTCGGAAATTTTAATTAACATTTTTAAATGCCTGTTTGCTCTAATGCTGTCTTATATCATGACTAAATTAAATGTTACATATTACTTTTTCATTATTAACAAAAAATATGTATATATGTAATAACACTTATATTTTTGAAAAAGAAAAATCTTATTCCCAAGAAATCTAACGTATCCAAAATGTTTTTTTTTTTTTTTTTTAATTCTAAATAACATAAATACAGACGATTCCGCTTAATTGGGGCAGCCGCTTATTTGGGCTAAATCTCAAAGAACAGAAACCAAACCAAGGAACCAACAGTAAATTTACATGTTTAATTGGGACAACATTCCGCTTAATTGGGACAGTAAATTTAAGATCACAGTACATATTATGTTACACATATTCTCAAGAAAAAATATGTACAAAGAATTCAATATTACAGCGTTATTTTATGCAGGAAGGAAATGAAGGGAGTCGCACTGAATACCTGTGCTGATTTTGTAGAAGTGAAATGTTACAAAAAAAAGACAGGCTACACTTGACGCATTTTTGCATTGAATTAAATTGTATGTACCTATTTATTATTTTATTTTGGAATTTATTATTATTTTTTCTTAAAAGTTTATATTTTTTGGTTATATGTAATTTATAGTTTTGTCCAAGAGTTTATAAAGTAAAATTATTGAAAGAAAAATATGCATTGTTTAATTTTATGTGAAATTCGCTTAATTGGGGCAGTCGCTTAATTGGGCCAAAATGCCTAAGTCCCGATGTGCCCCAATTAAGCGGAATCGACTGTATTCATTTTGAGATAAGTTATGACAAAATCGGTTGAACAATACTAGGTTTGTTCCAACAAAAGTTCAGAGCTGTTCAGAACTTTACTGAATTTGCGCAAAACTATTTTAGCTTTCCAACAAGTCGATTTAAAAATTCAAAACTTATAATACAGTATTCCAAGAACGAGTGAATTGGGTTCTGAACTGACTGATTCTGAATCGTTTTTAAAATTCCAGGATTTACAAAAAAATTTGATTCTGAATAAGTTTAACGTATTATCTAACTTTACTTATTTGTTTTTGATTGTTTGATTAAATTAGTAGTAGTAATGGAAGAAGACAGTTATTTTTCTGATTTGTTAGGATTTTCAAGCGAAAGTGATAATGATGGAGAATTCTTGAATGATGTTATTGTTGAAATAAGATAAAACAATGAAAACTACCTACAGATGATAGAGCCACAATATAGTGATCAAGTTTTTTTTTGAACATTTTCGAGTTAGTAGAAATGTTATTTAACCATTAACAGCAAGTTTTTTTTTTTTTTTATTTATATATTTATAGGTACATCGACAACTAGGTCATTAGTACCTAGCACTGTTAATATAACACAAATACAATAATATATGATGGTATAATATTGCTTAATAAAATATTAATATTATACAATAATGTAATGCAAAATGAGGGAGATTTTAACTAGATTCGTTCTTTCATGTTTATATCTGTAAGAAATTTTAACACTTTTTCTGTTTCACTGATGTTGTTTTTAAGGGCTTTTTCAATCGAGTTGGGTATGTTATTTTCGAGTCTTTCATAACTATATTTAGGGCAGTCTATTATCAGGTGTTTTACTGTGAGGGTAGTGTTGCACTGTTCACATTGGCTTGGTTCGCAGTTGTTGAATAGATGTTGGTGTGTAAGCAGTGTATGAGCTATACGTAGTCGGGTTATAACAATTTGCTCTCTTCTATTCTGTTTTGTTTCCCACGGTTTAGTGTCTTCCTTTATTTCTCTTAGTTTGTTGTCCTTTGTTGTGTTTAGCCATTGGTTGTTCCAGGATTTTATCAGACTTTTTACGTCGCAAATTGGTATAGTTATATCGGTTATTGGTAGGTTTATAGCTTCCTTTGCTTCGTTATCCACTCTTTCGTTGCCGTTTATACCGACATGAGAGGGTATCCACATTATCGTTATTTGTTTATCTTTACAGATGGCTTGGTGTATTGTTTCCTGAAGTTCTTGGATCAATATGTTTCTTGAATATAGGTGTGTTAGTTCTTGTATGGCACTAAGACTATCGGTATAGATTATGAATTTATTTTCTTGCTTTTCGTTAATGAATTTGGTGGCTTGTAGTAAACTGTATAATTCCGCTGTGTAAACGCTTGTTGTTTTGGGGTAGGTGATATTTAAAGATTTCTTCGCCGAAAATAAGCGCAGAACCTGTTTTATTATCTATTTTAGAGCCATCTGTGTAGATAGAAATATGGTCTTTGTATTTTGACGATATCTCGTAAAATAAAATTTTGAATATTTCAGGACTTGTTTCACTCTTCCGATATTTGCACATCTCCATGTTAAAGTGCGCTCTCTTCATAGTCCATGGCATGATTTCAATATTGTATCTTGAACTGATTCTTGGTAATTCTATATTGGTATTAACTAGGGCGTCATTCAAATATTGATGGAGAGGGATTTGGGTTTGAATTTCTGGTTTATTTACTGTGTTTTTAAAAATTTGGGTATAAGTGGGGATGTTTGGGCTTGCGGCCAAAACTGATATGTAAGACAGTGCGAGTTGGGTTCTACGGTATTTTATAGGGATGTATCCTGATTCACACAATAAACTATTTACCGGACTCGTCCGAAAAGCACCAGTCGATAGTCGTATAGCCAAGTTTTGTATTGGCTCCAGTATTTTTAATAATCGTTGTTTAGCTGAGGTGTAGACAATGCTTCCATAATCTATTTTGGATAGAATTATCGCTTGGTATAGTTGCAGTAATATCTCACGTTGAGCTCCCCATTTATGATGGCTTAGTGTTTTTATTATATTCATTTTCTTTAGGCATTCTGTTTTTAGGTGTGATATATGATTCTTCCACGTTAGTTTCTTGTCAAACGTCATTCCGAGAAACTTAATTTCCTGACAATATTCAATATTGTTTCCATTTAGGTGTAAAACAGGATTAGTATTGCGAGTCTTTTTATGAAAATGTATCGCCTTTGTTTTATTTGTGGAGAATTTTAATCCGCTTTGTTTGCTCCATCTCTCCAAGTTGTCTATTGTTTTTTGTAGCATTTGTTGTATAGTTGATAGGTTTTTACCTCTATAGAAAATGGTGAAATCGTCAGCAAAACGAGATGCATGAACATGGTCTGCGGTAAAGTTATTTATGTTATTCATCGCAACTAAGAATAGAGTAACGCTCAGTATTTCGCCTTGGGGTACTCCATTTTCTTGGATTCTTTCTTCTGATATATGCCCATTGGTACGTACTTGGAATTTTCTTTCGGTAAGAAAGTTTTGTATGTAGTTTAAAATATTTCCATTTAATCCAGTTTCTTTTAGTGATTTTAATATAAAAAATTTCCATGTCGTATCATAGGCTTTTTCGACGTCGAAAAATACTGCTATTAACTGTTGTTTATGTTTGAGGGCTTTTTCTATTTCAGATGTTAGTGTAATTATGTGATCTGTGGTTGATCTTCCTAGTCTAAATCCACTTTGGATATCACTAAAAAAGTTATTAGATTCCAAGTACCAGTTTAATCTTTTGGTTGCCATTTTCTGTAAAAGTTTACTCAAACAATTAGATATAGCAATTGGTCTGTAATTTCCGGGGTTGGTTTTATCTTTATTTGGTTTTAAAATCGGTATTGTTGTGAATAATTTCCATTG
The DNA here is from genome assembly GCA_963971575.1 of Liopterus haemorrhoidalis. NCBI lineage: Eukaryota > Metazoa > Arthropoda > Insecta > Coleoptera > Dytiscidae > Liopterus > Liopterus haemorrhoidalis. Next base: position 17,333,903 of record OZ020619.1, read on the forward strand.
TGTTGGATAGGTGTTGTTTTGCCAAATGTAATTATAAATGTTTAGGATAAAGTTTAAAGTTTCATGGTGTACGTGTTTCCACAATTCGTTCGGGATATTATCAGGTCCATGTGCTTTATTATCTTTAAGATCTTTTAAGGCCCACTGTAGTTCGTCCATGGTAAATAACGAGTTTATGGGATTATTGCATTCTTGAGTTTCTAGGTTTTCAGTTTCTGCTCTTGTTTTATATGCTAGAAATTCTGGGCTATACTGGCTGTCTGATGAATTTTTATAGAAATTATCGGCAAGCACTTCTGATATTTCTTCTGATTTTGTGTAGATAACATTGTTTTGGATTAGTGTTGAGGTTTGATATGATGTATTTGTCCCTTTTATTCTTCGGATTTTGCTCCATATTTTCTGTATTGGAGTGTTTGATGTTATTGTTGAAACATATTCTTTCCATGATTTTTGTTTGCTGTCTAATATAGTTCTTCTTGCGACAGCCCTTTTCCTCTTCAGGTCTATAAAATTGTCTAGTGTTTTTTTCTTTTTATATTTGTTCAATGCCCTTTTGCTGTCTCTTATAGCTTTGTAACAATCTTGGTTCCACCAAGGGGTAACTTTTCTGTTTTTTGTAGTTTTTTCCCCTATTGTTTGTCTTGCTGCCCAAATAATATGATTTGTTAAGGTCTCTACGATTTCATCAATATTTTCATCTTTTCTTATCGGTAGGGAAAATTTAGATATTTCTGTGACAAGGTCCCAGTTTGCTTTTTTAAGCCGCCATTTTATATGATGCGTTGACATTTCGGTATTATTTTCCGATGGGAAGGATATATTAATAGGCGAATGTCCTTGTAGAAAAGGAAGAACATTCCACGTAAGATTTGGAGTCAATATGGGCCTGCATATAGAGATATCTATACTAGAAAAATTTCCAGATCTTGTACAGAGGTGTGTGGCAGAGCTATCATTTAATAGACATAAATCGTCGTTTATTATTATATTTTCAATTTGTTTCCCTCGACGATCGGTGGAGACAGATCCCCAGATTGTGTTATGTGCATTTAGATCACCAACCATAAGTATAGGGGTAGGTAACTGGTTAATTACGTTGTTAATTTGAGTATCGGTTATGCTGATATTCGGTGGAAGGTATGCGTTACAGGTAGTTATTTTTCCAATATTGGGGATTATTGCTTTGACGGCAATAATTTCAAGTTCTGTTTGTATATTTATTTCTTCGGCAAAAATGTGATTCTTTACAAATATGGCTACTCCTCCACTGGCATTTCTCTCATTATTTCTGTCTTTTCTAAATGTATAGTATGAATTTAATTTACAGTTTTGGTGGTCATGTAGGCGGGTTTCTTGAATGCAGATAATTGTGGGATCTAGTTGGGCTATTAATATTTGTAGTTCCCCTAAGTGGGCAAAAAACCATTGGGATTCCATTGTAAAAGGGACATCTTATGAAATTATAATGTTTTTGGTTGGGGTACCCTCTGTAGTGTTTTTGCCTTCCAGCAGTTGACATTTTATTTTTGTTTGCAAACTAGTGAATTTGTGTTTGATAGATCGTATTTCCAAGTAGTCATAAAGATTTCCCATGTCCTCTAAAAGTCTTGGTATGTTGTCTGTAAATGTTCGAGCTATTTTTAGTGGGTCGTTTGTTCTTTGTACCTTTCCTACAAATTCCTGTAGATCTTTGTAAGAGATGCAATATTTTTCTTTGTTTGCTTCCATTTCTTCTTTCAGTGGATATAACAGTTGTTCTGTCGTGTATTTGGGTTCTGAGTTTGGATTATTTGATCTGGATTTCTTTTGCTTTTTATTTCTTGCTGCTGATTTATTTCTTGGTTGGTGAAAATCCGTGTCTGGTACCGACGATATTTGGGAAAGTTTATCGTCATCTTCTGTTGTTTCATTGGCTGTTTCTTCCAGACTACTAATTGAAGTACCAAACCTTTTGTTATTGTTGACACTGTTTTCGGGTAGAGGTTCTTTTTTGTTATTACTTGTTTCGATCGTGGTGTTTTGATTCGCAATTTGATTTGGTTCATTATTTTCTTCGTTGTTCTGATGCGTGATTAGATCTGACTGTAGATTTTTGTTTGGACAAGCATTTGCCATATGCCCCCTATTTTTACATGTAAAACATTCCATATTATCTATTACGATAAAGATACGATATTCTGTATCTTCATAGTTAATATCTATTGTTGGCGGAATTACATTTTCTTCTTTTAGGTGTACAAAAACCTGACGACGAAAGCTGAGAATGTGGCTGTATTAGGGTTCTGTAAATCCGGCGCGAATATAGCTTATTTGTGAAACCATCTTGATGTTATGTTCAGCTAGTTTGTTTAGTATGATCTGATTAGGCAAAACAGGACAAACATTTGAAAGTATGAGGCGATGTGCTGGAGTAATTAGTTTTCTTATTTCTATAGTATTACCATTTATTGTAAACGATTTGTGTTCTTTGGTTAAATTTTCTACTATAATCTTACTATTTAGAAATAGACAGATTCTTTGATGGGACATTTTTGAAGCAAAAAGTATATTTTTGGGACCAATTAATTTTCCAATTTCTGTTATGTAATCATTTATAGTTAATGTATTGATAAAATGCATTATTATAGCTTGTTCCTTATTTGGTGGGACAAATTCTAGGTTTTTGATCGAGTTTTCTCTTCGCGATTTTGTTGCATGTGTTGATGTAGACGGAATATTTATGTTTGCTATTTGTTCTGAGTTGCTTGTTTGAGTAGAAGATAAAGGTTTTTCCATATTTGTAGTCGATTGGTTTGAGTTTTTTTGTTGAGACATAATTGTTGGGTGAGATATCATTTTTATTTATATTTGAGATTTAATTTTTTACCGCGCTAGTTATTTCTGGCGAAGTTCTCATATTTTGGTGATAATGTCCAAACCTGTGCACACTGCTTATGCAGTGACAGGTATCGACTGTCGACCGCTAGGTGTCGCTCAGTGGTCGATCTGGACGAGTCCGGCGCGTGTGAAAGGTGTGAAATTTCGGTTTAATTTATAACTAATTTATGAATCTGTGTTGAAAATGTAGCTTGGATAATAATTTTACAGGGTAATGGCGGGTTGCTAACGTAAGAGTTTTCTCTAACTCGAGTTAAAATCATTTGTTTTTGTATATTACAACATACAAAAACAAATGATTTTAACTCGAGTTATGGATAATTCTTACTTTAGCAACTGGCCATAAGTGAGAAATAGTTAATATGATGGGATAAGATTAGAAATAATATTTGAATTCCTACCTTAGAATATCTTTAAATAATTGTACACTAATTAACACGATATGCTAACTTCAGATGTAAAATCACTTTCTATTTTGAGTTTTATAAGAGTTGATTTTTGTAAATCATACGAGTTTTTCATATTATTATAATTGACACATTTGACACTTTTACAACATTTGGCAACACCGCTCCCATTTGCCGTAAGAGCTATACTCCAGCAAGTTTTGTAACATGTGAATGCTATAAGTACCATTCTGGCCAAAATGGTAAAATTAATGCTCAATCAATTTCTTATATTTCTCTGATATATTGGCCATCAGACTGCAAGTTTTCAAATTGTAGCAGATAGGTTTGATATTTCCAAAAGTAGTTTGGAGAGAATAATACTCCGAATACCATATTTCTTAAGCAACAAGTCTAACAACATAATAAAATGACCGAACAACGAGGAAAAGGTCGTTATTGAAAGACATTTTCGGCAAAAAAGATTTCCAAATGTAATCTTTTTCTTCAGTTTAAAAATACAAGGCACAATGTTGTTTTACAGATGTTGTTTTGATTTCGTGATTGTATAGGTTAGGACAGGGGTCGGCAAACTTTAGAGGCCAAAGAGCCAAATTCACCCTTTACGGTATTTGGAAACATTTTAAAGAGCCATAATTTTGTTTTAATATATGATTTTTTGAATATTTTCTAAATTTTGTTTCTTATCAACTTAATTTGAAGAGCCACACATATATCCTCAAAGAGCCGCATGTGGCTCGCGAGCCGTGGTTTGCCGACCCCTGGGTTAGGATAAACAAACCAAATTCTCAACGGTTCTAATCACGGAATTAAGTAGTGCTACGCCCAGCGTAAAGCAACATTTCTTTAATTCGGTGTGAGTATCATTCACACTGATTTTAAATTGATAATACTGATCACGCTTAATACTGCGTATAACCCTCAGGGGTTACCAGTTTCCTATACAAAACTAACAATCTGAAATAAAATTAGTATCAAACTATACATCAAATTTTGCACCGAATTTTTATCTATCTAATAGGATATTTTTAATCGTAGAAACATGTATTGTAAAAATATTATCGCACAATAACTCAAAAATAGACATCAGCGATATTGTTCTGTAATTTTTTAAATCTATTTGTGGGTTTCGAATAACTCTTATATTTATATAGTTTTATGTAGAAATGTTCAAATAATACGTCAACATTTTTTTCGACTCGTTGATATGTCATATTATACTTGATGATAATGAAATGCCACTTGGTACACGTATTATTCACGAAATTTTTATCATTTTTACTCGTAACACCTATTTTGAGAACCGCGGCAAATTCAAGATGGCGGCAAAAATATACTACCAACTACAATAACTATAAGTAATTTTCACAATAGAGCAAAAGCTTAAGCTACAATTTGCCGCATGGTACGCAAATATGCGTCTATTGGTTTACAAGATGGCGTCTATAATGCAATTTGCTTATTTACAATTACATAACAGTTTTTTCTAGAATTGAAAATGTCCTATTAGATAGATAAAAATTCGCTGCAAATTTTGATATATAGATTGTTATTAATTTTATTTCCGATTATTAGTTTTGTATAGGAAACTATTGAGAACTATAGGGTTGTGCGCCGCCTTAATATCTTGAACATTAATACATTATTACATTACCCTCTTGGTAGCCATTTTGAGTATTGTATAGACTTGGATAGGCAGAATTATAAATTTCGTATTAAGTCATCTGACACATGAAAAGTGTTTTTGATTTAAAAAAAAACAAGTACATACATATTGCATTCGCAGATTTTTTTATTTTTTCTTCAATTAATGTAAAAGAAACAGGTCAAATTTAATTTAGTCATAATATAAGACAGAATTAGAGCAAATAGGCATTTAAAAATATTAGTTGGCTAAAATTTTGGGCCTACTACATCTAAAGCTATTTGCGGAAAATAAAGATAGCTACCAAGGGGTAAGAAACGGTGATTGTTAAAGTATAGATGTTCAAGGCATTAGAAGTGATATGTATCTTCACATAAAAACCAATTTAAAATGATACTCACAACGATTTTAACAGATATCGTATTTGTCATTGTTGCCTTACGCGGAGTCAATTCCGCGACTAAAATCGCTGCGGAATTAGTATCGTTCCACAGATTTTGTCATAATTTGTTTCAAATGATTACTTATGTTGTGTAAAACCCAGAAAAAATATTCAGGATAAGTTAGAAGCATTGAATAAAAATACATAAGGAAGGAGACTTGTATGCTAGTTGGAAAGATATTTTATAGTATATTCTGTAACAAGGTTGGAATAAGAAAATTCGATGCGAGTGGAACATTCTGAGCCGCAGGCGAGTGTGAGGAACCACGAGCATCGAATTTTCTCTTCCAACCGAGCCACAGACACTACTTTCTCCATGACCACAAAAGAAAAAAAAAAATTAACAAATAAATATTTTAACAAACATTTTATCTTAACAAATAATTTATATTACATAACAAATTAATCAATTAATTAAACTAATTTTTTATTTATTATTTGTTTAATTTTAATTTAATTTGCCACACATCGATCACTATTTTAGTACTTTTTAGGAAGTCATGTTGCATTTATTTAATGTAAACATTGCATATATTTTAATGTAACCCTACAAAAACAAATGACAACAAGCATGGAATAGTTATTCCATAACAAATGTTAGAATGAAATACCCGCAAAATGCATAAGAAGATAAGTGCTTTAAATAACATTTCAACTCTTGTGTTAGAATATTACCTTTCTGTAGTCAAAATTGGTTTTAGAATTGGTAAATTCTATAGTGGTCGTGGAGAAAATTAATTAGATAGCGTTTGTTCCATATTTTTATTATACTGAATAACACAGTGAGGTTCCGCAATTTTTTATCCAGGATTTTTATTTATTTAACTTGTTTAATTTTTTTCATCCGATATTTGAATCTTGTGGAAGATCGATTTAAAGACACCCACAAGTATAGAACATGTTAATGTGAGAGCAATCATGACAACTAAGGGCCGGTTTCTGAAAGCTTAGCCAAGTTTAAGCTTTTGGTTAAACTCGGTTACAATATAACAATCCCATAAGTAACCATAGCAATCATTTTCTAACTATTTAGTTATAGTTAACTAAGCTTTCAGAAACCTGCCCTTAGATATTTTATATGTAATACTCTGTTGAAATAACAGATATATGTGCTACGAAGAGCTGGACAGTACACATAATTTTACATTCTTTGGTGTAACAAAACTTTAATTCATATTTTTAATTTCACTTTTGTATTTAATTTTAATTAATTTTGCATTTAGAAATTCAAACGTTTGAGACGAATTCAAGATGAAGAATCAGAAGGAGAAGGCGAGCAAGATGAGAGTCAAGACCGAGAAGCTATTGCTGCTGACTTATTTTCAGATGATGTGAGTACTAGCTATATATTTACAAATTTTTATCCAATAAAGTTTGTGTTTTTCTTAATTATTATTTTAAAAGCATATTTTACCAAATATTTTTATGCTTATTTTTTAACTGTAATTGAAATTTGTTAGAGCAAATTAAATTTAATTTTTCATATTATAAATTAATTTTTTTGTAGTTTCTAATAATATAATAATAATAATAATTTGTTATTTTTTGGCAACAAGGAACGAGAAGAACCAGTAAGTAATTAATATTTTTATGTAGCAGACTAGTAAAAAATGTAGGTTTAGGCTAGAATCATTTTGCATGTACACTAAAATTACTATTCTACAGATGTTAATTTTAATTTGTCCTCTGTTGTCATCTCAAAACTATAAGGGCCACGAAGTTAGCTAAATTAGATGACAATTGCCATTTTACAATAAAATGTCAATTAACCAAACATTTTTTTACCAGTGACTCCAAATTCGAGCAACTTCCTTATTTTAAATTGACACATTTATTAAAATTATTATTTGATGGAGTACTTTATTCTGAATTCAACAATATAAATAAGTCGTAGCTTTACATAAAAAAATAACTGAGAAAAGGACAATTTAAATTATATTAATTTTATTAAAGTCTCATTATAATAAGAGTGCTATAACAATTGAATATTCTTATATTGTTTCATTACTTGTTGTGAGTGATATTTATCAATACTATTTTTTGGCTTGTCATTTCTACAAGAATATGAGTAATTATGCCCATAATGAAAAATTTTTTGTGCCGTATATTTTGACAAATCATCGTTGGTTCTATAATATCTCCTATGAGAAAAAAATAAAACTTTACAGGAAGTGCAAAAAACTAAATAATAAGAGAGTATAAAATGTCTCCTGATGCCGTGAAACAGCTCTTATGTGTGTTAGGCAGCAGTCTGATTGATCGAGCGCCGTCGTGTAACGTAGCGTCGAGTCGTGTAGTGTCGTTTAAAAATTTAAAAGCTGGTCTGACTGATCAAGTACTGTCGAGTATTATCGATCATTCAGTGTCAAGTAAATTTGTTTCTCACTTGTCAAATAGTGCATATTCCAACCTAAAACTATCAAACAGTTAATTTTGTTTTTTTTTTTTGACGTTCCAACTGTCAAATAATATATGGTTATGAACTAATATGCTTAAATCGCATGTGCTATGCGTCGAGCGTCGAGTGAAATTCAAACCGGTTTGAAATACAAACAACTTGATGCTACTTGACGGTAAACGATGGTTCAGTGCGACTCATGCCCTTAGTTAACGTGTGTTTGAAATTTGCTCGACAGCAAACGATCGACAGCACTCGATCAGTCAGACCGCGGCCTTATTGTGCATAAATGACATTGCAGTATTGCTAATTTTTATGTTTCACATAGGGTTTAAAATATAATGGCCACATCTTATACTAAATGTTAGTAGCACTACTAGCGAATGTAACTAGACACTACTAAATATCTGCTGCTCTTGATACGAAGTTAGTGTAAATAGACCCGATTACTTAGTGAAAACAAAGTTAGTAGTGATTATTTAGTAGCACTTGGGGGTTATATTATAACTGATATTAAGCAATTTAATCTCAAAATTTGAATCAATATTAGGTAGTATAAAATGGACCAAAGACAAAATAGAGATAATCGTGAAATGCGTGAATTAAGGGATCGTTACTTACCTCGAAAAATGTACAAAACTAGAAAAAACCCATTGGTTATAATGAATGAGAGACACATTTTTTTATAGGTTTTCAGAAACAGTAATACGTATATGTTCGAATTGTTAAGATATGATTTACAACCTGCATTTGCAAAATGTAGCAGTATTTCTGCTGAATTTCAAGTTTTTTATTGCTTCACGATACTTCAGTAAAGATTCATATCAACAATAGATTGGTAAATATCTAGTTAATTTAAAAATAAATCTTCTAACTGACATAACTTCTCGAAAAGTTAGGATATGTTATATGCAAACTGGGTCGAACTTTGAGTGTAAACTATCTGTTACTAACGTTAAAGCACTGTTATACCAACAAATCATACTTCTCGATCTGACAAAGTCACTGAGTTGTCACGTACTGTTTTACAATTAACTAAAATAAGCTAATAGTGACATTATGGGAACAAAAATAATATTATACTAGCCTATTTTATTAAGTGAAGCTTAGTTGTAGAATTAAGTAAATGATTATGAACTTGGTCCTAAGTTTTTATATACTAAAAATATGAATTCGGTAAAAACTGCACATAGGTGGTATTGCAGAACCAACGACGAAATACTCTCATTATTAAATTTAGTTGCATAACGTATTTTGAGAACCACTGATACATAAAAATTGCTTGACTCATAGATATTCTTAAAATGGCAATAGTTGTCTAATTTAACCAAACTTGTAGCTCTAATAGTTTTCGAAATAGAAATAGTAGATAAATTAAAATGAACATCCATATCATATTAATATCAAAATTAATATTACTTTTTGATAAATCTTTTACTAAAACAATAGAAAATAGTTACGTTTTGGCAGTGATTTAGAACAAAGATTGCGCTTGTGTGGTAAATGTCCTGTGCATGTGTATTTATTTTCTGATGTAAAATGTTATTTCGAATATTAAGACCAGATGAACTGTTAAGTGATAAAAGGAAAAATCGTATACTTCATTTATAGAGAAACATATTGGCCGAACGCTCTAAGAAGGCAAACCGACACGCAGTTTGTAGTCTGATGTCGATTGTGGATCAGTAGCGTGCTTCATTCTTAAATGCAATAATAATTTTAAAATTACTATTCTACATCTCAAATAGTAACGGTAAAGATTTGTAATTTTACGCTCAAAACATATACCATATATTTTCCAGTAGTGGCTCCCCGAGTTTATTTACCGTACTGGCTGGCCGACAGGCCTTTATTATAAACAAGCGTCTGTTATAGACCATCATTTGTTATGTTATTAAAAATAAAGAAACAAAAAAAAAATACAAACACGCTCATGCAAACTTACATACGGTATATTTCCTTCTCTTTCGTTAAGCTTAGGCTACGGTCACAGTGGATGCGTCTTCGGCCGAACTGTACTTCGTGCGTACTCGACAGCATTCGGTCGACTGATTCAAGCGTGTAGAAGTACGCATGTGCTGTTACAGTAGAAGCTTATCAATCGCACGAATAGCTATTCTTCGCTGGAAGTTCAAACATGTTAGTTTTCATCGCGCGACCTACGCGTTCTCCATATAATTTTAATTTGTTTTTGTTAATTTGTGGATGAAAAATGGATACTGAAAAATATGTATTTTTAGTTTTTGATAGAAGATCACTGCGAGATCATAAATGTCAATAAGAAAAAAATAAATAAATTAGATAGAATTTAAAAAAAAATTGAAGTATTCAGTAAAATGACAATCTATGAATGTTCTGTTAATCCAATATCTTTTTTATTGCTCAAATATAAACGAATTCAGGAAAGAATTTTCTGTTAACGGTAGGTAAGCCCTACAGATCATAATTTTCTTAAATAAAACTAACAATCTGAAATAAAATTAGTAACAATCTATTAATCTAAATTTGCAGCGATTTTTTATCTATCTAATAAAATATTTTTAACTATGGGAAAAGTTGTAAAAATGTTACAGCTCAATAATTTAATAATACGTATCAGGCAACAATTTTCTGTAATTTTTTAAATATATTTGTGGGTTTCAAATAACTTTTTTTCGATATGATTGTTTATAGTTTAGAACCTTTCGTCGAAAAATACTACTTGATGATGATGAAATGTTCGCACCTTTGAAACTGTAGGTGATGTTGGTACTACAGAAAAATAATTTGAAAATCCAGATTATAAATATGTCATTTAAAAAAATATCATTTGTCATATTTCATTTTGAATAGTGACATCTTAAATATTTTGTAAATATAATACTAACCTAAAATAATACAATCATAACCCCAAACTGTAAAGCCTTTTTTACAATATAATCAAGTTTCTAAAAGTCAGTAATACACTATAAAAATCACCAAAATAACCAGATCTAGTTTGTTCTTACAAAAGTGAACTGCTTATATAAGCTGTTCACTTTTGTAAGACCAAAATAAGGAAATTTTGATTTCAATAGTTTGCACCTTTGAAATTGTTTTTTATGTTGGTATTAAAAAATGGTAAAAAATGTCAATTTGACATATGTCAATAAAAAATGATATCTTAATTATAATGATCATAACCAAACAAATTTGAAGTCTGATTTACAGCGCAAGGAAATTTTTTAATTGTCATTTTAAGTCAGTAATACACTATAAAAGTAACCAAAATAACCAGATCTAGTTTGTCCTTACAAAAGTGAACAGTATATGCTATTCTAAACCTTTAAGCGGAACTAAATGGTATTTTAATTTTCTTAAGTTGTCACTAGCTAATTTTTATATATTGAACAAGATAATCAAAAGCTTCAATCAATCGGTAAAAGTTACTAGATTTAAAAGTCTAGTTCCGCCTAAACCAAAGAAATAGGGTTTATATACATACTGTAATTTGTAATAATATTATTTATCTATTAAACCTTCGTCACGACTAAGCTTTAAAAAATAATTAAATAAAAACGTTAAACGGAATGTCTCGATGCTTTGAATGTAAAACTTGATAGTTCAATATAATATTTCGTTGAAATATTACACATTTGGCGATAAATCTAACTAAGTCAGTGAAGTAGGCCAAGTTAAGAAGCTCAATTTCGTACTATGCGCTTACTGATTTCTCACCTTCTTACATCGCGTGGGCAATATGTGGACCTATGAATTTTGCCCTTACTTTTTTGTGTTATAGATGGACTATGATAATGTAATGAATATTACATTAATGTGTGAATAATAAATAGTCGGCAGACAAATTCATTTCTACCTAATATATGTAATAATTAAAGGTTATATACCTCACAGCGCTAGCAAACCACTGCCGTAAATTTCTTTTATAATAATGCTATATATATAGGTTATAGAAGTATTTTTTGCACACGTAACTAAAGCAATCTCATAAGTTTTGTTACAGATATTTTATTTATTTATATATACAGAGTGTTTTTGGGATTTGTTTAAGCATTGCTTCTTATTATAAGAGATACGAAGGATGTTAAATTAGGAAAGTCCAAGTATTCTACTCTACAAATAAGAATATTAAATTGGAAAAACAATTCAACATCAAATGAACGAGCTATTTAAAAAATAATAATAATAGTATTAAAATGGGATACCCTGCATCTATTTTGTGTCTATCGCATAGAAAATTATATATTTTTTGTTAATAAATCATAAGGGTATTCTAAGCTTAAACTCAATATTAAAAAAGTTATTAAGGCTTGATTAAACAAGTATATCCCCAGTAAAACCATGTTTTATGGCCACCTATTTTAGTAGATGATATAAATGTTAAAAATCAAGTCTTAATAACTTTTTTATTATTTTTTATGTATTTATAATAAGTTATTAAGACTTGACTTTTAACATTTATTTCATCTTAGAAAAATAGATGTCTGTAACAGACCTTATGAGCCTACTAAGTACACTAGGAAATACTTCTATATGTAATTAAAGTTGTGTCTATCTATTTGAACATTACTTCTAGAAAACTAGTGTGCTGATTAACCAAAAAAACTGTCTATTCTTGTCTATGAAACCTAAGTAGAAGTTAATTTTTCTATATACAGTACACCCACGATAATATGAACCTTTGATTCTTTAATTTTGACTGTTTTAACAATTTTTATGAACGCTGTCACGTAAATAAACTTTATTTAAGTAGGTATAGTCTAACAAATAAAGATGACGCTTCAAGGCCATATAAAAATCGTATGAATCGATCGCATAGATTTTGGACAACTACCATAAGCGGCGCTGTAGAGAAATAGGTAGCGGCTATGAGAACATATTGTAATGCTGGTTACAGAAACATTGTAAACAAGTTTTAGTACTTTAAAATAATGATTGTAAATCTACAGAATATAAAATACAAAAACATGTATAAAACACAATCAACATGAAAAAAATGTGTAAAAAATTGTTTTAATTAAATAAATATACATAATTAATTTTAGATAGATTTCAATAATCGAAATAATGAAAAAAAGCTTCAACGAAATGTTTCAAGAAAAACTAACAGTGTATAAAATTCTTCACTTATATTAACGCAAAATTATTACCTTAAAATTATTATAATGCTGCGTTCAGAACCTCGAAATTAGGAATTAGAATTAGTACTTAGAATTAGCGTAAATTTTTGTTATACGTAACTGTACGTTATCGTTCACAACCTTCAAAATTAATACTTATACTTATAAATTAAAATTTGTAGTTTGTAGACTCGAAACCCTTACGTTAATTTATAATTGACGCATGCGCAGTAAACACTTGTTTACCTAAAAATTTCTATGACCATATTTTTTTGTTTCTATCCCCATCTTTATGTTTTCTATGAGCATAAATATAAATTTTTCCTCTATTTTAATTCTTTTCAGAACTATGAAACACTCAAAAACTCATTAGTAAATGTAAACAGCTGTCAAATATCGATCGATAAAGTAGAAATCGATAAAAATTTCTGTCAGTGGCTTAATTTCTTAATTTATATTGTGAACACTACTTAATTACTACGTACAAATTTTATGTTAAGTACTAATTTCACGTTAATTCTAATTTATAATTTGGAGGTTCTGAACGAAGCATAATAATTAAAATAACATAATTAAATTACATACAGTAGAACCCCGACTATCCGAAATCCGATTATACAAGTGTCTGTATTAACCAAATCGAAGTATAAATATTAAGATGATTTAATAATACACTAATTTACTTAAATAATTTATTTGCTAGTATGTATATTTTTGCATTTGGATTTTCTATGGTCTATATGCGAAAGACCATAACACACCGCGTCCTATACTTAACATAAATCGTATACTTATACGTAGCTATCCCTATTATCTGAGGTAGCTCCGGTTCACATTACCTCAAATAATCTGGGTTCTATCGTATTTGATTTATTTCTTATTTTAAGCATTCTAATCACAGCCCCATTAGTTTGAATACCCTAGATATTGTCTACGGTTTTTCTGTGTTCGTATTATCGCAAGTGTACTGTATTTATTTAATGTTCTAATGACATGTTTGTTAAGAATAATTTTATTTCTACTTCGTAACATTTGAAATACAACACTAATGGCTGGTTGCTAAAGTAATATTTATCCCTAATTCAAGTTAAAATCATTTGTTTTTGTATGTTGTAGCATATAAAAACAAATGATTTTAACTTGGGTTAGGGAAAACTCTTACGTTAGCGACCCGCCATAAGTAAAATAATTTATAAGTCATAAAATGAGTACATTAGGGTATTTTATGTTTAAAATTGCATGATGATTTAAAAGGTCTATAGCCTTTAAATTCAATAATGAATCTCAGTCTTCCTCTGGTATGACGTCCCAAGCAAGATTAATCTATTTTTTGAGGCGTTGTAAATCCATCGGTGGAATAGGAAACGGACAGAAGGCTTTTTGTGTACAATACTCCATACATGTTCGAAAGGCGAAATATCAGACGACTTTGCTGGTTACGGAAGGACGCTGACAAGAGACATGCAGTATACAGTATGGAGAAATGCGTCCGGCATTATCTTGCTGGAAAATAGGGTTTTCTAGTGCCTGAAGATATGGCAACGTAACAGATTACCAGGCATTGTGACAGTTGCCCTGGGTATTAATTTTTCCTTCTACATATACAAGCCAAAAGCCCTCGGACAAACGCTACCTCGCCTTCCATGTCATATTGAACTTCCCGCCTTTCTCTACCACCTCATTCAAAGCATGCCTCAATGGCTAGGAGAGTACATTAATTTACTAAGGAGCTGAGATTCATTAATGAATTTGAGGCCTATATATATTTTTGTACTACTGTAATGAAATGTGTCCATTATGAACTTTTCATTGATTAGTAGATCTAATACACTATGTACGTCATGTTATTTCCCATTAGTTATCATAACAGCTAGTTCGCAATATATACAGTGAATTTCTTTTATCCTGCAATATAGGTATTGTCGTTACTATGGTAATTGAAATCTGACAGCAATGTCAAATTGCGTTTCTTTTAATTTTGCAACATTGGCGATTTTGCAAATAATAAAACATTAGGTTCGATTAAACAACAACAACATTGGCAATTTGCAACATTGCTGTTAAAACATTAGGTTCGATTAAACATTGGGTTCAAATCCCGGTGATGGCATGGATGTTTGTATTTGTCATAAAAATTAATAAAGCTTCCAAAATAAAAATAACAGAGTAGTTGGCTAAAGAGCAAGAAAAAAACATTGTTGTCAAAATAATTTGTCGTTACTAGGGAAACCGTGCATAATAATAATTTCATGTTGCGAGATAAAAGAAATTCACTGTATACCTGTTATGCACGGTAATGAAACAAATGCAAGTCGCCCGCATTTGTGGAATTTCAATGATTTGAAAGTTAATAATTTAGTTGTGAAATGCAAGCCTGTGGCCGCAAGCGCTAAAGGGTTCGTTTTTGCCGTTGACCCCTGGGAGGGTATGGGCGTGGGTTCAAATCTTGAATATGTCAAATAATTTGTGTTTATAAATTACTCTGCTTAGCCGTTCGCAACCGACTGTAAACTGTAGGTGCCTTTCTGTATGCGCTATAAAGAATGACTTGCCATATTAATCCTGCACGTACACGGATTGAAAATATGGTCAGGAAACGGGAGGCTATGGCTCACCTCGGGCTGTGATGCCAATGATGATGATGTGAAATGCACTGATCGGTTTTTGCTGAAGTTTAATATTAACTAAAGCTTGCATTCTTTCCAAAGCAGGTCCATATAATAGTAAAGATATATTCCACATTTACCTCACTTATTATTAATAAAATTAATATTAAAAGTAAAACACGTTTATATTTTACATGTTTTTTTTTTTTTTTTTAATATATATATTAAACTTACTATTTAGAATCATTAGAACCACAAAGGTCTTATGTGCAAGTCGCTGGAAATCATCACAAGTTCGCGATCGCTGATATACGTCAGACCTAAATAAATTAATTCCGCATGATTTCTTTTTTAAATATATAACTTAATTCTTAATTCTGTTAATAAAATATCACTATAATATCATTAATTAAACTATAGAGTCATTCGAAGCATTTTTCTTAAACATCAATATTTATTAATCTAACTTTCGTATATTGACGTGACTCTTTGTTCATAATTCTATATAAAACAATTTTTGTAAAGGACGAGGAACGTCGTTCTGAAAGAAGTCATCGTGTTGTCGAACCAGATCACTTTGATGAAGAAGCATCTGAAGGTGAATACTCGGATGCAGATGACTTTATTGTGGATGATGAAGGCAGGCCTATTGCCGAAAAGAAAAAGAAGAAGAAACCAATCTTCAGCGACGCGTAAGTAGCATCTTATGTAACAGTATACCAAATACAAAGGCATATTTTTGCTGACGTTAATGATCTCTGCACAAAGACTGAGGAAATCTGTCCTTCTCTGTTAATTATTGATTATACTATAGCCGCAATATATTGAATTTAATCTCAGGAAAACAATTCAGTTAAAATATGCGGAATGAATTTCTCTACAAATTGATAGTTGGTTGTATTCTTATTTTATAAAAAGGACAACATGGCGACTGGGTCAATTTTGCCTTACTTTCGCACTAAATATAGGACTAAAGATATTGTAATTTCACAGAGCACTTCAGGAGGCACAGGAGACTTTCGGTGTTGATTTTGACTATGATGACTTTTCAAAATACGACGAGGATGAATATGATGAAGAAGACGAAGAAGATGATTATGTGGACGAAGAGGGAGAAGATGGGGAACGCAGGTAAGATACTAATTAACGGGATTTTGTATTAATAAGTTTTTGTAGCAAAGATAATTTAATTCCATTTTATCACTGCTGGTAAATACAGGCTGTATTTCAAATCTATTTCACGTGCTACCATAAGCATTCAATCGAAGAATAGGTGATGCGTTGCTCCTTAGTACACCTATAAGTGCTAACACAACTCTTTTTTTGAAAACCACTAAGGCTTTTTTACTATTCTAAATACGATTTTATTAATCAATTATTATGAAATATGATACAAAGTAATTATTGAAAATGCTACCATTTGTCTTTATGCAGGCATACAGACATTCTGGCCACGCGCCTCTTGTAGCACGCATGTCATTGTACAATCGGCAACCGCATCGACATGAGTTTTATTTGGTGACTGAGTACTTCCATATCTTTTATAGCATGACTTGTTCTCTAAAAGGGACTGTAATTTGTAGTCCAGTAGATTTAGATGTATGGGAGTTACTGGGGATCTAGGTAGGGTTAGTTCTCACATCTGATTAAGTTGAGTGTATTATTTTCAAGCTTGGCTTTATGGGCTGGCGCAGAACCTTGTTGAAAGGTCCAAAATAGGTTTTTAAACAAAATCTTGTTCAAGGGCTTCACTATGCATATGAAGATAGATTTTTGTATAGTTTGGCCAATGTTTTCACTCCAATTTACAAAATTGTATATCTGTGACCTCATTGTAGCTGTTACATCTCACCTAACCAAACTATATACGATATGGTGACCTTTCTGAACTTTGGGTAAAAATTGGGAAGCTTCTTCAGATGAATAGAACATCCTCATTCTTATGTTTGACTCGCTAAAGAAATATCCAATTTTCCTTTGTAGAATCATTTTATTGTATAATCAAAGGTTCACTCAGATAATTATAGAAGTCACATGAGCATTATATGCTTCGGCTCTTATTAATAAATAATAGTAATAAGATGCATGCCACAATAAGCGTGTAGCCAGAGTGTTCCAATGCCCATCAGTGGCTGATTAAGGGTAATTGGGAACCTAGGCACGATTATCATTGCGAGCACTACCAGTACAACAAAATATTCGTTAAGAAAATATATTTTTTATTACAATATCTATGTAATTATATAAATTAACTAGCAGTCTAGCCAGCGTTACTCGGCAAATTGATAATATTTATAATGTAGTAATATTTTTTTAATATTACATATAAATAAACTATATTGAAATTTTACGTGAAATTTAATAAAATGTAGGTTAGCATTTAAATGCAGCTTGTATAAATACAGAAGTACAACTACACAAATATTAAATGCCCCCAAAACATTACTGCACACTCCTTTAGTTTTCTCTATACCGGACATAAACTGTACCAGTTCATTTTTAAGTTCCATTAATTTAAGTTAAATTTATTGTTAATACTTTTATAAACTTTGGATCTTATTTTAATAATACTAATTACACTGGTCAACACAACTTTTGCTAACTTACATCTAAGACTTGTTTCTTACTAATTTGGTGCTGCTGAACTCAAATATCACATCAGTTTTTGCGTATCACATCAGCTGTGGCCACCACAGGACCGACCGCCATCATAAAGTACTTGTATAAAATACATTCTAGCAGCAGAGTAGAAATAACATGGCCTAATATTTTTTAACAGATATTATTTATCATGACCATAGAAACATTACATAAAAGTATGAAAAAATAGATAATTAGAAAAAATTTCGAAAAATTTTTCAAATTTTTTTTTCCTTTTATCAAAATATGTCTCAGATAAAAGTTGTTAAAGTCTGTTCCAAACGGTTAGGCGGAACTAGATTTGGCAATCTAGTTACTTTCATCGTTTAAATCATGCTTTTCGGCCGTTTTGTTTAAGCTTTGTAAATCATACTTACAATAAACATTTTTTGGTTAAGGTTAATATCATTTTAAAATGTAATTTTCTTTATATTATGATTTTTTGTGTCATTCTTAATACAAATTTCCCATTTATTTATTTTTTTGTCATTAAAATACTTTAAAAAAAATGACATATGTCATTCGTTTCCATGGTTTCATTGTTGGAATTTTAAATTTTGACATTTCAACGTGAAAAATTAAATAACCCAAGCAAGGTCCCTTCTCGTGACAACCTAAAAGAACGAAATTCCCATTTAGTTCCGCTTAACCGTTTGTAACAGACTGTAATTATTGCTTTTATAGCAACTTTTGTTAAATAAATTTTTTCGAAATATTTTTCTGTTGTGAAATATTCGCAAAAATATTAAAATCGACACTAGTAAACTCCCATTTCTAGTCAAGCATAGAACAAAAATTTGACGTGATAGGCAGAAACTGTTAACATTTTTTAAATCAGCACCCCAAAATTAGTTAAAAACAAGTATCAGATCTATGTCAGCAAAAAAAAAGTTTAAATTTGTTGACCAGTGTTATTGAATCACAAAAAACACATTACCTTTGAAACTTTCTCCTCCACTTAATTGTTTATTTACATCATTTTCTGTATCTTAATCGTGAAATAATTTCCTTGTTCTTTGTCGTTACTTACCCTTTATACAAATAATTTCGTTAATTTTTCCTGCGTCTATTTCAAAATGTTCAAAATCTCGAATAAATTGTATGCAATATTTATGGCCGGTTGCTAAAGTAAGAATTATCCCTAACTCAAGTTAAAATCATTTGTTTTCGTATGTTGTAGCATACAAAAACAAATGATTTTAACTTGAGTTAGAGAAAACTCATACGTTAGCAACCCGCCATAGAGATTCATATACCAGAGGTGTTATTAGTTATTAACAACTTTACTTCTGTAATCGCCGGCACACAAACCACGCGAAACCATATCGAATCTAAAACAAAATTTAGTACTTAAAGTTTTTTCTTACATATTTAAATATATCACAACATTATAAATGGAAATCTGCCTTAAAAATATTAATAATTACTAATAATCACTGTAGTCTATTTTTTTAAGAATGCATAATCACCGCTACGAACTGAGAACCAAATACGATTTACATAGCACAAAACATACAGGCGCACAATTTTATGAATTCTAAAAGAAGGAAAGAAAATTAATCTTAAGTAACAATTAGCAAATTACGGGCCCTAGGCAGTCGCTTAGTCTGCCTAGGCCAGCGCTGGCCAACCTTTTTTTTCCGAGACGGGAAATTTTGTAGATTAAATACGCGGGTCAAGCAGATTCTACCGCTTTAGGTTGTAATAATAGGGTGGGTAAGTATTTGTGTGGAAATTCCTTGCTAATCTCGTTAACTCTATCTGAACTAGCGGCCCTGTGTTTGTTGTATATAATACAGGTATATAACAGGTAATAGTTTTCCATCTCGCTATTATTATCATATTTATCAATTTTGCTACCCCGTTTCGTGATTGCGCTCGCTTAGTTATGTTGGAATATCTCTTTAGAATCTTCAGAGCTACAAAGATCTTTTGTACGGAGCTACAAAATCATCCTATGCGTCACTACTTGACCCATGGATCATACTTGACCCACAGGTCATACTTGACCCACGGGTCGTACTTGACCCACGGATCGTACATTTGCCAACACTGGCCTAGGCCATAATCCGTCCTTGAGGCCCGTACGAAGTCAAGCTGCGGTTTTTTCAATAATCACTTTTTATTTTATTTCATCCTACTCGACTAATAACAACGTAATGAAAATTAAAAAAAAAGCTTTGTCATTTTCATTTAATAGAAATAAACTTGTAACAGAACTTACAAGACTCTATGTGACTCAATGACTATGTAAATTGAACTCACCTGTTTTTTTCTAGTACTTGTCTTATCATACCTAAAAAAATAATTATATTTTTATACAGGCGCCGACCTAAGAAACAGCAACGGAAAAAGCCAACTAAAAAATCAATCTTTGAAGTGTATGAACCATCTGAACTTAAACGTGGTTTCTTCACTGATATGGACAATGACATACGTAACATAGACATTCCTGAACGTATGCAATTACGGGACAACAAAATAACACCAGTTCCAGAAGATAGTACGGAGCTAGATGAAGAAGCAGAATGGATTTATAAACAGGTGTTTACAAAACCATCAGTCAGTCGACAGGAAGCAAGAGATAGTTCGGAATCTCGACCTAAAGGGCCACAAACTGTGGGCAAAATTAAAAAAGCTTTGGATTTCATGAGAAACCAACAACTAGAAGTACCTTTTATTGCTTTTTACAGAAAAGAATATGTGCAGCCTGAGCTGAACATCAACGATTTATGGAAAGTTTACAAATGGGATTCAAAGGCAAGTCTTATTTTTAAATTAGTTAATGGGTACCAACTACTGGGTATCACTTTGTGGATGTCATTAGTCGATACTTTTTTATTATGCAAGTATCTTTAATTCCACCAATATTTTGTGATCCATTCAAGTATACAATATTGTTTTTAAGGATTCATAGGTATAAACAATAACCTTTATTCGTCCCACATGTGTCTGTACGATAGATATTGTGGCAAAACGCTGAACCTAGAATATTGCAGAGCAGCCAGTAGTACACTATTTTCACTATTATTCACTTTTTTCATAAATTGTCACTTTATTCACTATTTTTCTGTTTTTAAATTGTAATATTATACTACCCGCGCACCAAAATTTATTTTGGTCATTTCGGCTGTTGTCGGTAATTTTCGCGGGAACTTCGTGCTAGTTTATTAGAGTATCGTGAAGTACAAGCTACGACAAATGTTTTGGATCCGTTTCTCTTTTACGCACATACTCTTCGAATAAGAGTTATGTGCATATTGATTATTGACGTCATATAAATAGACACAGCACGCTCTATGCCTTAGCATTGTTTGTTATGAAGCCAAGACACTGTGGAGACGAAAGGGGGATGCACCCGAGGAGTATAACAAGTTGCCTAATTTACATTTATTTTATTCAGCTATTGCTAAGAAATACGCCGGCGCCGTATTGTGTTTATTGTTGTTTTGTTGTGTTATTTTTTCTATTTTACTATTTTACCTTTCCATCATCTTTCAACTTTTAATAATATTGCCGTAAATTCCATTTTAAGAGTTGCGAACTGTATTTCAACTACGTAGTATTTTAAATACTAAAAAGTAATGTGTAATTAAAATGTTACATATAGTTTTTCCTTAAAAAAAATATTTGTATTCAGTACTTCGAATACATCAGAAAAGTATTTTACCCAGCATTGATTATAGATATACATCTTTATAATTTGTCAGATAAATTTTAATTTATCATGGAATAAATGATGTAATATATGCCAGTTTTAAATTTAGAAAGTGTCTGAAGCACTGCTATACAATATGATCGAGAAAAAAAGGTGTCTAGATAGACATGGAATTAATTTATTTTTATATTAACTGAATTGTCCACTTAACATTTTAAATTCAGGGCCTACTAAATCATATTATATTTTAAATGTATGTAATTTAGAAGACTACTAATTATCTTAAATATATACTAATAAATTCAGGTTAATTTAATATCAGTTATGAAATTTATTTTATTAAAATTTGCAGTTTACAGTATAAAAAAATATATTTTTACTTTCAATTCTTATCGGCAAAACACTGATGTATGCAAAATGTACAACTCCTCGGCGCAACCGCCGTTTCCCCGCCTAAAGGGGTGTTCATAACAACTCGTCCTCGTTCAGTCACTATGTTATACTACCTCATTGATATTGATACAAACATTTTAGTTTTCTTGACTGCATTTTCATAGATATAGGATAT
The DNA here is from genome assembly GCA_963971575.1 of Liopterus haemorrhoidalis. Taxonomy (NCBI): domain Eukaryota; kingdom Metazoa; phylum Arthropoda; class Insecta; order Coleoptera; family Dytiscidae; genus Liopterus; species Liopterus haemorrhoidalis. Next base: position 17,356,246 of record OZ020619.1, read on the forward strand.
TCCCCGACACAAATATTTTAAAATTATTTTAATAAATTAAAAATTATTGTACCGTAAAAGCTATCTTTTATCATAATCAGTATTGAAATTAATGTAAAACGCATATTCCTGTTTTCCATGATATTTATGTTTTCGTAAGTATGAAAAAATTCTTATACCGTCGTTCATGAGTCCGTTTGTCTGTTAGAAATTGTGGCAAAACGTCTGGATCTAAAAAATTTAAATTTGTTATGCGCATAAAACTCTTTGACTCACATGTATGAAAAATATTGAGACTTGAAAAATATTGAAAACATCGTGCAAGAAATAAACAAATACCTATGTATTTAAAAAAATGTATATTTTGAATGATATAAAATCAAAGCTCTTGATTAATAATCATAATTATCTTTATCAATAAAGAATAAATGAGAGTTTTATTCTTATTATTTATTTTTTTTTTAAATAATTTTTCATACAAAAGAATAACAAATAGTGACGGATTTCGATTTATCCGAAGAGCTTTTTGAAAATTTTTATTACAAAAAATTTATGTCGTGGGCCGTATCCGCCCCGCGATACGCCAGTTTGACAACAAACCTCCCTTCCCGTCTTATAGATCAGCATCATAAGTGCTTTCTCTAACCATGATGAGCTCTGTATATGCTACTAATTTCAATAAAATGTGTTTATTATAGTGTTTTTTCTTGAAAACTACACAATATATTAGATTTCAAGAGAAAACATTAAATTTATGTATTTATACACACATATAATTGCTTCACTATATTCACTTTTTTTTTTTTGCTCTAGAATTAATTCACTATATTCACTTTTTTAAATATTCAATTTCACTAGGTTTCAACAAAAAATGCTGGCTGCTCTGATATTGAAATCAGGCATGCATGTACAGATTTTTGACTCGCATATAGGAAAAATACTGAGACAGGGGGATGCAAGGAAATAATTGCCCCCCCCCCGACAATATAGGGTTTTAAAAAAATTAAATTTGTTTACATAATGGGACAAAACCAAACTGGTATAAGCCACATTTTGAACAAACTTTCTACATGTGGTTAACACAAACTAGACATACAACTCTGTTAAATGCAAAGGTCGATAAAAATCAAATAGTGTTAATAGTCGAAATTAACATAATGTGTCTTATACCACTTTGGCTTTGACCCCCTCATATATAAGTGTAATGCCTGGGCTACACCTGCATCTATCGTCGCTAAACTTCGGTTTAACGTGACATACACGCTAATGTGGCCAGCTACTATCGGTTTGCGTTCACAATATTCGCCGTGCGCGCCACTAGACACATGACGATAACTGAAGTGGCGGTTTTAGAGCGCACATCAAAGGAACTTAGCGCAGAGCGTAGTATGTTCTGTTGGCGCGTATTGTTGTTTATCCGGCATCATTTGAGGTTATGTTATACATATTTCTTTACAACTTATTTGTGTCAAAATCAGATAAGATTATGTTTGAATTTGTAAAATTAAATGTAAAAAATAATTTTAGGGTGCAGTTATGATGGATATACACCATTATTTTATTTAATTTACAGCAAAATAAATACGCTTGTACCTTGTAAACGTAAATAAAGTGTAGCGGCGAAAACGCAGCTATGGCCACAAGTTGCGTTTTAGCACGATATCGATAGATGCAGTTTAGCACGAATTTATATAGCGCGCAATTATCGGCAAAGCTTATAACGCAAGTGTGGCCCAGGCATAAAAATAAAAACTAAAGCCAATCGCCGCATAAGTAAAAATTTAAACAGTAGAACTGGTAGTTTCGAATTTCCAGTAACATCCTAAAATAACTTGTTTTCCTTTATTTTAGTTGCACCCTCCATTTTCTTTTAAGTGCAGCCCTCTCGCTAGTTTTAAGACTGTACCCCTGCATATTATGTAATGTACTTTTTCCACGACTATATAGATATACGTTCATTATAGGTGTGTCAGTGATTAGTAAAAGTAGCATGTTCCCTACTCCTTTTTCTTACACACCACTGACCTATTACGTAATGATCTCATTACGTAACAGGTTGAGCTCATTACATAACAGGTTCAAGCAGCAATGGCCGACCGTTGCTGGGCAACGTAATAAATGGGTTGAAAGCATATGTCAAATTATTGTTAGTTTGTAAAGGAAACCGGATTAAAATTAAATAATATAGTTAAAGTTGTTGAATTTTGCAAATATATTTTTTGATAGAAATGGTTTTGGTCATTCAGTTAATCAGTTGACGCAAGTATTGTTATTTTAACTGAATTTACATTTCGTATCCCAGGTGCATGACCGTTGCTGGGCAATGTAATAAATAGGTTGAAAGCAACTGTCAAATTATTGTTAGTTTTTAAAGAGAACTGAATAAAAATTATAAAAGTAATAGTTTTAGTCGTGGAAAAAGCATAGTACGTAACTTGCATGGAATAGTAATTTCTCAAATGACTATTCCATCTCGTGAAATGACGATCATTCCATGCTCGTTGCATGATATACTATTTTCTATTTTGCATTCAGAAGAAATTAATTATGAAACTGAATTGAGTCTTATAATGAGTTATAACACTAAACATTTTATTTCATAAAATTGGTACAATAACCTGCAAATTTTACAAAATTTTACAAATTGTCAGCTACCTTGTAAAATATCAAAATGTCAAACCAGTCTGGCCAAACGCTACATTCATATACCAAATTCCTTAAACGAGGATTTTTGATTATATAATGCAAATTTATTATTTTAAAAGGTATGAAAAAGCAAAATAGAAAAAATTGTATAAAAAACTCGTTTCGTACCTCTTTTTCGTAATGCCTTGTATCATCACTCGTGTGTCCGTCTGTCTGTGCAACACTATTGTGCAATTAGTCAGTAAATGCTAGTCATATTTTTTTACATATAGCCTGTTTCTTGAGTTTAAGCGGATCTAGATTCTGAAATCTAGTAACTTTTATCGTTTAAGTGAGGCTTTTGATAATTTTGTTTAGTAAAAGCCTACTTCAAAATGTGCAGTCAGCTCTGGGGTCGACTCAGCCTCAAGTATTTCATACTTAAAATGGGTACCTGTTTATACAGGGATAATAGGACCGGTCGAAACGTCACACCGACCACTTTGCTTTCATATCTATGGCCGGCGGTCTAAAAACGGAGAACTTACCTTCTCTGCCCCATATACGCCTATCTAGGTGTTGGGATCCTATTATTATTATTATTTTTTTATTTATTTTTTTATATAAAAGCCCACTTCAAACCATAAAAGGAGAGGTCCTAACAACTTACAAAAATGAAAATTCTGATTAGTTCCGCTTAAACGTTTGGAATAGCCTATATCTATCTCACGAACTAGATCAATCTCGAGTAAATACGTTTTACTTTTATAGTGGGCCCAACTTCGTGCACGTAAACTCGGCCTAATAAGTTTCTTCGAGCGCATGCGTTCTTATCAGCTTGATCAAATAATGGCTGATCCTGATGCGCCAATTCCTGAACATGTCCGTGTTATGAAAGACGAGGATTTTGAACGACTGAAAAACGTACAAACCCACGAAGAATTGCGGGATATCTACAATCATTTTTGCCTCTATTATTCTAAAGAATTTGCAGCTGTACATAAAGCAGATAAATTGAGGAAAAAAGAAAAAAGGGCCGAAGAAAGAAGAAATAGGAGATTACAACAGTTACAAAAAGCAGAAGAGGCAGGGGTAGACGCGCCACCGGAAGAACCGGAAAGTGAGGAAGAACCGGAAACAAATATCCTTAAATTCGCAGCCATGAGTTCCAATTATGATATGTGTGTCAAAGCTGGAATAAGTAAGTATAAAAATTTAAAGCGCGCGTTCGTGCATGCTCACAGACACAATACCTAAAAACTAGGGAGAAAGCTTATTGAAAATTTGCCGCCTTTTTAAAATGGTGGAATAATTTATGAATAGGAAATAAACACATATATATGTATAATGTTTCTAATGACTTGAATGCACTACATGATAGACAGGAATAAAAATGTAAGGTCTCTGATTGTTTGAAAAGCAAGAAAAGTTTACACTAAGTCTCTTCTGCATTATACTTTTTTTCTTAGCACTATGGATTTTTTGCGTAGTATTGATGTATAAAGTATAATGTTAAAACACAATACTTCCTTCAAACTTTCAATGCTATTTTACTTCCAACTTAACTTTTGAAACTATACCAGTCAGATTAAAGTTTCGATAGGTTTTTAGGCGTACCAACTTTATTCTTTTATTTTTATGCTGTACTGTTTTACTTTTTCTGACATTTTTAATAATCTTGATTCAGATTTGGTCTTGTAAATAAAAACTATACTGGCTAATGGATACTATAATTAAATAAGTATAAACTAGCATAATTCAACGATATTTATAAATTAGTTTGACAGGTTCATGTTCACCACCAGATTTGAATTAAAGATGAAGCTGTAGAGCGATCAGCTGGTGGTAGGTAGGATGTTAAATTAAACAATGTATTTGTTTCGACTAGTTTCGTGGGTTATCACCTCACGTCATCAGGATTATATTTCTACAATATCAAGAAATACATAATGTGACATATGTTTAACAGAGAGAATGATTTTTAATAACAATACAATGTATAATACTGACCTATATCTTATGTTCAAAAACAATACTCTAGTTTGATGTCGTGAAAAAACGTGGTGTTCCTAACCACTTGGTTTCCATATAAATGTCAGAATATTTAAATAAATTAATCAACGTAAGAACAGTAGACAAGTTAAAATGTTTTAAAATATTCTTAAACTAGTAAGAATATGGGAAAATCCCAGAAAATAGAAGTTTAACTTTAAAATAATAATTACATGTTGTATCACAGACAGTCAGACTAGAAGTAACTAGTGAGTCGGAAACCAGTTGATTAAGAAACGTACACGTGACAAACCAACGGTAAGGCGCTAAATTTAAAAGGTAAAGACAAATATAACCTTTGAAATGTCAGACATAAAATGTCTGATTACTAAATATTAAATGGACTTTAATGTTGGATAATACTCTCAATCAATTATAAAAACAGAAAGAGGGTATTATTCAGCATCAAGTGTACATTAATAACATAAAAGTAATAGATATAAACTATAATAAGTATAATGAAAAAGTATGTAAATGTCATATCTACTGTTAAGGCATACAAGAGGCAGGAGAAGAAATCATTCATTTTTGATTTTGTCGATCAGTGACTTGAAAACTTTAATCGAAGGGAAGTCTGTTTGTTCGTTAAGTAGGTTAATATGAGTGGATGTTTTATGTCTCGTGATGAAAATATATTTTCATTTATAAATTAGTTATTATAACCAAACTTTAATATGTCACTGCAAATTTTTAAGTTGGCAGTGAGAAGTAACAAAAGACAGACGGTGTTGAATGCCTATTTCTGTCGCTTTTTACTTCAGAGAAGAGTTTAAAAGTTTGAATGACGTCGAAAGTGGAGTGAAAAGTATAATGTAAACCAACTTTAAGGGAATATATGGTGAATATGAGCTATCCACGAATTGTTTTAAAAACTTCTTTTCTCGACGACCACTATAAAATTTACCAATTCTTAGCCATTTTTTACTACAGAAAGTTAATATTCTAACACAAGAGTTGGAATGTTATTCTAAGGCACTGATCTTCTTATGCATTTTGCGTGTTTTTCGTTCCATCACTTGTTATGAAATAACTATTCCATGCTAGTCGTCATTTGTTTTTGTAGGTTTACATTAAATAAATGCATAACTCCCAAAAAAGTACTAAAATAGTGGCCGATTCTACCAAGCTCTATTCCATTCTTCTTGGAGTGTTCTTTTGATATAACTTTTAGGTCATACGCTGGAACAAGTATTTGTCTCATATCCAGGTTTGAGGCATTCCTTGCAACACTATCCGCTCTATTGTTTTCTTCTAATCCAACATATTACGGTATTCACAGTATTTTTACTTCTTTGCCTGATGTTATAGCTTTATGCAGGTTTTCTTTAATTTCCTGTGTAATGGTGTTCTTCGTGTACAATTTTGAGAGTTCGTGGCAGGCACTGTGTGAATCTGGTACAAGAAAGATACAGGGTATCATAAATTACGTGATTAATTCTTCGCGAGAAAACAGCTAATCACATTAAAGTACATAAAAGTTTTAAACAATTGTTGTGGATACCAAACTAACAAAATCACGTATTTCAAATATATTTTTACTCATTTTAGTACGCGGTATACCTTGAAACGTACGAGAAATAACGGAAATAAACAAACAACAGTGCACAATACGCGTAGTCAAAAACAAATCAAAGCAAGTGATGCCACTGAAATGTGTTATACTAACTGTTGATAACGTAAGGGATGAAAGTTAGTGTCTGCGCGTGGGACCGCTAACATCCTCCTGTATTTTTCTTATGGTTAACGAAGTCTACACCCTTGTGACTTGACCATCTGGTATATTGTAGCACTTATACGACAATTTATTAGTAATAATTCAGATTGAACAATCTCTTTAGAAAAATAACAAAAACAAATGTTTATTTTCAAGACAGAGATTAATTATTATTTACATATGATCCGAATAACGTCTAATAATTATTTGATACATGTGTAAACTAATATAGAATTATTTATTTATTTTTTTCTTTAATAGAATAAATATATTCAATTAAATTATGAAATTTTATTTCTGAAACAATCTAAAATGTACCTCCCTTATATTAGGTCGTCAAAGATGAAATTTGTAGAAAAAAAGGCAAAGTTGGTTGATAATTTAGAAATATAAGGAATTATTTTATTTATCAAAGTATGCACCCATATTGTCTATACACTTTTGCCATTTAAGTAGCAGGTTATTCAGGCCGGTGTTTTACAGCACTGCCGGAATTAAACTGTTTTCCTATTAAAAAGTTGTCCTAAAAAGAAGTGGTAGTTAGTGGGGGCTAGGTCTTGTGAGTATGTAGGATGATGAAGAAGTTCCAACTCCAATTTCTGTAGTTTTGCCACTGTCATTTGTGTGGTCTAGCGTTATCATGCAATAAGATAGGAGTCGATCTGTTGACCAATCTAGCAATATTATTAACTATAAATTTCATCCTTGACGACCTGATAGTTGGTTATCATCATTTACCTTTTGTAAAATTCATCATTTGCTAAACAAATATTTATTATTAATTATTTTATTTCTATAAATAAAAACCCATTTTAAAACAAGTCTTGTTATTATTGTTCAATTTTTCCCGGGCACATAATTTCACACTTTCCCTGTGTATGTCACCCTCGTAGCATCTGCATTCAAGTCGTTGAGAGATAGATTATCGTTCTAAATTTGTTAATCTAAATCATTACAGAGTGGTGACGCTCTAACTTGTTAGGTTATCAATAATGTCTAACATATTTCAAAATTTTAGTTATAGGACGCCCTTAAAACCAAGATAAACTTAATTATTTTTTAAAAATTATACTATAGAGTATTAAATAAAAGGTAGATTAAGAAACAATTTTAATTTTTAAAAATATCTTTATTTTCACGCGATTTTTATTAAAATTGTGCTAAAAAATAATTTTTTTTTCATACCCTGTGGTCCAAATGAGTTCATCTAGAAATTTGAAAAAATTGTAGCTAATGCCCATTTGTCTGAACCGAAATACTTCAATAGGAATTTGATCATATTATTATTTCGAAAGAGATTGATGTGTATGTATTTTTAACAAAATACGTTTTCTGAAATGAATATTTTTAGTACATAGATTAACAGAGATAAATGATTTCCAATCATCCTGTTGATCTCTTTCACTTACTAAAAGCGTACGGGACCTGACATATGTGAATATTCACACCATATCAATTTTTTTAGAGTGATGAGTTTTAACAAATTGAGGCCCGACCCGTATTAACATTTTACTGAAAATGTTAATACGGGTAACCTGTTTTTTTCAGCTGTCTGTGTTTGTGTTAATACTGAAAAACGTCTAGCGCCATTATCATATAACTGATTTTATTTTTATTGAACATGTAAAATATTAACATTAGTTTATCTTTATAGCGTCATTGGCGAAGAAATTTGGTCTTAGACCTGAACAATTTGCCGAAAATTTACGAGACAACTATCAACGACATGAAGTTGAACAGGAACCAATTGAACCCGTTGAAGTCGCTAAAAATTACATCTGTAAAAAATTTCAAACAGTAGACGAAGTATTACAAGCGGCCAAATTCATGGTTAGCATGCAGATAGCTCGAGAACCTTTAGTCAGGCGTTGTGTCAGAGAAGTATTTTTTGAAAGAGCGAAAATAAGTGTTAAACCCACTAAAAAAGGCTTGAAAGTAATTGATGAAGCACATAACTGTTACACAATGAAATATTTAAAAGATAAACCAGTACGTGACCTTCAGTTTGAGCAATATCTTAAGCTTGCAATTGCAGAAGAAGAAAAATTGTTGACAATCATGATTAATAATAAAATAGAAGGAAATACTTCTAGTTCTTACATCGATGAAGTGAAACAATTGTATATTCGAGATGAGTTTAGTAAAAATGTACAAGATTGGAATAGTCTACGAACAGAATGTGTTGAAAGAGCAATGGTTAAATTGATTATTCCAGATTTACTAAAAGAAATTCGAGAGCAACTTCTTATGGAATCAAAAGATTTTGTAATGAAAGCCTGCTGTCGTAAATTATACAACTGGCTCAAGATTGCTCCATATAAAGTTGAGTTTCCAGAAGAAGAGGATGATGAATGGGACACTTCTAAAGGTTTGCGTGTGATGGCAGTAGCGTATGTACCGGATTATTCTCAGAGTGCTTTCACGTGCATTGCTGGCCCAGACGGAGATATAACAGATTATTTGCGATTGCCACATTTGTTGAAGAAAAAAAACTCTTTTCGGCAAGAAGAAAAAATGTTGAAAGAAAGTGATTTGTTAGCAATTAGGAATTTTATTAGCTCAAAAAAACCCCATGTCGTGTGTATAGGTAAGTAATTTCCATATGTACTTACAGTTAAAAATAGATAGTTTGTTAGTGATTTATTAAATTCCCCAGGCATAATTCTGTATTGCTACTTTTAATTCAACAGTAATCTAACTGGTTGCATTATTGAAACTGTTGAAATGTTTAAGGAATAGTTGAATTATAATGTAACGAGGGTTGTATCTAGGGTATGCAAGATGCCTCACATTAAAAAAAAAAGTAATTATAATAATGTTTCAATAAAGTCAATATCACAATAATTTATTTTTCAATTCTAATATACAGTAACAATGTCACAAATAAGTTTCTAATAGTGCTGTTAGAAATCGACCATGGCCGATTCTAGAACTGGGTATTCTGAATCAGGGATGCAAAACTTTTTTGTTTTTTGTAGGTGGCGAGTCTCGTGAAGCTCTAATGATATCACAAGATATTAAAGAAGTAATCTCAAATCTTGTAGAGGAAGATCAGTTCCCTTCACTATCTGTCGAAGTAATAGATAATGAATTAGCCAAGGTCTACGCAAACAGTAATAAAGGCTTATCAGACTTCCGTGAATATCCAGAACTCCTTCGGCAGGCCTGTTCACTAGCAAGAAAAATGCAAGATCCACTAATAGAATATTCACAACTGTGTACAGCTGATGATGAAATATTATCATTGCGATATCATTCACTCCAAGAACAACTTAATCGTGAAGAACTCCTTGAGAATCTACATCTTGAATTTGTTAATCGAACTAATGAAGTGGGAGTTGATATTAATTTAGCGGTTCAGCAGTCACATAAATGTAATTTGGTGCAATTTATTTGTGGTTTGGGGCCTCGTAAGGGGCAAGCACTACTGAAAGTTCTTAAACAGACTAACCAGAGATTGGAAAATAGAACCCAGTTGGTTACAGCTTGTCATATGGGTCCGAAAGTATTTATCAATTGCTCTGGATTTGTGAAAATTGATACTAATTCTTTAGGAGACAGGTTAGTAATATATAGATACATACATATATATGTACCGTGTCAGATAAAAGTTAAACAACTAGAACTACGCTGAAGCATAAAAAAAATATAATAGATTGTACAAAATAACCATTTGTTTATGTAATTGCATGTATACATCATTACTCGTAGTACGTGAATATTACTTTTACTCATTATTCACCAATATTACTCATTCGAAATTTCAGATTAGGTTAGGTTAGATCATTTTTCGTCTATAGTTTTGTATAATTGTACTTTATACTGTGTAGATGTTAGGTTTTCCCAACGGATAGATTTACGAATACTGTGTATGAAACGTTGCAGGCACACTTACACTCTTACACATAATATCACCAAATTTTTATAAAAGAGGTAACATGATTTTGAATCATATAATTTAACTTAATAATTTTCCACTTTTAAGAAAACCGCTACATTATACCTATTACATTATTCATTCTCTAAGTCGTAAGAATTGTCAATTTTCTGTAGTAATACTCGAGTAAGGAATGATGAGTGATGAGTAGTAATTTACTCCCAAGTAAGCAAAAGTAATGATAAATGAATATCATTCATCACTCTCGATCAGGAATAATGAATATTTTAATTATTACTCATTTACTCGAGTAACAAAATGCCCAACTCTGATAACATCAGTTGATTAACTTTACAATCGCCATCTAAAATAAACTCCATTTACCGTAACTCTGAAATGACGTCACAGTTGAAAAACTCACCTTGTTCTCGCCAATTCGTAAAGTGTCAAAAAAAGTTAGGTTATATAGAACAACTTGTAAAAATATATTGAAAACCAATATTTCCTATGGAGGAAAAGAATTAATGTAAATTATGATGCACAGCAGTTCTTTCTAACCGATTTGTCGCGAAATTTATGGTTTATATTATATTAAGTGTGTAATGTAGTATTTTAAAAAAAATAAATAAATTTCAGTGTATAAGAATCATCAGAAATATTTGTTTTTAGAAATGTGTCGTGTTCTTTTAATACAATTTACTTTATTTTTTCGCCTGGTGTCACATTGACACAGCGGGTTTGGGAAGCAAACGCGGAGTGTTACGAGTCACACTTTTTAACTCCAGACCGCTCAAATAAACGTGTTTAGACCTTTTCTCGAACGCTCCGAGCTTACTTTCTACGCTCACTAAATGATATCGGAAAGCAATGATAAAGAGTCAAATTTTTTATTATTCGGATAGAAATTTTTGAATTTCAGATGTTAGATACAATTTTGTTTCGAATAATGAATATTCAAATATTATTTCCAGTCGAAAAGTTTATTGCCACTAGCTGCAAGTGTAAATTTCATGAGTATGCTAAAATTATTTTTCGATGATAATAAACCGTTCTACGTAACAGACCTGTAGGTTAAAATTACAAAAAAAAAGAACGTAACAAATGTAAATAGAATATATTTTATTAATCATATATAATATTAGTGTATCGACCAAGATACAAAATTAAATATTGTTTTTGTTCACTTACATTACAAATTATAAAACCTTTTAAAATATACAAACACAATATACAGATAAAAGTACGTAATAGAAATATCACCCATCATATTTGATATCTACAACTCTTTTATGAGTTTTAAAAAACACTTAAATTTTGGTTTCAATCGCTCTGTTAGAAATGGTAGTTTACTAAGGTACCATTGCAATTTTTAAAATTTAACTCGACCAATATCTCGAAAACTGTTGCTACAATCAAGCTAAAATTTGATACTGATTGAACGATTTGGGAAGGTTCCATTAGACCACGTCTTGGATCATCCTTTTTATATTTAAAACCTATATTTCTTAAAATCTTCCAAAGGGAAGTCTTTCCACCATCATACAGTCTCCTTTCATGTAATTTTATATTAATAGTGTCGACAGTAACATGCTCCCCTAAAATCAAATTAATTTATTAAGAGGCCTCACGTAGAGATGTTGTATCCTTACTATTACGGTACATCTCATAAATTACATTACGTATCCCAACTGTTGTAAAATTGTCTAATTCTACAACAGATTTAGTATGTGTTCGATTCTTTTTCGGGCTACTGACAGTTTCATTTCTCGCTTGTTGTAATACCATCTTATTTACTTTAGAAATACTGACATATAAAGCAGCTGCAACTCTAAAAAGTTAATTAACAATTATTTGTAGAAATATATTCAAGTGAAAAGACCATAGATATAAACTAAATTTTATATTTACTCACATCTCTGACACATTTCACATCCATTAAAGGTCCACCATTGTCTCGCTCTCTTTCAAAATAATTAATAAGAGACAAAACCATCCTTTGAGCACGGCTACTAAGAGCTTTGGGCATTTTTACTTTTAAATTACAAATATATTTAAAAAGTATAAAATATAACCTCACTTAATTTCTCACTAAACGTCAACCTGACGTCAAAATAACGATTGAACTATCCAATTTAAAACCGACAACATTGTATAAAATTACCAACATAAAATAAATAAATGTACTAACTGAGTTATGGATTGATGTTGATTAAAACATATCATAACGTTGGTACTTAAATAAACCAAGTGTGACGTCATCTCACGTTTATTGTGAATGTAGTTTAGTGTGCTCGAATACATATTTCAAAAAGTTTTATTGCAATATTCTTTATCGCACACTTCACACGCCTGATTTAATTTGTGTAAATAGTTAGGTTAAAAATGAGTGCAAATAATTAATATTAATTTATTAAATGCTGCTGATGTTAGAACTTTACTTAACAACCTGAAACTCCATTTATTGTAGGAGCACGGTAGTTTCTGTTGGCTCTAACGTCAAGAATAAGACAGAGTTTAGTTCAGAATACTTTTGAGGCTTAATTCGCGCCGTTTTAGTTCTTCTGTTACTAACCATTTATTATCAAAACCTGAGCTATATAATTTTTACAAATATTTTTATTTGTAAACATTATTAATTACATACGGGTCGGCTCCCCTAAAAATTATGGTTCGGCTCCACTCAATACAAAATCATGACTGCGCCATTGGTGTTAGCAGTACCAACACAAAAGTTCAGGAACAGTTTAGGAATGCTGTCACATGAAATACAAGTCTACTACAGGGAAAAAAATCGTGCTTTCGTAAAGTAGTGCTATTATAACGCAACCGATACAGAATTTCATAGCATAAACAAAATACTAAATTGTAGGGGATCTGTACGTTATAAAGTAAAACAAGCCATAAGTAATTTCTGAGTTGCTTAACTTAGTACAGCTTGCGCGATTTAAGTTTGCCTAATGTCGCGCAGAGTGAGAGTTCTCACTGGACAACGTAGACCAGTTACGTTACGCAACAGAGTTTTCTGGCTAGCTTGCATAGATTTGTTTACTGTGTAAACCAGACTTGAGCAAATTTCAAACGAACCTACTGTATGTTGCATACTATTTCGATGATTTATATTGGATATTTGGAATGAATATATTGTTTTGTGTTCCACAGAATCTTTTATTATACTGACTTATAGTTTCGGCTCTTATCATTGTCAAAGTTAAAATGAATTATACATAACAAGTTACACTTATACATACAAGAAATAGTCGATGTAAACAAAGAGAAAAACGAGAATAATGGTTATAACTTACAGATAAGAATATTATCTCTTACCTGCAATAATAATTTTTCTTGTTTGTACCCACTATTTCTTTTATATCTCTATTAGGAATGACGATGGTTACTCGTTACCCGTTAACTACACAATACCCATTGACTGTTAATGGGTAGCGAATAATTAACGGGTAATTGTGTGCTATTTTCAGTATATCTTTTTATCTATGAGTATTTTGTTGTAAAAATTCTCATCCAATCTCATGATTGGAAAAATGAAAAGATGGAAGCTGGACGCTGGTGGCCCTGTGGCACTCTTTCATCTTTAATTAACGGGTAGCAGGTATTGGTATCGGGTACCCGGTTCCAGAAATTATTAATTCTCGTCATTCCTGTTCTCTGTATATGAGCCGTAATATTTAAAGTGGCGTAAGACCATTTTTCCTCATATCTATATATTTAAGGTTTTCCAGTTAACAATATTTAAAAATAATGCTAACCCATAGTAAATTTATTTTGCTTTTCCGAGATTCTGGACATGTGAAATTTAAAAAGTGATAAAAATTATGGATGTAGTCAAACTGAAACAATGTTTTTGTAACTGAAGCTGGACTTACGCCACTTTGAATTATAATGAAACTTGAAGAACATGAACAAAGACAATTTTGAATATATATATTAAGTGGAGTGGCCTTTTCTCAAGTGTAGTTTTATAATATAAACCAGTGGCGAAGAGAGACCTCCGCTAGACTTGCCCTCCCATATAAAAAATAATAATAAACAAAAAAAATATATATATATTTTTTTTAATTTGAAAAAGTTTTAGGTAAATCTTCAAAGATACATCAAATTATGTTCTATACAAATTTTTGTCCAAGGCTTGGTTTACTAGATACAAATTCTTTTAAATTTTAAAGTTTAATAACTTCCGTTTCCGGTTTCGGATTTGCATAAAAAACAATAGGGTTCTTTCCAATTAACAGGAGATTTTTTTAGAACCAGAACGAACTGTCTAAGTTAAACCGTTCTTGAGTTATCGTATATACACACAGACACACACACATACGGACGGCACTTCGAAAATAGGTTTTTTGGATTCCCTGGACCATGAAACGTGGTCATCAGTCAAAATCCCGACATCGAAAATTTTCGCGATTACAATACTTGCCCCTTATATATTAAGGTCAGGTAATAATTGAAACAAAAACATATAAATAAACAATTTCTTTATTGAAACCTATTATTGAGATTATAAAAATCAACCATAATGAACTAAATTATTTTATTAAAACAATTAACAATATTATTGCTAATAATATTATACATAACATAATATTTATAATGTTATTTTGTATTCATTTACACATCAACTTTAAAAAATGACAGCTATACAATAATATTTTACAGATACATTTCTTTTCTTCAATTCATCAGGATATTCTACTGTGTTAACTTTGTTATTATAAATATATAAAGAGGGCATCCATGTTTACCTGAAATTAGTCTTAGTTAATTTTTTTCAAAATTGGATTTATGCCATTTTTAAATATAACTGGTCGTACATAAAAGGCAACTTCTTAAAATTAAAATCGGTTTTATAGTTCCAAAGTTATAATTATTTTTGTGCGCACAGGTAAATGAAATCCATGTTTTCCATTCATGTTTAACTCATTTTCTTGAAATTATCAGTGACAACATAGGTTTCGTCAGCGGCAATGTTAGTACACGATTTATACACTAATAAGAATTGAAAGAATTTTTGAAATTGGTTCAGTGGTTACGTCAATTTTTACTGGGAGTAGGCACCAATAATGTTGCTGAGGAACATAAACTTGTCAAAATTATGTCATACAACACGTGTATAGGTGAACAGTTTAAGAGACTATGTAGTAGAGACAACAATATTGTCTTTGGTCCGGTCACCTAATTATACTAGGCATGTTATAAGTTCCTAAAAATGTAGGTCAATAATAATGATTTGTCCCCGAGTTAAGCCGGGCAGGGCAGTTAGTATAAGTGTACTTTTAGTTTGTAATTCATTGTAATTTTGTCAATGGCAATAAACGAAATTATAAGCCGTATCTATAAATGAGATTCACAAAGTTATATTATAATAATAATTTATTCATTGATAATTACAACATACAAATTGTTACACCAAGTCAAAACAAAAGTACAATGATGTGTAAAATATACAGTGATACTTAAACAGTACATATATCTCTTATTGTCTCAAGGAACTCTTATATTAAACAAATTTGACAATAAGGGGGGGGGTACAGCCAATAAATGATTTTTAATTAATCCCATGAAACGAAGAATGGGTAGGCCACGTACTTCTTCCTTCAGGGAATTAAACATATTAAGACCCATATAAATATGGTTTGATTGGGTTCGTAGTAAACGGCACTTAGGGAGAACTAAATTGTTCCTGTGTTGCGTTAAATGATCGTGCAGTTCTTGGTGAGAGTTGAATCTCCTTATGTTGTATTTTATATACAGTACACATTCTAGCGTGCACACTGCTGGTAAAGTAAGAATCCTTAATTTAAAAAATAGCGGTTTACAGTTGTACCTATATTTAGCTGAAGCTAAAATTCGAATGCCTTTTTTGTTTTGAAGTCTAAAAATAGGTAAAACATCGGGAGAGCTGCCCCAGAATATAGTAAATTGAAAGGTAGAGTGAAAAAATGCAAAATATGTCATTGTTAAGACGTTATAACTGACAGAATTAGCTAACTGCCTTAATAAAAACAAGGCCGAATTTAATTTTTTTTATAGTGGATTCAATTTGAAACTTTCAGTTTAAATGTGGATCTAAAAATACTCAATTTCACCGGACTGTTGACGAAAAACGGCAGTCGTTAGGATCTGGTACCAAATATAATTGTTAGAGTTTTGTCCTTATTTAAACATAATTGGTTAGCGTTAAACCATATTTCCGTTTCAGTAAGAGCAGTTGAAATTTAGCTGTCGACAATTCACTATATTCGATAATTTAATTAAAAAAGTCCTTAGATTTTATCGAAACAATATATATTCAAATAATAAAATTATTCATTACTAGTTTGATAATCTATAAATTATTTGACATAAATTGAAGTTGTTTGATTTTTGTCGGACACTGTATAGCTGCAAGTTTTAAATATAGAATCATTTAATTTAACCAGGCATATTTAGGATATAGCACGTGCCATGAACTTAGAACGGGCGCATTTTTTTTTTATCACTGATTTGGTAGTTTTTTTTTTTTTTTGTCTTAATTTCGATTTTCGTTTTTTTTTTTTCCATGTTTCTTTTCATCTTTCTTCATGTTTCCTTTGTATAATATTCTTTAGAATACGTTTCTCGTATTATTTCCTTAAGGTTGATATTTTCCCGATTAATTCAATGTTGCTGACAGTCGATCCAGAAAATTTTCGAATAGAAATCCATAGATCCATATTTCAAAAACTTGGATTTTCTTTTTGGCAGCTTCTGAAATGATCAAATATGAATTGCATTCTTACTTTTAATCTATTAATTAAATTTATAATATTCCGCAATATACTTCTTTTTAATTCCATGTGTCAATATAAAATGCATTGAAATTACAGTTATATCGTTTTCATATCACAAAATTTAGTTTGCAAGCAAATTTTCTGGCTTGTAATCACTAACACGCGTGCCATAACTTCCCCACCTAGAACAGGAAGTGTTCACGATCGTGATTTGCTATTGTATTCAAAGTATCGTGTATCTTGGTACCTTTTTGTTATATACTCACTTTTTAAAATGATTGTGTAACGTGTGCATGAACATGAAATACCCACTGTATGCGATATAGTTCAACACATGCGTGCACGTGTGCCCTTGTTTGCATATATGTATAAATAATCAAATATTAATATTACAGTACTGAAGCGTATGTTGAAGTTTTGGATGGATCTCGAGTACACCCTGAAACTTACGAGTGGGCTCGAAAAATGGCTGTAGATGCTCTTGAATATGATGATGAGGATGCCAATCCTGCTGGTGCTCTTGAAGAAATTCTGGAGGCCCCCGATAGACTAAAAGATTTGGATTTAGATGCCTTCGCTGAAGAATTAGAACGACAAGGCTTTGGCAACAAGAGCATAACTCTTTATGATATCCGAGCTGAATTAAATTGTCGTTATAAAGACCTTCGGCAAGAATTTACATCTGCCAATCCTGAAGAACTGTTTGATATGCTCACAAAAGAAAATCCAGAGACTTTTTATATCGGTAAAATGGTACTTTCAACAGTAACTGGAATTACACATCGTAAACCTCAAGGGGAGCAGCTTGATCAAGCCAATCCAGTTCGAAATGACGAAACTGGACTATGGCAATGTCCGTTCTGTCTCAAAAATGACTTTCCTGAGTTATCAGAAGTGTGGAATCATTTCGACACAGGTGCTTGTCCGGGTCAGGCGACAGGTGTTAGGTTAAGGCTGGACAATGGTATAAGTGGATATATTCACATAAAACATTTATCAGATAAGCACGTTACTAATCCAGAAGAAAGAGTAGGGATAGGACAGTTGATACATTGTCGTATTATAAAAATTGACGTTGAAAGATTTAGTGTGGATTGTACATCAAAAAGTTCAGATCTGGCAGATAAAAATGGAGAATGGCGACCCTCTAAAGATCTATATTATGATCAGGAAGGAGAGGATAGAGATCTAAAATCAGAAATAGATTTAAAGAAAAATAAACAACGTCAGACCTATATCAAACGAGTAATTGTCCATCCTGCTTTCCACAATATATCTTTCCAGGAAGCTGAGAAATTAATGGTTAACATGGATCAGGGTGAAGTTATCATACGACCGTCTTCCAAAGGCGCTGAACATTTAACTATAACCTGGAAAGTAGCCGACAAAATTTATCAACACATAGATGTACGTGAAGAAGGGAAAGCAAATGCTTTTTCCCTTGGCTCGTCGCTTTGGATTGGTAATGAAGAATTTGAAGATTTGGATGAAATTATCGCTCGACATGTTACGCCAATGGCTGCGCATGTGCGGGATTTGTTGTATTTTAAGTACTACAGAGATACGGAAGGAGGATTAAAGGATAAAATGGAGGAGTTACTGAAGGAAGAAAAGAAAAAAAATGCATCAAAAATACACTATTTTATTTCTGTCGCAAAGGTAAGTTAATTTATGATTAATTATAACTCTATTATTATTATTATTTCAATTTTGACACTAAATAAAAGAACTGGCAATCTAGTAATTGTGAGTGTTTAGTAGTCAAAACCAAGAATTCAATACATAGATATATAAAAATAATTCACTTGAAACATGTAGGGTTTTTAGTAGTTTATATCAGCGTTTCTCAATCTTTTTGCAGCGCGCCCCAACATATTTCTTTGAAGTCATACTGCGGCCCAATTGTTTATTTTATAATTCTTAATATTAAATAAAAGAGATATTATATCAGCACGATATTCTATTTACATGGATCAACTTGATAGTAATTATAATGGACAAATAATTTGTAAATTAAAAGTTAAGTTAAACTACCTATGTATTCTAATTTAAAAATTTAAACACTTTTATTGATTGGCGAAAAAGTGTTTTCTTTTCAAGTAAAATATCATACCTGTACTAAATGCAACAAAAAATTATAAAAATAGATTATTCAGAATTTTATTTAAGGTATGTATGGCAATTTTAAAAAAAAATTATTTTGACATATCAATAGATAGTTCGATTTCATTATTCTTTGAATTTACTATAATGAATTATTATATTCATATTATATATACTCGACCCAAAGATTGAGAAACGCTGGTTTATATGAATCTTGACCAAAATAAAAAAAAGTTTCAATTGTAAGAGGTATATTAAATTTTCAACCTCTTTTAAATGAAACTTATGCTAAAAATGTCTCTTAAAAAAAATGATTACGTAGTGCTAGCTTTTTTTTTAAATCTCAGAATACATCAGAAAAAATCTTGTCTATTCAATCTTCAAGATTTTATGATCATGAAGTTTTTCAAACTTTTTTTTTTTCGTTTTAATGTAAGCATGTATAAGCAGTTCACTTTTGTAAGAACAAACTAGATCTGGTTATTTTGGTTACTTTTATGGTGTGTTACTGACTTGAAATGTCAATTAAAAATATTCCTTACGCTGTAAAACCGACTTTAGGTTGATAAGGTTATGATCATTATAATTAAGATATCATTTTTCATTATGACATATATAGACAGATATATATTATGACAGATAATACTTATATTATCTGTCTCATTTTGTAATACGAAACTAAAAGGGAAACTTCATTTTTTATGTTGTACATTTAAAATATCATCTTAGGGTGGTAATTCTGAAGTGGCACCTTTCAAATATTTGACATGTCCATCACAATTTTGACATGTCAATTGCAATTTTGACATGTCAATTTGTTATCTGACATATGTAGTTTTTGGTTGAATATAACCTCGATATAATAAAACTTAACCACAAATTTAAAAGCCAGATTTACAAGTTCACATGTTTCCATAAAAGTCTATTTACACCAAAACAGTCACCAAAGTAACCAGATGTATGGTCTATTTCAAATTAAAAAAAAAGTAGATAGCGCTGCGAGTACGATTTACAATGGATAAATACAGTATAGCGGAAAATTTAAAATAAGTTACAACTAGGGCATGGGCGTAGTAACTGGCTTAGCAAGTGATTTTTTTTTTTTAATTTAAAAAAGTTAATAAGATATAAGCTGTTCACTTTTGTAAGAACACACTAGATCTGGTTATTTTGGTTACTTTTATGGTGTGTTACTGACTTTAAATGTCAATTAAAACTATTCCTTACGCTGTAAAACCGACTTTAGGTTGATAAGGTTATGATCATTATAATTAAGATATAATTTTTCATTATGACATATGTCAAATGGATCAACATTTTAAAAAAGTGACATTTTTTAATACCAACATGACGTACAGCTTCAAAGGTGCAAACTATTGAAAATAAAATTCCCTCTTAGTTTGTTCATACTAAAGTCACTAGATTATACAAAGTACCGCAAGCCTTTGAAGAAGCGGACAGACCCCAGGGTTTGATTGGCAACATTGCTTCCCCTATTAAGCAAACTAAAGCAGCAATTTTTACGTTCTTAAGTTTACGTCTGCGCTGTCATATCTCCCTCTCTCGCTCTCATTTAATAACCTTTGTCAGCGGTTTGAATATTTAAGGTTAAGTTTAATTTAAATTTATATATTATATCCATTTTATTTAATAAAAATTAAAAAAATAATTGAAATTGTACCACAATTTTGTTATAGTGCATCTTTGATTAAAAAAATCGTGATTACAATGTTTAAAATAAAAACTAGTTTCTTATTTTTGTAATGTTGGAATCACTGAACATCATTTGTGTTGGCGACATTTTTAACCCCAGCATGGCCGCCGTTGCGGTACTTTGTATAATCCAGTGACTTTAGTTCATACAAAAGTGAACAGCTTATATTAAAATAAACAAGGCAGATAATACACTTACGTTATTTATACGACATAAATTCAATTTAATGGGAAATTTGAAAAAGTTAAAAAAATATTAATTTAAAAAAATATGTATATACTATATATAAAAAGAGAGATTTGGCTAAAAGAGTTAAAATAAAGCAATAAAACAAACAATATATCTTCAGAGCTAAAGTTTCTTATTTAATTAATTATTGTAAATAAAAATTTAAAATATATGTATATATGAAAGTCTAAAAATTGTATCAATAACTTCTTCTTTGGGCACAATCAGCTGGGTTGTCTTTTGGCTTCACATTAGTCCTCTCTCTTGATCTGTTAATTGTCAAGTGTCAAAAAATATTTATATGTCAGATAACCTAGAAGATATGTAACTGCGTAAAAACAAATTACATTTAGAATTTTCCCCATAAAATATACGCCAAGAATATAAATAAGTCTAAACATGTAAATAATAACAAAATATATGAAAAAATTAAATAATATAAATAATATATATTTCCAATGTACGACACTGAACATCTGTCAACTTGGGCTAAAAACAATATTTTAGCAGTGTAATAGGGATGACGATCTAAACCAATCCGAAGCAAGGACAAACAGCTCCTATCTTCTTACACACATTTTTCTACTTTGAAATAGACCATAGTTTTGTATTACAAAATGAGACAGATTATATAAGCTGTTCACTTTTGTAAGAACAAACTAAGAAGGAATTTTGTATATAGTATATACATATTTTTTTAAATTAATATTTTTTTAACTTTTTCAAATTTCCCATTAAATTGAATTTATGTCGTATAAATAACGTAAGTGTATTATCTGCCTTGTTTATTTCAATATAAGCTGTTCACTTTTGTATGAACAAACTAAGAGGGAATTTTATTTTCAATAGTTTGCACCTTTGAAGCTGTACGTTATGTTGGTATTAAAAAATGTCACTTTTTTAAAATGTCGATCCATTTGACATACGTCATAATGAAAAATGATATCTTAATTATAATGATCATAACCTTATCAACCTAAAGTCGGTTTTACAGCGTAAGGAATATTTTTAATTGACATTTAAAGTAAGTAACACACCATAAAAGTAACCAAAATAACCAGATCTAGTGTGTTCTTACAAAAGTGAACAACATATACAACCCAACTAACACAAAAGGTACAACATAAAACTTAAATGATATATATAGCATATTTATTATGGCAACAAATATAACTTAATTGTTTTATATAACCTTCAAATATACTAAATGGCTGTATAAGCAATTTGGTGTCGAAAAATAGTTTTAAAAATGTTCTATCAGCTTTAATATAAAGTAATTATACACTATATTTATTATTATTATTTTGTGACATCCAGCATTCATGTTATAAAGCTAAATTCTCATATAAAAGTTTTTTAACATATTTTAAAATTTGGTGGCATAAATATATCTATGAAAATCATTTATACAGCATATACTAGAACAACTTATAATGAACATAAAATAATTGACCTAGAAATAGTTCAGATCCTGATAAAAAAATTATTTTTTAGGATTACGAGCCCTTTTAATTATTTTTTTATTACAAAATAATGTTAATTTATTAAAAAATAAAATTCCTAATTAAAGCATGAGAGCAGATATTTTGTTAACATCATTTATAGTTTATTTTTGTTTTATGCATACTAGCAATAATAATTTCCTAGGCTGGCACCTAAAAATAAATAAAAAATACTGACGTATGTGACTCTAGATGTTTAATATAAGCAAATCTTTTATTAACCTTTTTACTTAAGAATTCTATGAAGGTTTCGGGTTCGAGTACCGTTGAAAGCATGGGTGGTTTATAATAATAATAATAAAATAACTTTATTTTAGGATGCCAAACAAGTTCGTAATGAATAAAACTGATCAATGACCATAATTGCTATGAAAAAAGGTTTATAACACTAGTAATAAAACCTAAATAAGAAATTAAGTTTAATTTATAGCTATTATATAATCGATTTGAAAACAATTATAAAGCCAGTTTATAACTTTTATCTGATATTTTGATGTTATAAAAACTGCAATAAATAGAACATAAGAATTTCTTATAAATATTTTATATTTCTTAGAAGAGAATAATTATAAAATAATTTTCAGACTATTGTGGTTCTTGCAATTTATTAGAATACTGTATAAAGAAAAGTAAATCTAAATCTTCAAGAAATGATAAAACAAAGCCAAAATCAACAAGCAAATTTATTTGTCACTTCTTCATGATTACTAAAAAAACATGTCAATGTCAAATAAAGCATATTAAATATTATGGTAAGGTCTAAATAAATACTTTATTTAGAAGGCAAGCAAATACATCGGTGCAATAATGCGACTTTTTAATAACTTAACCTAATAATAAATGAAAAATGTTTTATAAAGGTTACGATTAACTACTATTTATCAGCTTATAGCTGCGAAGCTAGTTTTATTAAAATTCATATAACACTGAAAGTAATAAATTGCACAATTATAAAATCAAAACGTTTTATACATATTATATTATAGTTAAGATTATATAATATATAAACCATTTAAATAGCAATTTGGTTATTCTGATGTCTAAAGAAATTTTAGTAGCTTTATAGGATTTCTTAAGGTTTTATAATCAAAACGGCCATATTTTTATGAACAATGTAATTACAAAGTGACCTCCATTTTGACTGAATGTATATTTTACTTAGTAAAAAATAGTTTCTTTTTGCATTTTACTTTTGTTTTTTAATATTTTACCCTTAAATACGAACTTTTCCCGTTTATTGAAATAATAGAGTTAAAATATTTTTTTTTTTTTTTTCGTTTTCTATAACATTTTTAATTGAGTTAATTAGCAAAAAAATCATATATCTTTGGCGAGTTGTAATTTTTGAATGTTTTACCTTATATTTTCACAGTAAATTGGCCTCCGCAAGCAAATTTTAGTTCAGAAGTAGCAATAGGATAAATATAAAAATGCATATATGTTTCATTGTCATAGTGATTTTATACTTCAACAAGATTTTTCATCTATATGTATCGCAGTTGCAAAATTGTTTTAAAATGCAGCTACAAAAGAGCAAATCTATAAATATAACAGATAAAAAGTTGCTGCTATATAACTAATCAAAAAGTTTTATTAATGTTTTATTATTTATTTTATAACCATTTTAAAAACATTTCCAAAGAGTGCCATTAGGTTTTTAAATGTTGCGTATGCAATATTAATATAGCCAAAAGGTTTTATAAACCTGCACCTATTTTGCACGTTTAAGTGCTTTTTTGTTGCTCGATAGACATTCTTGTTACTGAATTATAAAGCTATCAGTTGTATAATTTTGCTGTAAAAATGTTTATACAATTTTTATAAAGCAATTTGTGTTAGTTGGGAAACCTGTCACATATAAAAAATAATATTATCTGTCTCATTTTGTAATACGTAACTAACAGGGAAAGTTCATTTTTTATGTTGTATATTGACAATACATTTATAATATTAGCATAGTATTGGTTCACACGGATACGCCAAAGTCTGTTTACATCACAACAGTCACCAAACCAACCAGATCTAGTTCCGTATAATCCATCTCAATTTGTAATACGAAACTAGATTTGGTTACTTTGGTGACTGTTGTGTTGTAAACAGACTTTGGCGTATGCGTGTGAACCAATACTATGAAAATATTATAAATGTATTGTCAATATACAACATAAAAAATGAACTTTCACTGTTAGTTCCGTATTACAAAATGAGACAGATATTATTACAAATTTAGACGGATTATATGACAATTGTAAATTTAATTAAAATTTATCATTTATACAAAACTTATACAAAATAATATTGGAAATCAGTCCAAATAATCAATGGATTCTTCTTCATTTCAAGTTTATATTTAATCGACACTAACATAAACTTAATACGGACGTAAATACATATAACAGCAACACAAATTATTAATATGGCGCTTGTTGACAGCAAAGAATATGACAGTTGATAGCAAAACAACTGTTGTGTATAGTACCAGAGGCGTAGGTACATTAATTAATTTTCAGACGACTTCATTTTAAAATATTTCTCTTAATATATATGTTCTAAATTAATTTCAAATCTATTTATTCACTGGCTTTTATATTCTAACAATATTTAAACATATACCTCCGTTTTACTTATTAGAAATAATAGGTAGTAATATATTCACTGTAAACTTAGTTTGTACGCCTATGTTTACAAATTTGAGTTAAAATAACGGAGACAAATAGAATAAGTTAAGACAAATCTATTTTTCTACAGTGTAAACTTTTTCATGTTCTTACCCAATTAAAAACAAGATCGAAATAGCTCCTATCTTGCCCAAACTACGTTCTTTAAAAAAATAAGTATAGATTAGACATGACCAAACTAAGGTCCACAACATCCATTGTTGTGTCCCGCATAGGCATGCATACTTAAAGGTAAGCGTCCACAGGCCGGATCGCAGACAACGCTGTAATTGCATGTTTGGTGAGTGCGTCCACTGAGTCGCAGTGAACGCACTACAGACATAAGATTAGTGTTTTGTTTACATTCTCATCAGCTTGGACGAAGCTACTACGCGTGTTACGCAGAAATACGATTGTGACGTCATAGCCTCAACACAGTTACTCGCAAAAATAGTATTCGTTGAGAATGTTGACCGTATTTTCGGCAGTGCGAGCTAGGTGACACACTCTCATTTAAAACATATTTAGGAATAATTATATGCGTTGACTGCTGTGGTACGTGGTGTCGCCCAGTGGACGCTTACCTTAACAGCACTTTTCATCGTTTAAACTAGATCGCGCCAAAATTCCCACTTAATAATTGCTCAGCTCTGAATGGATATAACTAGACCACATATTATTATACCTGAATATTTTTGCCATTTGTAAGAATTATACCTATAGTCGGATTGCTGATAGGTGAGTGTTACATGTATGTATCAAGTAGTGCATTCATATAATAATCTAGTTACCATTTACAGCGATTTTAAAAATGTTTTTTGTTATTTGTCTTATGGCCGGTTATTATAAAGCAAAATAGTTGGCTACAAACTTTAGTTAAGAGTTAAACTAATTTAAACCATAGATTTCGGTATTATAAAAGTTGTTTTAAAAAATTTCCCAACTAAATCTACAAACTAAATTAGTTGACAGAATTTCTGGGTACTAAATTATAGTTGGCAACTATATTTGTATTAAATTTAAATAATAAGCATTTTGTTTACATTGAAATAACTTGTTAATATTATTTATACTAAAATATATACTAGATAATAATAACTGCAAAGTAAGGATAATATTGTACATAAAAAAAATCATATTAATAGATTTATATACATAATCAACACAAAATTTACATATTATGTCATCAGTATCATCTGTCAGTAGTGTTTCATCACCATCGGTTATGTTCCAATAATTTAGTTTTTCAATAACACTAACATTATCAGTTTTTTTGTTTTCCACTACATTTTTATATTTATGTACTATATCAATTAATTGCTCTTTTTCAATTTCTGTATAGTTTTTTTTTCATTTGAAAATTCTTTTTCACTGTCAAAATTATAGGTAGGCATCTACCGGTCAGTTGTATAACTAACGTTCGGTCGGTAAATCTTGACACTAAATTGTTTTAGTTGTGAACTAGTTACTTAGTTGGCTGTTCTGATTTATAATACCGAAATTAAATAACTTGTTATATTAGTTATCAACTAAATTTAGTTTGCAACTAGATAGTTGGTCCTTTGGTTAGGTTTTTATAATACCGGCCATTAGCTGTCAGTGTCTAGTAATAAATATTAATTAAAATATGGCTTCAAATTAGTTGTGAAACTTGGGCAAATTCTGTTAAAAAAATCGAAAATTTAATAAATGTATGGTGGAAAAGGGAAAGGATTGTTGATGATATTTATCCAATAATAATAAATACAAGAAATGACAGCGATAGTTCAGATGACGACGATATCATGCTTTAGAGTGACTAATTTAAAAAAAATAAAAATAAACATTTAAATACAACTTGTAGTAATATATTATATGAATAAATATATTTTTACTTAATATTTTATTACTTTGTACTTTGTAAATTTAATTTAATTAAACAACAAATTGTAATCCAAAATTTTGTTATAAGTATAAATTTTTCCTTATTTATAATTATTATAAGCTGTTCACGTTTGTAAGAACACACTAGATCTGATTATCTTGGTTACTTTTATGGTGTGTTACTGACTTTAAATGTCAATTAAAAATATTCTTTATGCTGTAAAACCGACTTTAGGTTGATAAGGTTATGATCATTATAATTACAGTCTGTTCCAAACGGTTAGGCGGAACTAAATGGAGATTTAGTTCTTTTAGGTTGTCACGAGAAGGGACCTTGCTTGGGTTATTTCATTTTTCACGTTGGGATGTCAAAATTTAAAATTCCAACAATGAAACCATGGAAACGAATGACATATGTCAAAATTAAATATTTTTTTTTACGTATTTTAATGACAAAAAAATAAATGAATGGGAAATTTGTATTAAGAATGACACAAAAAATCAAAATATAAAGAAAATGACATTTTAAAATGATATTAACCTTAACCAAAAAATGTTTATTGTAAGTATGATTTACAAAGCTTAAACAAAACGGCCGAAAGGCACGATTTAAACGATGAAAGTAACTAGATTGCAAAATCTAGTTCCGCTTAACCGTTTGGAACAGACTGTAAGATATAATTTTTCATTATGACATATGTCAAATGGATCGACATTTTAAAAAAGTGACATTTTTTAATACCAACGTGACATACAGCTTCAAAGGTGCAAACTATTAAAAATAAAATTCCCTTTTAGTTTGTTCTTACAAAAGTGAACAGCTTATACCTTAAAATTAATAATTTTGTTTGTTGAGTACTGCTGTGAATTTATTTTCGTGCTCTAATTAGTAAAGATATCTACAAATCATGCCGTTTCTTTCTAATGATTTGTTTTTTATTAAAATAATTTGGAAGGTTAGTTGACAAAACTTGCGTCACTATACGTTACTATGGGTATTCAAATAATTATAATAATATAGACAGAGAAAGCATATAATATTGTATATCGATACTTGTACCAACGAACAGTCACCTATCAGCAATCCGACTATAGTACTTTTTCCTTTGTCATCTGGCCCGCAACGGCTTTTATCAGACAGAATATAACCCGCGTAGGTAAAAGTTTGACCAGGTCTATACTATATACTTACCTTATCCTGAAGTGTGTGAAAATTTACTTTACATTTACTTTTTTTCACATGAATATTTGTAACTATCTTTATTTTATTTTTTTAATTGCAGAATTATCCAGGTAAATTTTTACTTTCATACCTTCCCCGGGCTAAGTGTCGTCATGAGTATGTGTCAGTTACACCAGACGGATTTCGATTTCGGCAGCAGATGTTTGATTCAGTAGGTTCTCTGTTCCGTTGGTTCAAAGAGCATTTCCGTGATCCAATACCAGGTGGTACTCCAAGTACTCCTAGAGGTGGAATAACTTCTAGGACACCTTATCAACAAATCAACACACCTAATATCAGTAGTAAGTATCACAATTACAATTAAAACAAAACATCATATCAACAGCCGCGGGTCATAAGTTTTAGGACAAAAATTGTAAAAAGTTAAAAACACAAGACAGAAAAACAAAACATGCATTTTATTTAATATTAATTGACAGCCCGTACTTCGTACGTCATTTGTTATATACATTTTTGATGCAACGGAAATAATGAGTACAAAAACTTACTATACTAGCGTCGGCGAATCAGTGCAGTTACGTCACACGACGTAACAAACAATTGCATTGTTCCAAACAATACATTCGTTTGTTTCGTATTGTGACGTAACTGCACTGATTCGCCGACGCTAGTATAGAAACTTATTCATCTTATTAAAAAAGTAATTGTTTCTTCATTCTATACAACTTTTCTTGTATACATTTTTGCTGTTAATAATTTTGTCCCATAACCCCTCAAATATTCGTTTTATTATAAACTGCATTGAACAGAACAAAAACGTTTCTTCATTCTATAAAAAGGTAATTCAGTAGCTGTAATGTATGATTATGAACAATATATACAGGGTGTTCATTTTAAATTGCTCACCATTGCTATCTCGAGGCCTATAAGAGCTACGAGGTTGCTTAAATTAGACAACATCAGGAAAATATCAATGATTGAATTTTTTTTTATTTTGAACAGTGGTTCTGAAAGTACGTTTTGCAACTTTCTTATTTTAATTAAGAACAAACATTTTATTTTTACTTATTCGATAGAGTATTCTATTCTGATTTCAACGATATAAACAAGTCATAGCCTTACATCACAAAATAATCTAGAAACCAGTGCCGAAGAGTGACCTTCGTTAGACACACACGTGTGTATGTGTGTGTGTGTTCAACTTAGAGAGTTCGTTCTGTTATTAACAATTTATTCTTGGAAATTGGTGAGAGGATAAGGTTTTGAGGCAATGTTTTCGAGGTTTTCGATTTTTATGGTCGGGCAAGTCTAAAGGAGGTCTCCCTTCGCAACTGTTTTCTAGGTTATTTTATGATGTAAGGCTATGTTTCGTTTATATCGTTGAAATCAGAATAGAATACTCTATCGAGTAAATAAAAATAAAATGTCTGTTCCTATTTAAAATAAGAAAGGTGCATTGGTCGAAATAAAAGATTGCTTCACTTATTGGTATTTTTCTGTAAAATAGTATTTGTTGTCTAATTTAAGCAATCACTAGGGTTTCTGGAAACTCGAGTTTTTAGCACTCGGCGAGTCCGAGTCCTAAATTTTGAAAACTCGTCGAGTCCGGATCTAAATCTAAACTGAAATTAATAAGCGGAAACGTTTAATATTTTGGAGCTCAATAATGATTCTCATAGGTAAAGTTTTTGTAACAAAAGACAAAATACAAAATTTGTTAAAATTAGAATTATTTATTACATCACAAGATTGTCAACTGAAATTTGTGGTCGTTCCAAGAAGTTAAAAAGACTGTGTACTGAAATTTATTTATTAATCAATTTATTTATTTTCATAACTTAAATTTTAAAACTAGATATAACAATTTAATTGCTTTTTATCTTAAGGTAGAAATATTTGAGAAATACTAACGAGTACTATGAAAACATTTCTAGAAAGCACCTTTTGAATTTACTGATTTTTACTTAATTTTAAAAACGTGGACTCGTCGAGTATTAGAGTCGAGTCCCGAGTCCGAGTAATTACCCAAATATTCGACGAGTCCGAGTCCAGTCGAGTCGAGTCCAGAAACTCTAGCAACCACGTAGCTCTTAAGTTCTCGAGATAGCAATGGTGAGCAATTTAAAATGAACGTCCTGTATGAAACATAAATTTTTCTTTTAGTTGACATTTCAATCAACAGAATGCATAATTGCGATAAATTATTATTATTTTTTTGATCAGGTTGAATAATTAAAACAATTATAACGTATATTACGGCCAGACTCCAGCGTTATATAGTTGGCATACGCCAGCGTCCGCTCAGCTCTCTGATCGGTCGCTAAAAACCTAAATGGGGAAAAATATGAATTCCGTAACCACTGTGAAGTGACTCCAGCGGCTATCAGCTGTCCAGGGCAAGGTAGAAGGCCGCCAGCCCAGTCTAGAGGTAGATTTGACTATGCAGGGTGGTCCTTAATTATCCATACCTATGTGCGGCCTAAAATTTATACGGCGCCAGTCACTTCGCTTCTATTGCCCTAAATTCTGGAAGAAAAATAAAACCCCAGGGGAAGGAATAGAGTTCTCTTAATAGAAACACCAAAATTCTGAATAACTAAATTTATTAACAAAAATAATCAGTAACTAACAAATAGCAATAACAAAATAAATAATATCCGCTAAACGAATATTCAATACGCAAAATCTATAACCAAAATCAATTATTCACTAAATGAATACTCAATACGCAAAATCTATAACCAAAATATTAAGAATTACAAGATCAATGACCAGTTGAATATTCCCTTTTTAGTTCGGAGTACGACAAAGTTAATACAAAAAAATAAATTATTTAATCTACGGGCAAAATATCTAAGTTAAATCCAAAATTTAGAAAACTAAGTACTCACAAATGGCCAAAGGAAATTACACAACTGAATCTTTAACCGGTAATTAATTACAATTTAAACTAACAACTGAATTACTTGTGATGCGGTATAAATACCCAGTAACATGTGATTGGATTACTTATGCTACAACTGCCCTAGGGCTGCGTGAACTTTTGCACAGGAATAAATTATACTTAATATAAAAAATACTACAGTGATTAATTACGTTGAAAAATGGTAACGGTATTCCGGTTGGCAATACCGTTAGGAAAAATCTGGAAGAGTTTTAGAATCGGAAAGCCAGCGCTTGTTCGAAACCCGATTTAAATTTTTACTACAATTCTCTCGCCTTAATACTATTGAAATCCCAATCCGTCTATTGGCAACGAAGTCGCGTTGATTCAAGAATCCATCGTTGTCAAGAGACTGACTCCACATATCCCCTTTTACTCTTAAAAACCCGTGATACGTCAACAAAAAAAAATCTCCGCGAGATGCCCAAAAAAAATTGACGACCACCCTACCCACTGACTCGACGGAAATGATCAAAATTTAAAAAAATATCGAGAACAAAAAAATTAAGGAAGACTGGTCAAAAAAAATAAATAAAAAAAAAACAATGCTTGTGGCCGAGGTTCTGCCCGATTGAAGTTAACGTTAATTCCTCCCAAAATAATACAAACCCGATCCTCGATAACGTGAACAGCAAGTAACACGAATACTTGACCAGTAAGTATTCAAAGTAAGGAGTAACCTGCGTGTTTGAAAGCTAATTCACAACCTCCAGTTATCAAGGAAAATACTATACAGACAGACTGAATTTACATTACGCGGCAAAAATTTAAAATGAGCGATTCGTGAACCCAAAAATTATTGTACCTCCAAAAATAAATACGGTGGCGACACGCCCAACCGTACACGCAACAGCGTACTCAATAAATCCAAAACTATCTCAATAACTCAAAAATATCTCAAGATACAACAAAACTTGAGAAACCTCAATGCATTTCAGCTAATAATACAGTACAAAAAATAACACACACTTAATAATCATGGCCATAACTCATAAGGGTGTACCAGACGCAGCTCTACACTATTAACGTTAAGAATCACAAAAAAAAACATCCCCAAACGGGAATTCCAATACGTTAATAGGGCAGAGTCGCTTCTGTTACAAAATTTCAAACATTTCCAAAGTATACTCAGCTGAAACACAGGAATTCTCGCAACACCCTGTAGCAACAGGTCTCAATTGATACAATAATTTTCACGCTACATCTTCCACGGATCGCTCCAAAATCGGCTCTTCAACCCTTACATGTGGGGGACAGTATAATCTCGAAAGCAGGATCCTCGCTCGAGAAAGAATACTCAACTTAGGCCCGTCCATGTTGCCACTAAATTTACAAAATACAGAGAAATACTTTACATTAGAACACTGGATTATTCAAAACTGATCAGCGGGTAACACTGTATAAAAGAAACATACCTCGGTGTTTTAGTGGCGAAACGTCGTAACTCAATTGCCATCTAGGGGTAGAAAACTCCTAATTCCGACGTAAGTCGCGTTTTGCATTCCCAAAACATGATGTATCACGTGCCTTTTCCGCTTAGCGAATCCACAGGTGAACTGCATTATCTTCTCAAATAATTTTCACAAAAACTTGTGGAATAAAAATTTGGCACGTGTTACTGAGTCTCCACCCCTTAGGGAACCTCTATACTTCTTGAATTACGACATTGAAGAGACAAAATGGCATTTAACATTCCATTATATATGTCCCCCCTTCACCACTATAACTGTCTAAAAGACACTAGACTCACGTGGGCAAAACCACGTGACTCAGACTGTTATCAAAAATGACAACATTCTGTTTGATCGGCGTTAAAAATCACGAATGTCAACATTGTATTTTATTACAAGTTGTAAGTATGTTCCTTATATACGTAATACACGCTAATAGTCTGTAATTTCCAGGTTCTAATGAAGTATTCATACTCCAAAATGCAAAAGAATGTGATTATTCCCATGTGTCAAAATGACATAACCTAAAAGTTTTGACAGAATACGAGAATTCAGATGTTAATTTATATTTCTGTAGCAAGAACGGCTACTTTTAAGTAGATTGTCAGGAGGCTAGTCAGTTGTTTCGCACAAATACACAATACTGTATCCTTTAGTGAGAATAGCATAAGTTTTTGTACGTTAAGGTAGGTTACGTTAAGGTAGTTTTATAAGCGGTGGTGTCAGCTAAAATAGGCCGTAACAACTCCCCCTTTGCTTAAAAAGAGACGCGGGTCTCTAAAGACCCCGTATCTTTATACTAAATTGCATTCGCACGAAACAATCGCTCCAAAAAAAAAAAAAAACTATCAATAAACTATTTACAATTCTATCCTACTTACATCCTAAATAGTGGAACACACGGAATTCCTAACTAATTAGGGGTGGCGTTCGCGAAGACGCGGTAACAGCCACGGGAGGCAAGGTAGTTGCTGCAGACAACGATGACAAGGTGCTAATGTGCAAAACGCACAGACGGGTATTATCACCAACAGGCCATGGAGGTGATAATATTGCCAACAAGGCAAGGAGGACGAGTAGGTTTGACGTCGCGCACACTGCGGATAAGCTCCAGCGAAAAACTAACGGCAGTCGGCGCCCTACAAAAAAAAGTTGGATTCCACTATTTCCTAACTAACTTTATACAACTACGAACTAGCTAAATCTATGCAACGCACTCATAATCTTAACTAAACCATTCACGAAGGGAATCTATCTCACACAAAAAGAAAGCCTAACTGACACGCGTACCGACCTAACTGTCCTACGCTCACTTCTACGTACTTAACTTCACTCAAAATACAAAACGTTATTCACAAACGCACTAATAACTGCAATTCTAACTTGCTATCTCAAATATCTCACCCAAAAATACGGGATTTCTCAAAACGACAACCAACTGACACGTCCGCTACGACAATTCCTACTTAACTCAAAAACGATCTGACAAACGCATTAACAACAGTGAATTTCTCTATATTCAACTTACTAGATCTGATTCGGTCCTGACCCGTGTACTCTAGGTCACGTCCAAAATATTTCCTAACCAGGAATCAAATATTGTACAACAAAAATCGCGGAGCAAGTCTACTGTTCTTCTCCAATACTCTAAACCGTTGAGTGATTCTCCTGGATAAACCAGCTCGGTACATAATACCGTAAATATGAGTAAACTAATTTTCCGCTAAGCGAATCCCGTGTGAATCTCAATGGTTCGCCCTAAACTGGCTCACCAATACAAATGTCTCTACCAGACACTGAACCCATTTGACAACCGAGTCACTCGGCTTGTCACCAATATAATTCAACATAACCAATGTTGCAATTACAATTCTACCAACAATTGTTGCCATACAATGCAACACAAAATTTTCACAGGGATATACATTAGAGTCCTCTCACTCAATGTTACTAACAACTCAGACACAGTAACTTACTCACTCTTACAACAAAAAACTATTTAGCTCATCAACTGAGACTAACTCAAAATCTAAACAATGTGTACAATATGTCGTCCAAATACCTAACAGATCATAGCAATATAAACGACGAATAACATAGCGAAAGTAATCCAATCAACTTTTCAAACAAATAAATTAAATTTCATATTACGAGAACTCTTTAGGGTTGGGTTTAGGAACAAAAGGAATACAACCAATCAATATAAGACCCATATTTTCCTATAACACACAAAAAAATATCCAAACTGCTCCAAACTGAAATAAAAATATGGTCTTCTCAAAAACGGCCCTTCTCAACTCGGGCATCCAAAATATGTGATTCCTCCTCAGCAAACGCCTAAATCCACAAACCTCAAGTCAGAATATGTAACGTCCTTTTCGGCAAAGGCCCGAATTACATAACGTTCCTTAACAAATCGAGCCCCACATTGCTTAACAAATGTGAGCTCCACGTTAGTTTGGCCCCACGTTGGTTTGGCCCCACGTTGGGCGCCAGAAATATATAACGTATATTACGGCCAGACTCCAGCGTTATATAGTTGGCATACGCCAGCGTCCGCTCAGCTCTCTGATCGGTCGCTAAAAACCTAAATGGGGAAAAATATGAATTCCGTAACCACTGTGAAGTGACTCCAGCGGCTATCAGCTGTCCAGGGCAAGGTAGAAGGCCGCCAGCCCAGTCTAGAGGTAGATTTGACTATGCAGGGTGGTCCTTAATTATCCATACCTATGTGCGGCCTAAAATTTATACGGCGCCAGTCACTTCGCTTCTATTGCCCTAAATTCTGGAAGAAAAATAAAACCCCAGGGGAAGGAATAGAGTTCTCTTAATAGAAACACCAAAATTCTGAATAACTAAATTTATTAACAAAAATAATCAGTAACTAACAAATAGCAATAACAAAATAAATAATATCCGCTAAACGAATATTCAATACGCAAAATCTATAACCAAAATCAATTATTCACTAAATGAATACTCAATACGCAAAATCTATAACCAAAATATTAAGAATTACAAGATCAATGACCAGTTGAATATTCCCTTTTTAGTTCGGAGTACGACAAAGTTAATACAAAAAAATAAATTATTTAATCTACGGGCAAAATATCTAAGTTAAATCCAAAATTTAGAAAACTAAGTACTCACAAATGGCCAAAGGAAATTACACAACTGAATCTTTAACCGGTAATTAATTACAATTTAAACTAACAACTGAATTACTTGTGATGCGGTATAAATACCCAGTAACATGTGATTGGATTACTTATGCTACAACTGCCCTAGGGCTGCGTGAACTTTTGCACAGGAATAAATTATACTTAATATAAAAAATACTACAGTGATTAATTACGTTGAAAAATGGTAACGGTATTCCGGTTGGCAATACCGTTAGGAAAAATCTGGAAGAGTTTTAGAATCGGAAAGCCAGCGCTTGTTCGAAACCCGATTTAAATTTTTACTACAATTCTCTCGCCTTAATACTATTGAAATCCCAATCCGTCTATTGGCAACGAAGTCGCGTTGATTCAAGAATCCATCGTTGTCAAGAGACTGACTCCACATATCCCCTTTTACTCTTAAAAACCCGTGATACGTCA
This sequence comes from Liopterus haemorrhoidalis, assembly GCA_963971575.1. Classification (NCBI taxonomy): domain Eukaryota; kingdom Metazoa; phylum Arthropoda; class Insecta; order Coleoptera; family Dytiscidae; genus Liopterus; species Liopterus haemorrhoidalis. The sequence continues at coordinate 17,392,504 of OZ020619.1, forward strand.
ACAAAAAAAAATCTCCGCGAGATGCCCAAAAAAAATTGACGACCACCCTACCCACTGACTCGACGGAAATGATCAAAATTTAAAAAAATATCGAGAACAAAAAAATTAAGGAAGACTGGTCAAAAAAAATAAATAAAAAAAAAACAATGCTTGTGGCCGAGGTTCTGCCCGATTGAAGTTAACGTTAATTCCTCCCAAAATAATACAAACCCGATCCTCGATAACGTGAACAGCAAGTAACACGAATACTTGACCAGTAAGTATTCAAAGTAAGGAGTAACCTGCGTGTTTGAAAGCTAATTCACAACCTCCAGTTATCAAGGAAAATACTATACAGACAGACTGAATTTACATTACGCGGCAAAAATTTAAAATGAGCGATTCGTGAACCCAAAAATTATTGTACCTCCAAAAATAAATACGGTGGCGACACGCCCAACCGTACACGCAACAGCGTACTCAATAAATCCAAAACTATCTCAATAACTCAAAAATATCTCAAGATACAACAAAACTTGAGAAACCTCAATGCATTTCAGCTAATAATACAGTACAAAAAATAACACACACTTAATAATCATGGCCATAACTCATAAGGGTGTACCAGACGCAGCTCTACACTATTAACGTTAAGAATCACAAAAAAAAACATCCCCAAACGGGAATTCCAATACGTTAATAGGGCAGAGTCGCTTCTGTTACAAAATTTCAAACATTTCCAAAGTATACTCAGCTGAAACACAGGAATTCTCGCAACACCCTGTAGCAACAGGTCTCAATTGATACAATAATTTTCACGCTACATCTTCCACGGATCGCTCCAAAATCGGCTCTTCAACCCTTACATGTGGGGGACAGTATAATCTCGAAAGCAGGATCCTCGCTCGAGAAAGAATACTCAACTTAGGCCCGTCCATGTTGCCACTAAATTTACAAAATACAGAGAAATACTTTACATTAGAACACTGGATTATTCAAAACTGATCAGCGGGTAACACTGTATAAAAGAAACATACCTCGGTGTTTTAGTGGCGAAACGTCGTAACTCAATTGCCATCTAGGGGTAGAAAACTCCTAATTCCGACGTAAGTCGCGTTTTGCATTCCCAAAACATGATGTATCACGTGCCTTTTCCGCTTAGCGAATCCACAGGTGAACTGCATTATCTTCTCAAATAATTTTCACAAAAACTTGTGGAATAAAAATTTGGCACGTGTTACTGAGTCTCCACCCCTTAGGGAACCTCTATACTTCTTGAATTACGACATTGAAGAGACAAAATGGCATTTAACATTCCATTATATATGTCCCCCCTTCACCACTATAACTGTCTAAAAGACACTAGACTCACGTGGGCAAAACCACGTGACTCAGACTGTTATCAAAAATGACAACATTCTGTTTGATCGGCGTTAAAAATCACGAATGTCAACATTGTATTTTATTACAAGTTGTAAGTATGTTCCTTATATACGTAATACACGCTAATAGTCTGTAATTTCCAGGTTCTAATGAAGTATTCATACTCCAAAATGCAAAAGAATGTGATTATTCCCATGTGTCAAAATGACATAACCTAAAAGTTTTGACAGAATACGAGAATTCAGATGTTAATTTATATTTCTGTAGCAAGAACGGCTACTTTTAAGTAGATTGTCAGGAGGCTAGTCAGTTGTTTCGCACAAATACACAATACTGTATCCTTTAGTGAGAATAGCATAAGTTTTTGTACGTTAAGGTAGGTTACGTTAAGGTAGTTTTATAAGCGGTGGTGTCAGCTAAAATAGGCCGTAACACAATTATAAAAATTGATATAAGCACTTCATGTCGACAGTCAATCAGTTAAGCCGCATTCAGAGCTCTTAAATCAATAGCTTATGCACTGTTTATAGACTATAGACTGTTTACTGTCATTAGAAGTTTGTCATATGGTAAGACGTGAAACCTTTCAGACCTCTAAATTCAATACGTTGTTCGTTGTGGATTATGAATAATTTTCTAAACTTATAGCTAGTGCGATGTTTTAATGAGACAGACATATAAACACATTGGCTATCGCATTCTATCAGTAACACCGTAGTTATCGTATGCCTTTACATAACCTAACATAATGTCATCATTAACAAATATTGCTCAAAATTACAAAGACGGACAGTAAATATGATCAATTTAGGTAATTAGGTTAGGTTTAGTTAGTTAAAATCTAAGACAACAGAGCTATAAAAACGATAATACATAGAATTAATTTTACGAAGCTATGTAGTTGGTTGGTAAAATTAGTTCTATGTATTATCGTAACACACTAATTTCTAACTAGCTGTGAACGGTGTTTAGAACGTTAAAACTATCCATAGAAACATAACTTACAGAGTAACAACAAACAGACTACAACGTGTTAATTTAAAGAGGTCTGAATGCGGCTTTACAGGTTTTGTGCACAAAGCTTAGAATTTATGTGTTTTAATCGTAGAATATTCTGGTTATATAGGTTTATATCATTTGAACTGATCTGTTTTGCAAATGTAATGAACAAATCAAAACTTTTTTCCTTTCATTTTGGTTTTTTTACTAAAATTTGATAATTTGTAAAAAGTTATCATGGCTATTATCATGCAGAACACACACACATTAGTGTGTAAAGTAAATACTTTACACACTAGTGCCTAAAGGTTCCACGTAAAGTATCTACTATACATTAGTGGTCTGCACGGGTTCGGGTTCGGGCTCGGGCCGGATAAGAACAATAATACCTTTAAATAATATATTTTTAAACCTTCGTTAAAAAATATATATATTTTTTTTAAATTTCTAGTTTTATAATTATTACAAATTGTAAATGCAATGTATTAATATTTTCGGGCTCGGGCCGGGCCGGACTGGAAACATAACGGGCCGGACCGGGTAAAGGTGGTCCAAAATAGGCCCGTGCAGACCTCTACCTATACATACTACCTACTGGTGGTAGGAAAATGTATTTATAGACGTATACACGTGCTGAGTTGTGAACGCTACTTCTCTCAAATTTAGTTTTGTAACTAATGTAACATATTTTTGTTACAGATATGAACAGTGAAGCCATCCAACGCGTGGCTGAAAATATGCCTTCTCACATGCTGCAGTCATTGTCGGCTGTGGCTAATCAAACACCTCACTATCCACACACGCCAGGCGGAGCTTATGGTGCAAATACTTACATAAACACACCGTACACGCCCAGTGGACAGACGCCTTTCATGACACCATATGCTACCCCACATACGCAGCAAACGCCCAGATATCAACAACACCATATAATTAATAATGGGCCGCAGATGAATAGTGGACCATTCCTGCATCCAGGCATGGTTACTCCAAGCCATAGAAATGTAGTTAAGGCTAGTCCCATGGCGATAGCTATGTCAGGAAGTCCAAGGTAAATTCTTATAGAAGTTCTTTAATTATGTTTGGTGTAAATTAGTAGTTTTTAAACCCTGGGTTGTTTCGGAAAGATGGGTCGCAATATAATTTTGGTGGATTACTGACGAAATTTTTGATTTTCAGCAATTGTTTTAAATTTAAGATCAGAAGTTTTTTTGAAAATTTGTTTTTTCTTTTCTTTGTTAATCTGGTTTCCCTAAATTCTTTTGCTTATCAGGTTCTCAATTTTTTTTTTTGCTCGTCACCTTTCTTGATATAAATTGTTTTACTCATCACGTTTGTCATATTTCATTCTTTTTCTTGCTCATCGAAAAAACCCTTTTGTTTGTTGCTTATCAGGTTTCTCAAACATTTCCCTTTGCTCTTCAAGTTTCTTCACATCTTTTTTTTTTCAGGTCAGGTTGCCTCAATTTTTTTTTTTTTCCATGTTTCTCGAAATTTATTTTTTTGCTCATTAGATTTCTCTAAATCTTTTATTCTTTTTCTTGTTCATCAAATTTAACAAAATATATTTATTTTTTTTTTTCTATCAAGCTTCTCTTTTTGTTCATCAAGTTTCCCCAAATCCTTTTTTCTTGATTTTACAGATTTCTCCAACACTTCTTTTTGCTCATCAGGTTTCTCGGAAACCTTTTATTTTTGTTACCAAGTTGCCTTATTTTTTTATTTTTTCATATTATTCGAAATTTATTCTTTTTTTGCTCATATTTGGTTTCCCCAAATCCGTTTTTTTTTTACTCGTTAGGTTTGTTGAAATATATATATATATATTTGAAATGTATTTTGAGAACCACTAGTTTAAAAAAATGCATAAAAGACATCTCTTAAATGAAAAAACCATAATCCTCTAAAATAAGTGTGTATTTTCATCTAATCATTATAAAACACAAGTGTCTTATGATAAAAAAAGAGTTTCCTTTTCAGTTTTGTTCAAGTTTATTGAAATTATAAACACCACTGAATAATTTTTTTTGTTAATTCATATAAATGTTAAGTGCGCCCCATATTTTTATTTTTCGTAATAAATGGCCGATATTTGAAAACTGAAAAGAAAAAATAATTTTCAGAGCATTTTTAAATGAAATCGTGTAACTTAAAAAGCTTTATTTTATGTATTATGTAGGTTTGATTAGGCTAGGTTAGGTTAATAATCGATAGCTGATTAATCGATATAAGGTCGGTAAAGACAAGATTGATTAATCAGTAATCGACCAATTTGTTTATTGGTGCAACCCATTTTGGTATTATTGCTATGTTAATATTGACATTATTATTATAGTCCAAGACATGTCCCAAGCCCGCATGGTGGTGGTAGAATACCACTTGCTGGTTACGAAAGTGACCGACAAGCGGCAGCAGCAGAAACTGACTGGCAGAAGGCGGCGGAAGAATGGGCTAGGCTGAAAAACCGCGATTACGGACCAGGTACACCAAGAAATGATGCCCGAAATACTCCTAGGGGAAGCATAGGTCAAAGAACGCCCAGGTAAGCTATTATATACTATAATGAACTGCTTTTTAGGATTTTTTTATATAAACATCATTCTTGTCTGTCTGTCTGTATGGTAGAAATTGACTTTATGAGACTCTAATTCAAAGCATGTTATGTGCTACACCAGCTCTGTCCAATTAATCCTAGTCCGCGGGTCATTTTTACCGACCGTCAACATATATAAGGGAGGTATTGTGATCATACCGATTTTGACATTTCGAGATTTCGATGGATCTCCACGAATCAAGGTCCCTACATAACGTTTTGACTATTTTTAGCATGATGTCTGTCTGTCTGTCTGTCTGTCCGTTAATAAGATTTTTGTGAATATTTCACAACAGAAAAATATTTCGAAAAAATTTATTGAACAAAAGTTGCTATAAAAGCAATAAATAATAACTTTTATTTGAGACGTTTTTTGATAAAACGAAATATTTCGAATAATTTTTGTAAAATTTTTCGAAATTTTTTCATACTTATATGTAACGTTTCCATGGTCATGATAAATAATATCTCTGTTAGAAAATATTAGGCCAAGTTATTTCTACTCTGCTGCTAGAATGTATTTTATGATTTTATGATGACGGTCGGTCCTGTGGTGGCCACAGCTGATTTTTTCTTTAGCAGTCATTTCGGGGGCAAAAAAGGATAGGTAAATGAAAAGTCAGTTCATATCAATTCAAAAGTTATTTTATTTATACGAATTATATATACAGGGTGTAGTTATACGAATTATATATTGTGGTTTGTGCTTGTGGCGTATAATTTCGCTTGTTTTCTTTGAACTCCATATATATTAAATAGTAAAATGAGTGAACATAAACAACAAACGTAAAAACGTAACAGCAAACAGTTCCTTTCTTTTTTAGTAAAAAAGCTAAAATTGAACCGGAAAACAATGATAAAGAGTGTATTAACATTAACATCACAAGTGAAAATACTGATAGTATCGAATCTAAATCTAAATCTACTTGGTCATTAAATATTGAAAATGAACACTATTTAGATAAAAATAACGGTGAATGTTCATCGTCCTGGTTAATTGTTTGGACAGCAGATATATGGAAAGAAAAGAAAAAAATCTATCCACGGATATTTACCTTATTTTTATTTTTAAACAAACAGAAATAAAAATGTATAAGTGTAACAGTTTTAAATTTTTAAATATTTACTTGCAATATATCGGGAAATCTTTTGGTTTTTCTCGGATTTTCAAAAAAAAAAAAAACATGTAAAACGAAATATTCCATAGAAGTTTTAGACAAATGAAAATATTTTAAAATGTTTCTTCAGGTAAATTGAAAGGATCACTCATATCACTCAGTTGCTTTTGTTTAATTCGAACTGATCTCCTGTAAAGCATTTGTATATATTTTTTATTCACCTATATTAATTTTTCAATTATTAACCTCTTTCTGTTCAATTTGTTCTAGTAATAATTGGTTTGAAATAAACAGACATGCCATGATTAATTCTAAAATTAGATTTTTTTTAACTATTTGACGTTTAGAGGTTAGAATCACAGCTGGTTAAATGTTAACATCATGTATTTGGCTGGAGTTAAAATTCAAAATATAACTTATCGAATTAACCACATCGAGGTTAAAATTTTAACACCATACAGTTACAGAATAGCAAAATATTGTAAAGCGTGGTTAAATATTTTTTAACTTCGACCTCGAATTTAATTTTTAACTTTTTAAGATTCAGAATAGACCCGAAGCTGTGAATGATACTTTAAGCTGTATCATAAGTATTAATTTAATAATTATGTTATACAGGGGTTGGTATTATCCACGGTTCAAGCATCCGCGGGGACGCTTAGAACATAGACCTCGCGGATACAGGGACAATATTTTATTTCAAATGCATTTGAAATATATCCGTTTTTCTCAATTTGTTAATACATTTGGTATAAAGCAGAAAATCTAGCACTATTCTATTACTGCAAACCCATCTTATTGTGCATGCGTACTGTCTATTTTAGGTACAAATTTAAGTAAATAAATTTACTTTTTGTCAAATTTTCGGTTAGGTTACCTTGATAAATTATTTTTCCTATGTTCCTATATTTTACTTGATTATTTACTTGATTATTTGGCTTTGCAGTTGTAGAATAGTACCGAAAATCTAAGTATCCTAATCTAAACCGTTCATAAATCTAATATTTGCTGTTAAACATTTGGTAATATTGTTTATTTTTTTAGGTATGATAATATGCGAGGCACACCTAATTTCGAACTCGAATCCGTTCATAGTGTGGGAAGTCGTAAGTCGGTAGGTAAGAGTCCACGCAGTGCACGATCTACACCTCGGACAAATACATCACCCCACTCCATGTCTATAGGAGATGCAACGCCGCTCTACGACGAAAACTAAGAGTTTTCAGAGAAACCAGACTTACTACTGCTCATTGAAATATTTATACTTTCTTTTGTAGGAACTATGTTAGTAAATTTATTAATTAAATGGTCCCATTCCTAAAAATTTATATTATTATTATTATTATTTTTTTTTTTCTAGTCCATATAGGCATAATAATGATATAAGTCAGTGTTTCTCAACAGGTGGTCCCCAGAAAACTTTTAGCGGTCCGCGAAATTTTTTATGTGTTTTTTGCAGTTTATTTTTTTAAATTTTTTATGCACATTTTGTATGTAAATAATTTATATTTTGTTTATTTTCTGTAAATTATCTGCGATTTTCTACAAATAAAATAAATATATTTAGTAGCACATTAAATATATTTATTTTCTTGCAAAAAAATAACCAACAATAATTATTAGTGGTCCGCGTTAGAAAATTATATATTATACTGGTCCGCGGTGCGTTTTTGGTTGAGAAACACTGATATAAGTAACACAGACCTGCGAAATAGTATTCTTTCAAATTTAAAAGGTGGATATTTTAAGTTAATTAAAGCATGCTGGATGAAACTAAAATTTAAAAAAAAAAATGTTTTTCTGTATCACGTCTAGATTTTTCACCAATCGTAAAATTATATATACCATGAGTTCAAAAAGAAATTACATAAGGATTGTCTATTGCAAGCTTTATATAACAATTGACTAACTGATTTCTATTAATTTTCAATAGAAATTTATGACAACAACAATGATGAGTACATATTATTTTATTTTTCCACAGCCAACCCTTATGTAATTTCTTTTTGAGCACATGGTACAGAGCGATCAAGAAATCTTGTCCGTTATGCAATAGTTGACAGAAACATTTAGATATCAAACTTATTTCCAAGAACATGCACACATAGGCGTACATTCTATTTTTATTACCTTATACGAATTGATTATTAAATGAACACTATTTTTCTCTACACGCCAATGAGTTGACAACAGGTATGAAGTTAGGAACACATATTTTCGTGTATTCTCGGGTGAGTTCGGGAGAACGAAGTAATCTGATTGGTTCTTTGTTAAATTGAGATTTTCAGCTGTGGATTAGAATACAGTTTTGATATTTTTAAACTAATTGTTTACTGTTATGTAACTGACAAGTAATTTTGATCGCACGGTATATACAGGGTGTGGGTTTGAAACGCAGCACCTCGAATAACTCCTTTATTTTAAGATACAAAAAAATCTTCACAAAAAAAGTTAAACTAGACAGAAGGACTATAATAAGAATTCTATATCACTTCCGGTTTCAACGGAAATTGTTTCAACTTTTTATCTAGCATAGGGAATCGGTACTTTATTTTATTTATTTTTTCTTGAAAGTACAAAATAATAAATAACATAAATCGTACAAAGTTAAACATAGCAAGCTTTGAAAATGATTTTGTTACATAAAAAAATCAAATAAAACCTGCAAATTTTCTTGCCAGGAAAGGTATCCTGAAGGTAAAGGTTAGAAGACTTAGAACATAGAGTAAGAACAGCCATCAGGGAAATTCAAGAGTATGCCCTTCTAAATGTAATGGGAGAGTTTTTATTACGAATGAGAAAATGTGTGAATAACAACTGTGGTCGTATTGAACATTTGTAAAGGTTCCTTAGTTTATTACTAACTTAAGTCATATTTTGTTTTATTGTTTTTCCTAGTTACATAATTAGTTTCTACGATTGTTATGTTATTTATTATTTTGTAAATAAATGGTCCCCATTTTGAAATGGTTAAAATTAAAGTATGATATTTTGACAGCGTTGTAAAGCTGATTTAATGTACTTTCAAGAAAAATTAAATGAATAACCGATTCCCTATGCTAGATAAAAAGTTTAAACAATTTCCGTTGAAACCGGAAGTGATGCAGAATTCTTATTATAGTCCTTAATACCCTTTTCACACTAGATCTTTAAGACGAGTGAACTTAAAGTTCACCGATGTTTAAGATCGGTATGCTTTCACACTTGATGTTTAAATCTCTAGTGCTGTCATCAACTACAGTAATTTTGTCCTTAAGTTACCGTCATGAAATTACCAGTTTCGAACTGTCTGCGCAGACGCACATTTTGAATTTTTATAAACAAATATGGATATTTCATTTCATTCTACAATAAAGAATATATTACACCTGTATTAACATGTAAGTCGATACATTTTATCTCTATTATTGTAGCTCTGTATTTTATTAATCACATTATTAAAATAAATAATTTTATTATAACAATAAGTATAAACTTCTTATAACGTCGATATAATACAGTATTCTTGTTTATGATAATATAAAATGTTGACAACACAAATTCAAGGAGTATTTTTTTATAATAGAAATTCAGTTGGCAATGCGAACGAAGTTTAAGACGCAGATCTCTGTCTTAAACATCGCTTGTATTTAGACGAGGCCATACGGTTTCACATTAGCGTTTAAAGATACATTCACTTTAACATCCGATCTTAAAGTTCTAGTGTGAAAAGGGTATAAGTGGGCCCTTTTGTCTAGTTTAACTTTTCTTCTGAAGAATTTTTTGTATCTCTTAAAATAAAGGAGATATTCGAGGTGCGGCGTTTCCAACAAACACCCCGTATGTTTTTTTTTTTTTTTCAATCTCCGTAGTTCAAATGAAGGTGATAATTAGAATGAAATTACAGAAAATTATGCTTTTATATATATTAGTATGAATTATATGCTATATAAAAGAAGTGACCTTAAAGGTAGTAATAAGTCTCTTGTGTGGCTTTAAGAACGACTGATTAATGTAAAATATATTTACATGCCTGTAAATATGATAATCAGGCTCTGAGTGTGCACATTTTGCTTTGTTGTGAACGAAAGTTTCTTTAATTTACGTCTATGTTCATGAGAATCTTCTCGTTTCATTAACCAGTAGTAATAGATTAATGCTAAGGCCACACAGCGCTACGTTATGTATGCTACGTGATTTTGTACGCTGTTTGTTATACTAAGTGGCCACACTAGCTAGGATTCGTACAAGACGCAGAAAAAAAAAACTATTTTTTCTGTTATTATCAGTCTTGTACAAAATGTTGGTTGGTAGGTTGGCCTGGGAAAGTGATAGCATTGGCGATGAGGTTTTATTACATGCACTGATTAATAAACCTGAAAGAAAGTGGGTACACTATGTTAACATGAAAATAAGAGACTTTGGTGAATTTCAACATCTGATGAAACAGTGAAGATGAAGATTAAATTCAAGAATATTTTCGAATGAGTACTAACCAGTTGGATCAACTTTTGGAGGTCTTTGCTTGACTCTGGAGCCAAAATATAACGGGTAATTAAGCTACTACCAAACAAAAAAATTCCGTATTTACCTCTTCCCTTATACCACCTAAAAAAGAAGGGACATTAACCTGAGTGCTACACGCCTACTCTTGAGATGTGAATTCTACTGATTCACTAAGCGGAAATGTAGTACATGAGTCAAAATCTTACTTACACATTACTATTTATTATAACTATAAATAAAAATCTGTTAGTTAATCTAAAAACCGTCGTCAGCGATGTTTGCAAATAGAGACACAATTCGAGTAAGACGGCGAAAGCCAGACAGCGAACATAGCGTACGTAGTTCTGTGGGAACATACCATGTCTATAAAGGGAACTATTTTTCCCACGAATAGCAAACATAGCGTACGTACCGTCCTGTCTGGCCTCAAGTTAACATGGACACATCTTATCGGCCCTGGTACCTGCTCTTTATTTCTTTCCTATCCTGCTGCAGCTTCTCACTCTGTTCTTCACTTAGAACTCCTTAATTTTCAGGGTAATTAGTTTAAATGAGTATGCAAGAAATGAAGTTTTAGGGCTGAATTCATAAACGTTCCTAATTCTCACCTCATCCTCACTTCAACCTCACCTCATCTCACACTCATTTTAGGTTGAGTCGTTCTCTTACTCACTTTTGTTATTCAAAAACAATAGGGGATACGCATAAAATTTGTATTTCCTTAAAACTACATTATTTTGATATGTTAATGTTAGTTATGTCACCTAACAAAACAAAAATTACATTTTAATTAATATTATAGCCAAATTTTTGAATTAAAATATTGTAAATTTGAAATAAGCCGACCACGGAGCGAAGGTTGCCGAGTAAAAACGACTGAGTATGACGGCAAATGATAGGGGTTTCACGTCACAGATACAGATACAACATAATCTTTACACGTGTGTGTATTGTATTGTTCGAGAGTTTTGTATTTGTTTTTAAACAATTTTTCACGCATTTATTATTAAAATGGCAGATAAAGATTTTGTTAGGGCTCAGAGTGATAATTTACCCAACATTGATGCATTTATGCTCATGGAATATATGAAAAATAATGAATGCTACAGTGCTGAAGAAATACATGGTGTCAAAGCAGACCTGTAAGTAATTTTTATTTTATATTCTATAACTTTATGTAAACAAACGCTGCATCTCTGTAAAATGTAAATATTTATGTAATTTAGATGTCAGAATTTTACTACATTGTTTACATGAAGTTACAAAACGTTAGAGGCATAATTGAAATACTGCAATATAAGTTATCTATTTTAATATAAAATTTAATTCGGTAAACATGTATAAATTGTTTTTATAGAATTAAACTTTATTTTAATTAAAATCACTCTAACTTTACATAACCTATAAAAGTTCTACAAACAAATAAGTTCATAACAGACTATGTACGCCGGTAAGCTAGAAGTGTCATGCGTCAGTTAGAAGGGGTATGACGGCACACGTCGTTTTCGCGCGCTACATACATTTATGATTTTTTTAAGCCTTCAAATTACAAAAAAAAAAATTAAAAACTGTTTTTTATGTTAATATGCAACAAGAGGAATATAATAAAAAAAATTTTAAAAATCATGCCTATCCCCTATTGTAAATGATTCACTAACTTGAGGAACGGATGAGGGAAAACGTCACTAATTTGATGACGTCAAAATAAAATGTTACGTAATAGCTATAGAAACGTTTTGGTAGTGACTGTAATAAACATTTTAACAGTAGTGTATTGTCAAAAACTCAGTTCGAAAAAATAATATGTATTTTATATATATTGATGTTTTTATCATGGCAAGTAGAATATTTAGGACGGGTGACGCTACCCAATGCATACAGATGACGACTACACCTTCAAAAGACGACTCTACTGTCAGGAGATGTAATTTTTAAATAGATTAATTTTTATAATAGGCAAATAATCTAGTTACCTATTTAAAAGTATTAAGAAAATAAGCAAAAAAATAATAAAACTGCGTACACATCAAGAGCTATTGCAATTGAAAAATAATTATAAGTAAGAATGAAGAGCCAAGAAAAAAATATCCTGCAAGATGAAGAATTTCATATCTTTCGTCCGAAGAATACCGGCTTAAAATATACATATGTATGTATAAACAACAGCTGCAAGTGAAAGAGCAAGAAATAAGAAAAAATATAGCTGAGGAATAATTAATGCAAGAAACTTTAAAAACAAACATTTTAGCAAAACTTATAATGTAATTTAAATAATTTTTTATAAATAAATATACGACATAATTATACTTATGTAGAGTACGTTCAATTTAACTTCATGCCAGGGCATCATTAAGTCGCCATGTGTTCTCTTAAATAAATATATATTATAATGAATTAAGAAAAATAATTTGTCATATCTAATAAAATGATGACTGCCATAACTAGAAGAATAGGCAACCTATGCTTCTGTAGTAGGAAGTATGTTATGTGTTATAATGTTTCTTAAAAAATGAAATCTCTGAATAAGTTCATAGTCAGTGATATTTTGAAGAGGATCTTAAGCGTCCCGCATATACCGCCTGATAAAAACAATTATTTTGTATTAAAAAATAAGTTACTGTTTCTTTTTTACCACATTGATACAAATATATTTATATAAAGTAAAATGGCAAATGGGGTTGAGGTGAGAATTAGGGACGTTTATGAATTCGGCCCTAAGACTCGTATTGCATCCAAGTATTCTCAGTTTTTCCTACATGTTTCCTACAATGTTTTTCATTCTGGGGATCTTTGTTATTTCCAAAAATTTCTTAACTACATGTTTGAAATCATTCCACGCTTGTTCCTCCAAGACATCATGCTGTAAGTAAATGTCGAGAAATTTTATTTTTTAATCCATGACTCCAAAATTTTAGTTTTCTATCAAATTTTAATAAAAGATGATTTATCAATTATTTTTTTAATGAGAATGATGTGGTAAGAACTAGTACAAATATCAACCCTGATCGGGATTCCAAGTCGGGACTTTTAGCACGAAAAGCAGGGTCACTGCTGAGGCTGACATTGAGTCATTCATAAGCTTTCTTATTTGAGATTCATCAAATACGTCTTTTTTTATTTTAGCCCCTAACATCGCTGCAAACTTATTATTGAAACTGTTTTACTGTCACATGAAATGCAAGTCTACTACGGGGAAAAAAGGTTCTCAACAGTTTTACAAAATTCGAGACGTAATGTAATAGTGCTATTTTACAGAATTTCATAGTATCCACAAAATATTGAATTTTCTAGGAACTGTACGTGATGGAACAAAATAAGCCCAATTAACTAAATTTACAAAAAACAACAAAACCTTCGCAGGCCTGTGTGATTTGTCCGACTTTGAAAGCAGAGTTTTTATAACTAGTTATATACATAGTGTATGAATTTTTTGTACTCCAAATTCAACTACTGGATGACGAGCAGTTGTAATATGGGAAAATTATAAAGTATTACCAATTTATATCACAAGAATATTATAATCTGTTAAATAAAAAACTTAAAACCTATTTTGCAGATCATTATCGTTGTGGAGTTTATTGTTTAAATACATAGACTAAATAATAAAGGCAAGCTGTTGTAACTAAAGCTGGTTTTAATAAACTGGGATAGGCGAGATAAGCGCCAACAGTTTTCTACTTAACTATATTCCACACAGTGGTGCACGGCTCGATATCGCTCGACATTTATTTTATTTTAATAAAATTTTAATATTCTCTAGAAAAAATATTTCAGTATTTATGATACAATATACTCTTTACGCATGTAACGCTTCTACCGGAATTGAGTCGAACTTAAATTTTTTTGAAACTTTCATTTCAGCGTCATCGAGAGTCCAGGCAATATTTTAAAAACGATCATAAACTGAAATGAGCCTCATTTTGATATTCCATTCTATTGGGAAATCATTACTTTTTGCTTTTTTTTATAATAATAGTACTCATTTTTACTTGAAAGTAGTATACTGTCGTGTAATTTAATTTATAAGGGCTTATTATCTGACGTCCAATCGTTCACGTGGACGTCGGATGTATAAGATATAGAGCTGGCACATTGTGCAAGTAGTTTCGTGCTGAAAATATGCATCTGAATGCGAGTATGGTCGTTTGCCTATATACATAAGCCAAGTCCATCGCTAGCCTTGTCTGTATTCATTCTGCGCTAAACCTCCGGTCGTCCAAAGTAACAGCGTTCAGTGACAAACAGTCCGATATGCTTGAAAGGTAAGCGTATTCTGGACCGCTTCTTGCTAATTCTAAGCTAATAAAAAAAAAATCAAACTAAAGAAGACTAGAAAGATAGAAATATTTCAGTTCAAGACAAGTGGTTGTGTAATTTTTAATCGATACTGAAATTTCAATATTCATTAAAAACAAAACAGGATTCTCTTTAGTGCCTTGCGAAGTTTCTGGACTAATATTTTCTAAAAGAATATTTACATTAAAAAATAAAGGTGTACATTCCGATGACATAACTTTAACAAGCCCATTTGCATTGGGGCTCACTTCTGTATCGCGGTGTTCAATAAAATTTGAAAGTTATATTATTGTTTAGATCTACATATCTTGTAAAGGTACAGTGACTGTATAAAGACAGTGTGGCCATACGATGGTCTCATTTTCTATTGGTCGAGCTGAAGTCCGCCATGTTTCTACCAAATTTGTTACAGATTATATATGGTTTGCATGTGTTTAGCTTGTGTTTCAACAGATTTAAGTGATATTTTCAAATAATATACGTATATTTAGACGTTTAATAGTGAATATTGTTGTGTTTGTGATGAGCAATGAGTAATGTAGATAATGTAAACTGTGCACATATTTTAAATTGTCACAAATTAAAATTAAAAACGTTTTGTTATGTTTAGGTTTAAAATTGAAGGAAAAAAAAAGGCTAAATGAACATAAAAAAACATTATGCCAGTAAATCAATGGATGGTTTCACAATTATAAGAAGTATTTACTTTCATTAATTTTAATGTTATTCCATACTGATTTCATTTTATTTTTCACCTGACCATAATTTTAGTTGAATAAATGCATAATTGATAATATATACATCAGTTTTCTTTATTAATATATCATTTATACCATGAGTTCAAAAAGAAAACCCTTATGCAAATAAGGGTTGGCTATGGAAAATAAAAGTAATGTCAACAGAAAGCTTTAGAATTAATTTACTGTCTGAATTAATTAAATCACTCTTGTTGTCATAAGTTATTTATTGTTACATTAAGCTTGTAGTATACATTATTTTATTTTTCCATAGCCAACTCTTATGTAATTTCTTTTTGAAGTCAGGGTATATAACATGTTCTGCTTATTCTTTTTTAATATGAAAATATCTTTTTTTTTTTTTTATATATAAACATGCGTTTTTCAATACTATTTCGAGATATTTTAAAAAGACACATTTGTGCAAAAAAGAAATTGTATAACACAACAAACACAGGACATACGACGGGATGTATAATTCACCCCGTTTGTAGATTCACACCTTCAGGGGTTGATTAGGCAAAATCCTGAAATAAGTTTTTCGGCATTTGTATGAGTAATCTTTGTAAGCAAAAACCAAGTCGGTATCTTATTGGTCCTAAGAGATATTAAGGAATCCTTGAAATCACATGTCACCCTTTTTCCCCCTTTGGGGCTGAAATTTATAAAACTGTCATTTCGAAATATTTTAAAAATACACCTATGTGCCAAAAAGTAATGTTACATCTCAACAATCACAGGAAATACGACGGGATGTATAATTTACCCCAATTGTAGATTCGCCCCTTTAGGGGTTGATAAGAACAAAATCCTGAAATTAGTTTTTCGGTATTTGTATGGGTAATTTTTGTAAGCAAAAAGCAAGTCGATATCTTATTGGTCCTAAGAGATATTAAAGAATCCTTGAAATCACATATTACCCCTTTTCACCCTTTAGGGGTGAAATTTTAAAAAACTGTCAAAACCATTTCGAGATATTATAAAAAGACACCTATGTGCCAAAAAGAAACCTTAGAACTCAACAAACACAGGAAATACGACGGGATGTAAAATTCACCCCGATTGTAGATTCACCCCTTTAGGGGTTGATTAGGGCAAAATCCTGAAATAAGTTTTTCGGCATTTGTATGGGTAATCTTCGTAAGCAAAAACTAAGTTGATATCTTATTGGTCCTAAGAAATATTAAGGAATCCTTGAAATCACATGTCACCCCTTTTCACCCTTTGGGGCTGAATTTTAAAATACTGTCAAAACCATTTCGAAATATTTTAAAAATACACCTACGTGCCAAACAGTAATGTCACATCTCAACAATCACAGGAAATACGGCGGGGTGTATAATTCGCACCAATTGTAGATTCACCCCTTTAGGGGTTGATAAGGACAAAATGCTGGAATTAGTTTTTCGGTTTTGTATGGGTATTTTTTGTAAGCAAAAAGCAAGTGAATATCTTATTGGTCCTAAGAGATATTAAAGAATCCTTGAAATCACATATTACCCCTTTTCACCCTTTAGGGGTGAAATTTTAAAAAACTGTCAAAACCATTTCGAGATATTATAAAAAGACACCTATGTGCCAAAAAGAAACCTTATAACTCAACAAACACAGGAAATACGACGGGATGTAAAATTCACCCCGTTTGTAGATTCACCCCTTTAGGGGTTGATTAGGACAAAATCCTGAAATAAGTTTTTCGGCATATGTATGTGTAATCTTTGTAAGCAAAAACTAAGTCGATATCCCATCGACCCGAAGAGATATTAAAGAATCCGTGATAACCCAATACAAATCTGGAATAAACATGGCGGCTACAGTTCATATGGCCACACTGTCTTTATACAGTCACTGTAGTAAAGGGTATGAGTAACGCGCTCTAGTTGACAGCGAGTCAACTAGAGATATCAACATCGGGAGACGCGGGAACGCGAGATTTCAGGGAGTCGGGGTCAGACGGTGAAGAGCGAAAGATGAAACTGTGAAGTGTTAGAGTTTGATTGGAATATATATTTTAATGAGAGTTCTGAATGAGTGTACTTTTCCAAAAATATGAACTGTATAGTGAGTGATAGTAAACAATATTTTTAAACAATCAACACGCGTATCAATTCCAACAACCTTATCCCATACCTATGAGAACCGATACCCCTCAGAAGACGATGGACGAGCGAAGAAGAATACAACATCCACCCTCCCCAGCTGCAATAATGCTGACAACCCTTCCCGAGGATACTGAAACGCCGTGTCTAGGTCGGCAATACAGCAGAGGCCGCTGTGTTTTAGTGGATTTATCACAATTTGAACAATTTTTACTTAGCAAATTATTTCTGCCGCCAAAATATGGATAACGGCGGTGTTAGTATATTTGTACGGAATCATATGATTTCTCATAACTACGAAAAAATTTCAAACATGTCCGTTGAGTATCATTGCGAAACATCAGCCATTAGGCTCAACAATATCATAGTCATTGCTATTTATAGATCACCGACAGGCAGTTTTGAAATTTTTTTAAAAGTTATTAACGATGTATTAGAACTACTAAGTCGAAAAAACAAAACATTTTTTATATGTGGTGATTTTAATACCAACCTGTTACTAGATGACAACAACAGTACCGTTTTCAGAGACGTGGTTGAAAGCTATGGTTGTAGTTTTTCACACTATGAAATAACGAGATTTTCTTATCTAAACAATGGCTCATGTCTGGATAACGTAATCACCAATGCCGACAAGCGGTGCCTCAACACCGTCGTCGAGAACCATGGCATGTCTGACCATTTTGGGGTACATCTTGAATACTACCCCGTTATCAAAGTCATAACTTCAAATGTAATTTGTTGTAAGCGTACTGTGATAAATCAGGGAAGCATTGACAATTTTGTTCACAACCTAACTTTAAATGTCAAAAATCTCAACTTCAACTTGAGCAACAATGATGTTAACAAATTATTCAATGATTTCTTTGATACTTTCACAGAATGCATGCGGAAATCATTCAAATCCAGAATGGTACCGCAAACTCTGAAAAATGTTAATTGGTTCAACAATGACTTAAAAATACATAGAGAAAGGCTGGCCTTAATGTGTGAGTTCCAACAGGTTACTGGTTCTGACTCGTTATCACATATTATTAAAAAATCCAAAAAAGCCTATATCACAGGCCACATTATGTGACCTTTCTAAGGCTTTCGATTGTGTCCCTCACAAAATCCTGCTGGACAAGCTTGAATGTTATGGCATACGTGGTACTGCATACGAGCTTCTTAAATCTTATTTTTCTAACAGGTCACAATTTGTCTCGTTCAACGACACCGAATCATCAACGAGAAATGTTGATTACGGAGTTTGTCAGGGCGGAATATTAGGACCTCTCTTCTTCATCGTTTTTATTAACGACCTTCCAAATATCTTTTTCGATAACTCCGCGGATGTAATACTTTATGCGGACGATACCACAATATTAACAAGTAATACATCAGTAAAAGAGTTACTCGACATTTCAGAAACTGCCCTAGGGAAAGTAAAAAACTGGTTTACTACAAACAAATTAACTCTTAATGCCAGCAAGACCCAGCTAATTATCTTTTCCCTAAACCGCAACACCGACGAAGTCTTTGAGTACGGTGATCCTATTAAAGTCCTAGGAATATATATAGACGGTCAACTCAGTTGGCACCAGCACATCAGCAATTTAGCCATCTCCCTGAAGAAATCTATCTTCGCTTTTGTCAGGCTCAAAACTTCGGTCTCTTTCGAGACTTTACGTATTTTTTATTTTGCCGCTTTCCAGTCTCGTTTGTCTTACGGTATAGTCCATTGGGGAGTAAGCTCATCGATCAACCGCATTTTCATAATCCAAAAAAGAGCTCTTAGAATTATGAATAATGTCCCCTCCAGAACCCACTGCCGGGAACTTTTTAAAAAATGTAGAATAATGTCAGTGTACAGCCTATTTGTATATATCTGCCTGGTGTATGTTAAAGAAAACGCAGCCCAGTTTGTCACCGTTTCCTCAAGTCATTCTTATAATGTCCGCTCTAAAGACAATATTCGTCTCCCTAAAATAAGACTTGAGAAGTCAAAAAACGGTCTTTACTCGGCTGCATGTTTCTTCAATTATTTGCCTTCTGCTGTCAGAAATGTTAATAACAGGACCTTCAAGAAAAAACTTAGAGAGGTTTTTCTTGAAAACTGTCTGTACAGCACTGATGAGTACTACAGCATTGATTGGAGCAAATACTAAAAATCCTTCTCTGTTTAATTACCCATCTGGCAATTGTATTGTAATTTTATAATTTATATTTCAATTTATATTTCGAATAATTATGTATGATCTTTGACTGGTGTAAACGTGTGAAAACTTGTACAAGCACTAAATAAAATTATTATTATTATTATTATTAATTATTATTAATCTTAGTAGCATACGGAAAGTTAAAATTTAAAAAGATGCATTCATAAATATTTTAAAGTACTGTAGATCGTCAAATGATCAAAAAATAGATACAGATATTGAAACAGCAACTAAGTCATCCGCAGCAACAGGGTTCTTATAATTGCGGAATATTCGTAATACAGTTTGCAGAAAAGTTGATAAAAAACTAATCGTTACATACATGCATCGATCCAGATTTAAACCGGGATTCTACAGTGTGATTCAGGAAATTTGATACATATGGAACACTTTTATCATCAACTTTAAGAAAAAAGTCACTCTTCAAAAAACTCCTGCTTTGTCTCGAACCCTTGAAAACGTTATCAATTGTATTTATTTATCTTTATATATAAAAGACAATATTTGTGGCTATGTCCGGAAATTCTAACCTACTTCCAGATATGCTACCGAGTTGAAATTTTGCATACAGGTAGGGAATGCTTTCATCATAACTAGAAAAATCGAAAATTTCAAAAAAGTCCCATCAGAAACGAGAAATTAATAATTTTGTTTTTAATTATATTGGACCATCGAAGTATGTATGATGCGTTCAGCGAGATCGCGGGAATTTCGTTTCAATGGTTGTTTGGACAACTATAGTAAGTTCGTGAAACATCGTTCAATGTCGTTCGGCGCGATTCATCATTACTCTGCTCTAGCTGATAAGATTTATATATTGTTATTTAGTAAAATTTTTGATTAGTTTATGCAGAGCGAGACTAAAGTGGAGCACCTGTTTTCTGGTTTTTAATTTTAGGGCATTTTTATGAACTTTGTTATTTTTATTTATTTTTTTTTCTATTCTTTTATTTAAATGTTTAAATATAATAGTAAAATCTTTTATATATACATAAAACAGAAAATCTGTGTGTACCGAGTTGGAATTTGGTATATAGGTAGGAAATGCAGTCAATATAAGGAGGCAAATTGAAAATCAGAAGAAAAAAAATGGTATCACTTAAGACGTAGACTTAACAGAAAAATTGCTTATACAGTGAAACCTCTATCTATCGTTTTTGAAGGGACCTATTGAAATAAACTATGGATGCGGGAAAACAATGAAAAACACATTAATACATATTTAAATGTTTAATATGTACGTACATATATATTCTAAAAATGATACATGTTTCAGGTATAAATCAATTTTTTTAAATAAAAAATATCGTAGCGAAATAAAAAAGGAAGCTGCATGCCGACAAAAAAAAAATATACTTTGTATTGTATATAATCTTTCATCGTCATTTACTTTTTGGCTTTTTATATTGCCGTAAGAAATCAATATTCTTTCGGTGTTACAAATTAAATTTTTTTCGGCATCAGTTATCGAATGCGCATAAAAAAAGTTTTCAATTTGAAAAAACACGAAATTTGCTGCGTAATTTAAACGATGAATGCGGTAAAATGATACAGAGAGAAATGATCGATGCGATCTATTTTTGCGTGTTTTGTATGAAATTAATTCGGAACCGCAAGAAATAACGATATATACGGGAAAATTATTATTCGAGGAACGATAGATAGAGGTTTCACTGTAATAAGAAAACAAATATTTTTTTTTAATGATTTTTTTTTTATTGGATTGATTTACGGGAGTAACGAAGGGACAACCTAAAACTAAACTTTTGAAATATCTCATTTACTATTGACTTAACAGCAAAAACGCACATGAAAAAAGCTGTTTAAAATAAAAATACAAATACATGTTATCCTATAAATTTTTCAATTGGTTAAGAAGCAGGGGAAGGGAGATGGGGGAGGTGCTAAAACTAAAATACTGGAAATATCTCGCTTATTATTTACTTTACATCAACAATTTATAAAGATAATATATAAAGACTTTGATTGAAGAACGATTATTTTCTGTTTAGTGTAGCTTCTGAATATTTAGAGGGACAGAAGGAGCGCTACTTATAAACTTGAAATATCTCTTAATATTGACTTAACATTAAACATGTGTATAACAGAAGTTGTTACAATATCAATAATATAAATAAATAAATAAACAAATCTTTTCTGTTTAATCTTCTTCTGTATATAGGTATATCATTTATAAAATTTTCTTATATATGTATATAAATACATGACCTGACTGACTCATCAACGTTCAGCCCAAATCACTAGACCTAGAAACATGAAATTCGAGAAGTATATTTCCTCCATGTCGTAAGCGATCACTAAGAAGAGAATTTTCGAAATACGACCCCTAAGGGGCTGTTAAGTGATTTCAGGGATTCCTCAATATCTCTTAGGCCCAATGAGATATTGACTTAGTTTTTGCTTACAAAGGTTACACATACAAATGTTAAGAACTAAATTCAGGATTTTGTTCTAATCAACCCTTAAAGGGATAAATTTATTATGTATTCGGAGTGAATTATAGAACCCTTCGTATTTCCTATGTATGTTGAGTTATAACATTGTGTTTTGGCATATAGATGTCTTTTTAAAATCTTAGAAACTTTTTGACAGTTTTCTTTTAAATTTTCACGCCTAAAAGGGTAAATTGGTATTTTTTATTCAATAGAACGCCCCCTGGACATAGAAACATGAAATTCGTGGAGGAAGGAATGTTCCTTCCATGATGGGAGCACCTATTAAGAAAGATTTTTTTTAAATTCGACCCCTAATGTGGTGAAATGTTTCTTTCACGGATTCCTCAATATCTCAGACCTATAATGAGATATCGACTTGGTTTTTGGTTACAAAGATTACCCATACACATGTACAAAAACGAGGTTCAGTATTTTGCTCTGATCAACCCATACAAGGCAAATCTAGATTCAAGGATATTCATAAAACCCTTCAAGTGACCTGTTTCATTTCTTTCTGGCACATAGGCGTCTGTTTAAAATCGGTATATGTATTAAAACTCAAAAACGGATAAACCGATTTTAGTGCTATTTGCAACAGCGTATTCCAAATTTGTCTGGAAAGATTTTAAGCTATATATCATCGCGGTAAGACACCAGGTTTCCGATCAATTAAGAAATATTTAAACTATAAAACATACACATATTCAAAATATACCTATATTAACGAATTTTGGGTTTAATATTGCAACAAAAATGTTCCCGAGGATATATATCACAATTTTCTTTATTTTCATTTTAGACGACAATTGTAACGTTAAATTCGCTATTGAACATTATTGTAACCCCCTAAAGCAATACGAAGAAAACTTACTTCGGTGGCAAGAATGTTTACTAACGAAAAAAAGTGCTCTGATCTATATAGGTACGATTTATAAATCAGGAATAATCACGAAGTAATTATAATAAATATCATAAAAATTATAATAAATAATTTCGTAAGGTGCAACATAAAATGCTTTACGTGACTGGCGCTGCCTTTGGCAATGATTCTCACATGGGCATTTTCCTAGGTTAGCACATCGGGATACTTATACGTGTTGATATTAAATGTCTGTACTACCAATGTTTACAAAGAAATTCGTACTTAAATTATTTGTATAAGAAGCACATATTAATACAATTGTAGATTAAAACAAATAAATATATTTGAATATAAAACGATTCGTAGCAACCAGTCTTGAACCGATTTCGAAATGGGCCAGATCTAAGCGGGCTACGACTACTTTATTTCGGTAGCGAAGCAGCGGGTACACTGCTAGTTATTAATATTACTATTGTTTTTTTTTTTGTTATTGCAGTTGGATGGAGTTAGATGTTGAATTCAATTATTAAATTTTTAATCATTTCTGGTGGTATTTGATCTAATTCTTCCCTTATTTTTTGAATCAATTCTTGTTGATTTTGTGGTCGATTAACATACCTACACCTTATTTTTTAAATAACCCCATAAGAAGTAACATAACGAAGTCAGATCAGGTGAACGGGGTGGCCAGTGTTTTTTATTTATTTATTTATTTATTTATTTATTACTGCTGTCCAACAGTAGGTATTACCCAAATCGGGCAGGTACATAAATATATATAAGCAGTTCACTTTTGTAAGAACACACTATCATAGTTCTGGTCATTTTGGTTACTTTTATGGTGTGTTACTGACTTAAAATGTCAATTAAAAATAAAGCTTACGATGTAAAACCGACTTTAGGTTAATAAGGTTATGATCATTATAATTAAGATATCATTTTTCATTATGACATATGTCAAATAGATCGACATTTTAAAAAAGTGACATTTTTTAATACCAACATGACATACAGTTTCAAAGGTGCAAACTATTGAAAACAAAATTCCCTCTTAGTTTGTTCTTACGAAGGGTGCATTCGAGTTGTACAGAGTAGAGCGAGCGCTAAGCGAACAGTTGATGGTGACGTCATGAATAGAGCACTAACGGAGCGAGCGTTCTTGTGACGTAATGTTTATAAAATCTAGCCCTACAATTTTAGGCGGCGTTTTTACTGTCAGTTTTGTTCACGTCAGTCATGAATCAAAATTATATATTATCTGTCTCATTTTGTAATACGAAACTAAGAGGGGAACTTCATTTTTTATGTTGTATATTTAAAATATCATATTAGGGTGGTAATTCTGAAGTAACACCTTTCAAAATATTTGACAATTCATAATTGACATTAAATTGTATGTCAACTTACTAACACAAATTGTATAAAACACAAATTGACAAGTATTTGAAATATATTTTATACAATCAGAACAGAAAATATGAATAAGCGAAATAAGATGAAATACAGTCTGTTCCAAACGGTTAGGCGGAGCTAAATGGGAATTTCGTTCTTTTAGGTTGTCACGAGAAGGGACCTTGCTTGGGATATTTCATTTTTCACGTTGGGATGTCAAAATTTAAAATTCCAACAATGAAACCATGGAAACGAATGACATATGTCAAAATTAAATATTTTTTTTAGATATTTTAATGACAAAAAAATAAATAAATGCGAAATTTGTATTAAGAATGACACAAAAAATCAAAATATAAAGAAAATGACATTTTAAAATGATATTAACCTTAACCAAAAAATGTTTATTGTAAGTATGATTTACAAAGCTTAAAAAAAACGGCCGAAAGGCACGATTTAAACGATGAAAGTAACTACAGTCTGTTTCAAACGCTTAGGCGGAACTAGATTTAGCAATTTAGTTACTTTCATCGCTTAAATCGTGCTTTTCGGCCGTTTTGTTTAAGCTTTGTAAATCATACTTACAATAAACATTTTTGGTTAAAGTTAATATCATTTTAAAATGGCATTTTCTTTATATTTTGATTTTTTATGTAATTCTTAATACAAATTTCCCATTTATTTATTTTTTTGTCATTAAAATATATAAAAAAATAATTTAATTTTGACATAGGTCATTCGTTTCCATGGTTTCATTGTTGTAATTTTAAATTTTGACATTCCAACGTGAAAATGAAATAACCCAAGAAAGGTCCCTTGTCGTGACAACTTAAAAGAACGAAATTCCCATTTAGTTCCGCCTAAGCGTTTGAAACAGACTGTAGATTGCAAAATCTAGTTCCGCTTAAGCGTTTGGAACAGACTGTATACCTCGGTTTTTCCTTGATTTTTTTTCAATTATGAAGAAATAAAATTAATTAAAAATTAAATAATAATTAATGAATTAATTTAATAATTTTTTTCCATTTTAATTTTATGCCCGGTGTATTTTAATAATTTGTTTGCTGTTTACAGAACGTCACAAATACATAAAATGGCCGTACTCTGTAGCCATAGACAAATAACAATATTATTTGTCTATTGTTATTTGTCTAAGGCTATTATTTTTATTTTATTTATAATTTAATTTTAAAATTTTCTTTCTTTCGCGCCGTTCCTGTACTTTTTTACGTCATACTCCATATGCTCGGTCTTAAAACCCCGAACACATAGAGCGCACTCTAAATGCTCGCTCGATCGCAAAACGAATGCAATTGAGTGTACTCCGAGCGTCAAATCGAACACGTTTGAGTGTACAGAACGTGCTCAGAACGCTCGGAGCGTCAAATCGAATGTATCCAAAAGTGAACAGCTTATACATAAAATTTGAACAACTTATGGCCCGGTTACACGATGCCAGTAACTTGTGCAAGTACTGGCACAAGTAAAAAAACTACATTTATTAAAAAAAGGTGTGAAAAAGTTTGTTTTTGTAACCGCGAAAATACATCAGCTGTTCATGGCGGCCATTTTTAAGTCACTGGCACGGCTACTTGTGCCAGTAAATAGGAACGGCTTCTATTCACTTGACTTGCATGAGATACTTGTGCCAGTACTGGCACCAGTACTGCATGTACGTTTACACGATGCCAGTGACTGGTGCAAGTACTTACTGGTGCAAGTTACTTGCATCGTGTAACTGAGCCATTACTAACAAAGTAATAATTAAAGACACAAACTTTGTAAATAACATATAAACAATATTGTTACAAATACATATTAAATAGTAATACAAAATAACAAAATCCTCTAATTTTTATAAATTTCAGTAATTTTATAAACACAAAATTAAAAAAAGAAGAAATCGATAAAATGCTTTAAAAGAGTTCGAAATTTGTATCATCACGTGTATAGTATGAACACATACGATTTACAGGCGATTTGAGATGAAGGTTCGTATGAGCCTGGGGTACGTTCGAAAACCCTAACTATAGTGACTAACGTTCACGATCGTTCGCTCGGTGAGCATCGAAGGTTTTCGAAACCCTAGAAGTTTTACATAACCTAAACAATTTTATTAACTGTCAGTATCTATCATTTTATTAAAATGGCAAACAATTTAAAGCAATTTAATGTGTTATTAACTTAAATTTTTCTGTAATACTACAAAATATTCATGAACGTGAATCAGAAGATAAACATGATGAAGAATCTAATTTACTGGATATTGTACAGAGATATTTAGGCCCGGTCTTTCCACCTTCAGTTAAAGTTCCAGGTAACTATCTGACAGATAAGGTTATTTGTAACTTCATCTGCTGAATAAATGTCAATACCAGTCAGTGAATCCAATACGTCAGTCTCATTATCCGTTAGATAACTATCCGATAGATACATTTGTATAGAAAGAAGGGATGACATTTACTCAACAGATGAAGTTACAAATAACCTTATCTGTCAGATAGTTACCTGGAACTTTATCTGAAGGTGGAAAAACCGGGCCTTAAAAAAAGAAAAATCCACGCCAACACGGATTTTAGAATATTTTGAATCCGTTGTCCCAAATTATAATACACGAGAGTTTCAAAGTCATTTCAAGGTAACACCTACAGCATTTGAAGCTTATACCAAATGTTGGTATAATCAATGTCATTTAGTTTAATGCGTAATTCAACTATATTTTCCATTTTTAAAAACCTTTGTATAAAACAAAAAGATAATAAATATCGTTGTAACCGTGTATTTTTTTAAAAGTAGCCAACAGGTTAATACGCTAATGCGCATGACGAGTAAAAGTTCACGATCATTTTTCGTAGTTACAAAAGTTACTGTCGGTGACGACCTTGGCTAGTTTTCGAACGAAGTCGTTGATGTACTCACTAACTTTTCGAACGGTTAGTTACTAGCCGGGTAGGGTTTCTGAACGTACCCCTGTGGAAGATAGAATAGTAGTTGATGTCTGGTTGGAACAATAGGAGAATTTAATTTTTGGAGAGTTAAGGGGTCTCAATTTGATTATTTAATATTTTTTATTAAATGAAGAAGTGACTTAGTTTTACGACGCTCTGCGAGGGACACAGAACTAAAGAGGTCCAGTAATGTAGCGTAACTAAGATGTTAAGGAGGATAAGAGCCCATTATTTTGTAATATATATTTCGTCTCAAATGTGGTAAAATAACAATTATCACTCACACAAATAATCAAACATTATTAAAACACATTTATGACTTAAAACAAAGTTCATAATTAAAACAGATATTATAACAGACACGTAGCAATCCCAATGATCCAGACCGATCGCTCAGCTATATCACACTCATGTACAAAACACACTGTTCTATTATCGCTCTACTTTTTGCTGATCGGTTGATCTTGGTTCTGCTAGTACCAAGGCTGCTGCCTTTGCACTTACGTATTCTGATAAAATTATGATATTCTCCGACACGGCCATCCTGACCTATCGCACGACCCTGTGCGATCTTTATCTGAAAAAACATACACTACAATAAGTGTCATTAGTTACATTTTATTAAAAACATGTCCAGTGGTGCCCACTTCGGCCATTTCTGACTCATAAAATAACTCATTAGTGTAGAAATGAGTTGAAATCTTCCACTGAAGACTCATCTTAACACTGATACTCAATCAATTAGTATCGCACATTCAAATTACTTTTTATATTCTACTTCAAGCGATTTACCAACCTGCATCAGGAATACATCTAGTATGCAACTCTGTTCCTGGCCTTACTGGCACACATCAGGAGCTCTTCGGCACCTGCCCCGCCGTCTATTGGCCGGAGGACACACCCCCTAATCCTGAAAACTACTATTCATAGGTTAACTACATTTTCGGAGGACAAACCTCTTTATCCAGAGAACCACTGTTCAACTGGGATAACCACTGTTTCGGAGGACACACCTCCTCATCCAGAGAACCACTGTTCAACTGGAATAACCACTGTTTCGGAGGACACACCTCCTCATCCAGAGAACCACTGTTCACCTGGGCTAACCACATTTTCGGAGGACACACCCCCTCATCCAGAGAACCACTGTTCACCTGGAATAACCACATTTTCGGAGGACACACCTCCTCATCCAGAGAACCACTGTTCACCTGGAATAACCACATTTTCGGAGGACACACCCCCTCATCCAGAGAACCACTGTTCACCTGGAATAACCACATTTTCGGAGGACACACCTCCTCACCCAGAGAACCACTGTTCACCTGGAATAACCACATTTTCGGAGGACACACCTCCTCATCCAGAGAACCACTGTTCACCTGGAATAACCACATTTTCGGAGGACACACCTCCTCACCCAGAGAACCACTGTTCACCTGGAATAACCACATTTTCGGAGGACACACCTCCTCATCCAGAGAACCACTGTTCACCTGGAATAACCACATACACACAAAAATACTTACAAAAGCACATCTGGTTCACGTATGAGCCCTCATCATCTTCAGGAGATGCGTTTTCCTTACCATGGGACTCATCCACTTGTACGTACTCCTCTGAGCCACAGGGCATCGGTCCTGTTTTCGTCAAGGATTTTTATAACTCTCATAGGCCCTCTGTATTTTTGATCTAGCTTGGTCTAATTTCGCTTGCACATATTTCGTAACCCAAATTTTCAATTTGAGTTTCTAGAAACGGTTATTTTCTAAAATTTAGTGAAAAAACCATATTAAACAAGTGCTTGTAGTACATCATTAATTTTGCAAGACAATCGAAAATAATTTTAGTTTAAATCATTACGTCATCCATACACTATCGCATGGATGTTTACTAAGCTACATAAGGCCTTTATTATCGCTCGTTTATAAACAGTCACAACGGTCTTTAAACCGAAATAGTATCAACAAATATTCATATTGACCTTCGGGTGTAATGAAAACTGTTTTCTCAATAGAGTCTTTGTGAACGGGAATTTGATAATACCCGCTTGCCATATCTAAATTTGTAAAATACGTTGCACATTAAAAATGCGCAATTAATCCTGAAATTATTGGTAATGCATATTTATCAGAAATTGTATTGGAATTTAATTCACAATAATCAACACACATTCGACTAGTTTCATCTTTCGTTTGAACTAAAATCATAGGGCTTGAAAGCGGTGAAATTCTAGGTCTAATAAATTTAGCCTCTAATAAATCTTGAATTTTGTTGCAAACTATTTCTTTTTCACATTCTCTTATTCGGTATGGACATCTTTGAACGGTATTAACACGTGTCACAGAATTATCTTTAATAAAGGAATCTTTAAAATTATGTAATAGTGTAAGTAACTGATTGCATTCGTCACCAACTAATTCAAATATTATCTCATTTTTCCAATCAAGCAAATTTTTGGATTTAGTTAAAATGCATATGTCTACAGTTTTCCAAAAAGATTTTACTATTAGTCAAGTGAGTAGAGTAACCAGAACTTAAAATTTCTCTACCAATCATAATATCCTTGTTTAAATAATTATCAGCCAAAACATGAAATTTAATTTCAAGCAAATATCCATCTATTATTACTTAAGATAGAATCTGTGTTGTACTAACACAGTATCTTTTCCAGTACCAACTAGAGACTTTATTATGGAATCTTTGACCGCTAAATTTTAAAGAAACTCACTCTTTCAAGACAGAACACTCTGCTCCAGTGTCGAAAACAAAAGGAAAGATCTCACCTTCATGTTCAAGTTGATCGCTAGGTAACTTAACCGTGCAGGTTTCCACTCTTTTGGTTTCACGCTCCTTCCTCAAAACGGCACTGCGGCACAGCTGACACAGCGACCAGGCTTGTTACAATTCCGGAAACGAACCCCCCAATGTCACTTCTCGGAACTGGAAGGTCTCTCGGAACTGGAAGGCCTCTCGGAACTGGAAGGCCTCTCGGAACTGGAAGGCCTCTCGAAGCTGGTCGGCCCCCCGGCGAGTCAACAATCACGTTGACGATGCCCAATTTTACCACAGTTGAAACACTCAATTGAAGATGAAGAATTGAATTTCGGTCTCTCGGACTGACGTTTTTCTTCAGAATAGAATTCGGTTAAATTAGCCATTGCTAAGGCTACACTAATTTCTTCTGGATCTGATTTCTGCTAACGTGTCATGAAAGCTATTAGAATTAGCTACTAAACACAGAATAAGGCTCATGGTCTTTAGGTTTTCCATGCAATTATTTTATAAGAAAAGCAGAACAGGTATCATTTTGGTCGTATCTTGATTAAAATAAATCTTAAAATTGTTCCCAAGTCATACCTTCAAATGTTATCTGAGATAGCCATGCAGATGCAGAACATCGCAAAACTTTGCTTAACACGATCATTAAAGCACTATTATTTATTGGATTCTCACGCACTCAAAGATCAGTAGTATTGCACCAGGCCTTGGTATTTTGGCCAACTTTTTCTGATTCACATACAGGTAAATTTATTGCCTTACTAGTAGAAGGTTGACTTATCTTTTGCACAAGTTCCATCCGAATTTCTCTTCATTGTTCATGGCTTTGGATCCAAATCCCACTTCTGATTTCGTCTCAAATGTGGTATAACAATTAACAAATTAACAAATAACAATTATCACTCACACAAATAATCAAACATTATTAAAACACATTTATGACTTAAAACAAAGTTCATAATTAAAACAGATATTATAACAGACACGTAGCAATCCCAATGATCCAGACCGATCGCTCAGCTATATCATGTACAAAACACACTGTTCTATTATCGCTCTACTTTTTGCTGATCGGTTGATCTTGGTTCTGCTAGTACCAAGGCCGCTGCCTTTGCACTTACGTATTCTGATAAAATTATGATATTCTCCGACATATATATATTTTAAAAATTTGTACTGTACCTTTTCTAACGTTTTTTGTTGGTTCTCGTAAATTGGATCCCAAACTACTAAACAGTATTCAAGTTTAGATCTAACAAAGGCATGGTATAAGGAGAAAATTGCATTAATATTAGTGAAGTCACGTGTGTTACGAATGACGAATCCAAGCATTATCAGTGATGATGAAAAAATATTATCTACATGTTTCCTTAATGTTAATTTAGTATCGAACATTACACCCAGGTCATTGATTTTCTGTCGTACAGGCTGAACGAGCTGAGCAAGACGGCCAAAACCCTAAAGCACAGAGAGCTACAGGTCATCGTCCCGGATCAGGTCAACCTCGCCAAGTGGAGGAAGCTGGCGGAGTGCGTATTCTCCCAGTCGGAAAGCACACTAACTTTGATTACCTCCAAAGGAACTGCTAAGACGATTCCACAGCCGCAGCAACCTAGGCAACCCCGTAAGATGGAATCCACGCTCACGATCAAAGCTGGAGCAAAATCCTACTCGGAAATACTGACATCCTTGCAGGGCAAGGTCGACATTAGCACCATTGACAAGTATGACATTAAGAGTATCCAGAAAGCGGACAAAGGGGACCTCCAGCTGAAAATCGCCGGTAGCGAACAACAAGCTGTGGCCTTGGAATCGGAGATCAAGAGCAAGTTCTCCGACTGGGAAATAGCGAGCTTCAGCGCGAGAAGGAGCACTCTGTTCATAATGGGAATGGACGAGTCCATACGGGAAAATGACGTGAAGGAGGCGATAGTCCGGGAGCTGCAGTCGCCAGAACTGGATCGCCAGATCGTCGTGAAGAGCTTGAGAGCGGGCAGGTACGGATTACAGACGGCTACGGTGGAGCTGCCAAGGGTACAGGCAACATGTCTCATCGTCAAGAAGAACATAAGGATCGGTTGGGTCAACTGCTCCATTAAGGAGCTGGTGAACGTACTGCGGTGCTATAAATGTCTGGAACACGGACACGCTACGCGTGACTGCAAAGCGTCTGGAGACAAAAAGGATGCCTGCTTCAATTGTGGAGCTGCGGGCCACATCGGCAAGAACTGCACTAAACCACCCAAGTGCATCAAGTGCGGAGTGGAAGGCCACAGGGCGGATCAGATGCGTTGCCCCCACTTCAAGAAGGAAATAATAATAATAATATAATAATAATAATAATATAATAATAATAATAATATTTATTTCATGCTAGACATCTTTTTTTTTTTCATTTATTTTACCAGTTCAGTACAAATATACTATTCATGGTACAGTTATAAGAATTTTTGTCAATTAAATGGTCACGATTAACAGGAAAATTTAGAATATTTAATTGTTGTTATCTGTATTTAGCAAAAATTGAATATAATAAGCAGATTTCTAAAATAAATACCCGGCAAGACCCCACTAACACTCCCATCACTCATGCCGACCACAACCCCGGCACCAACCATCCACAAACCTACAATACGTATGTACTGCATTGCAGGTCCGAAATGATCGAAGCCTAAGCCACAGCCAGCACAACCAACAAAAATATCAGCGAAATCCCACCGAACATCCCACCCAGAAACCCACCACCTAGATAAATTTAGATTTGACTAATATTTTAGTTTTAATATTTTCCTTTTATTCGCTTTCATCGTCACTTTCAGAATCTGATAGTAATATGTCTTGAGGTAAACGTTTTTTTAAGCGATTGTTTACAGTTTTTTTCCCCAATTTTAGCTTTTCCGCACTGTCACAAAGGGGTAAAGTTAAAAAGAATTTTTTTGCACTTTTTTTTTATAAATTCATCTATGTATAAAATTCCAAGTTCTTGATGGAGTTGAGCGTTTCTAACAAACCAAGGGGCGTTGCAAGATATTCTTAGTATTTTGTTCTGTAGAATTTGTACTTTTTTTATTAGAGTTTTTGACGCTGTCCCCCATATGGTACAGGCGTAGGTGATGACAGGTCTTATTATTGCCTGATAAATCAGCAATGAACATTTCAATTTAAGAGGGGTTTTCCTGTTCATTAAAGGGTAGAGCATGCCAAGTCTGATGTAGCATTCTTTTAGTTTTTTGTTAATATGAATGGTGCATGATAATCTTTTATCTAAATATACTCCTAGATATTTTACGGCACCATTATTAGGGTTCCAAGGAATTCTTTGATTATTGATTGAAATTTCGGTGGGAATACTTGGTCTTCTTAATGTAAATATCTTTGTTTCACATTTGGTGGGATTTAGAGTGATGCACCATTTTTCACACCAGTTCATAAACATATTGACTGAATCTTGAAGTTCTTCAGTAGCCAAGTTGATGTTTTTGTTTTGAGCTATTATGGCAGAATCATCTGCATACATTGCCACGTCACATTTTAGGTCCAATGGCATATCTGACATATATATGTTAAAATGAGTTGGTCCAATTACTGAGCCTTGCGGGACAGATACATTTATTTTTGTTATCTGTGATAGTTCATTATTTACTTTAGCCACAAACGTTCTGTTAGTTAAAAAGGAGATGATAATTTTTACGAGATAGGCTGGCATATTTAGTTTTAAAACTTTGTAAATTAGACCATCAATCCATACCTTATCAAAGGCTTGGGCCACGTCCATAAATGCTATTAATGTATGTTTCTTTCTTTCAAATCCTTCAGTAATTTTTTCAACAATTCTAAGTACTTGTTGAGTGCTTGAATGTTTTTGTCTGAAGCCAAATTGTATAGGTGGAATGACTTCATTTTCTGTTGTTTTAATATTATTTTTTTCAGTACTTTTGACAGTGTGGGTAGTAAGCTTATTGGTCTGTAACTTGATGGGATTTCAGGGCTTTTTCCTGGTTTTTAAAAAAGTATTATTTGAGCATGTTTCCACGTGTCTGGAAAATATCCAATAGAAAAACAAGAATTGAAGATGATCATTAATTGACGGAGTGATTTTTCGGGCAACTTTTTAAGTACTATGTTTGGAATGAGATCATAGCCTGGAGATTTTTTAACTGGTAGGTCCTGAATAATTTTTTGTACTTCATCAGTTGTAGTTTTATAACCGTTTGAGATTATTCTTGGAATTTGATCAGAATTAAACTCTTTTATTTCTTCTAAATAATTAATATCACAGTGGTTTGTTTTGGCAGTAAAGACTTCCTTCCAGTGACGGGCAAATATTATGCATTTTTCGGCACCTGTGGCATATTCTTCATTATTGAACTTAATAACAGTTGCAATTTGTGGTTTCTGTAGAATACGTCTGGTAGCTCTCCACATAGTTGGATCTCCTGGTTCCAATTCGGCAACATAAGTTTGATATGTTGCAATTCTGTATTTATCTAACTCCAGTTTTACTTTACAATTTAGTTGATTGTATTTTCGTTTGTCTAGTGGATCTCTAGTGCTCATCCATTTTCGTCTAGCTTTATGTTTTTCTTTAAGAAGATTTTGTATGCATATTGGGGTTCGTTTGTGTGGTGGTAAGTATCTGTAGTTATCAGGGGTAGATGCATTTTGAACAGATACTATTATTGATTCAGTTAATTGCTGAATGGCCTTGTCTATTTGTTGCATATTATTTGGTTCTTCTGCACTGACTAGTATTCTGTTGTCTAATTCTTTTTGAAACGTATCCTAATTGACTTTGCCAGTGATTAATCTTGCAGTTGGCTTATGGAAGAGTGTGTCATTATTAAATGTTAATATGACTGGGAGATGGTCAGAGTCTAGCTCGGGTACAACAAGTTGTTGGATTGGCATGCTGAAAGACTTCATGAGAATAATATCTAATATATCGGGCTTATGGTCTCTTCGATAGGGGTAATGCGTTGGCTTGTCAGGCGCTATTACATGTATTCCTAGTTGAGTGCTATAATTATGTAATCGTTCTCCATTTGGGTTATTTGCGATACATCCCCAAATTGTATTTTTACTATTAATATCGCCAATCGAAAGTGTTGGCGCATGTCCCAAGAATAATAATTTAAGATCATTTTCACGTAGTGTTTTCTTAGGTTGTTTATATGCTGCAATTATTTTAATTTTATTATTATTGTGATGCAACTCTATTGCTACTGCTTCAATTGTTTCTAATTGTGGTAGAGTGAAGAAGTTATGCGATATTTTGGGCCTGATTAAAATTGCGGTTCCACCAGAGCCTTTATCTGCATTTCTATCATGTCTATATAATGTATATGATGGTATTTTGAAATGTTCATTTGGTGTTAAATGAGTCTCTGATATGCAGGCGATATCTATATTGTGTCTGCTAAGAAAAGATATAAAAAGTGATCGCTGTTTTTTGATTCCATTTGCGTTATAGTGGAGGATTCTCAGGTTATTTATAGTTCTTATTGTATTATTTTTGGCCATTTTGGAAGAAGGAGAAGAACAGAGTGGACATGAAGCTTTTTATTTGTTCCATATACGGTTGAATGATGTTAATTATGTTTTGTATTAAAGAATTGAGAAGTGGGCTAGAATTGGTAGGAGGTTCTGTGTTGGGACTGCGATTTGATGAGGATGGTTGGCTGTTTAATATTTCTGCATACGTATATACTTGCTGTGATGGTTGTCGAGGTGAAGTGAAATCGGTTGAAAAGTTATTATTATTATTATTTTGATTATTTACAGGTGTATTATTGTGTACGTATTCGCGGCGATTATGATGTTTCATCTTTAATTCTTGATAGGTTTTGCACCCTTTGTAGTTGGCTGGGTGATTCTCGCCACAGTTTACACATATCGGTTTATCTTGCTGTGGTTTAGTGCATACAGTGTAGTGATGGTGACCATCACATTTTACGCAACAGGAATTTAATCGGCAATAATTCTTTGTATGTCCATACCTTTGACAGTTTGTACATTGCGGTGTGTCAATGGATTTTTTCCTTGGCTCTATTGTAACTATCGAATAAAATAATCTATTTAATTTGAAAATCTCTTTTGCAATATCATTGTTGATTAAATCAACTACTACCAGTGGCATTGGCTTTTTTCTTTGTTTAAAAGTCTGACTATTTTATGGACTGGGTAAGTTTTGTCTTGAAGCTCTCTTTTAATTTCATCCTCACTGAGCGAAACGGGTATATTTCTGATGACTACTGAGAGTATATCTACTTCTGGATCTCGAAATGTATGATATTTAACATTATTTTCATAATAAAATTTACTTAGTAGCCTGTAGTCATGTATACTTGTTAAAATGATTTTTAACTCATTGTTATTTTTGTTTTGTGTTGTAAAATCATCTTTTACAATTTTTTTAATATCATCTATAATTGCCTGATAATTATTTACATCATGCAAAATTATTGGTGGAATTTTTATCTTTTTGGGAGTTGTTTCTTCACTGTTATTAGTTTCATCGCTTTTATTTTCACTAGGTAGAAAAAATCTGTTATTTTTTAGAAGAGAGTCCATTATCCAATAGATATTTTTTATGGTATTCACTCAGTTCAGCTTCTGCAGGTCGTTTTCTTGAATATTCCCCGGATTGACTGTTCTGAGTTATTAAATTTGAGTTCATAGTCGATTGACTGTTGTTGGTGGACATAATGTCCACCGTATGGGCCCCCCCAATTGGGCCCAGTAGTATTTATAATTTACTTACGTCTTGTGTCAAAATATTAATTTTAAATTTAAGATATAATTCGTAATCTACACTACGCCACTGGATGGTAGCTTTACAGAACTATCGCACAGAATATATAAGAAGAACAGACACTCCCAGCAAGAAAATTTAGTATACAGTGACTGTATAAAGACAGTGTGGCCATACGATGGTCTCATTTTCTATTGGTCGAGCTGAAGTCCGCCATGTTTCTACCAAATTTGTTACAGATTATATATGGTTTGCATGTGTTTAGCTTGTGTTTCAACAGATTTAAGTGATATTTTCAAATAATATACGTATATTTAGACGTTTAATAGTGAATATTGTTGTGTTTGTGATGAGCAATGAGTAATGTAGATAATGTAAACTGTGCACATATTTTAAATTGTCACAAATTAAAATTAAAAACGTTTTGTTATGTTTAGGTTTAAAATTGAAGGAAAAAAAAAGGCTAAATGAACATAAAAAAACATTATGCCAGTAAATCAATGGATGGTTTCACAATTATAAGAAGTATTTACTTTCATTAATTTTAATGTTATTCCATACTGATTTCATTTTATTTTTCACCTGACCATAATTTTAGTTGAATAAATGCATAATTGATAATATATACATCAGTTTTCTTTATTAATATATCATTTATACCATGAGTTCAAAAAGAAAACCCTTATGCAAATAAGGGTTGGCTATGGAAAATAAAAGTAATGTCAACAGAAAGCTTTAGAATTAATTTACTGTCTGAATTAATTAAATCACTCTTGTTGTCATAAGTTATTTATTGTTACATTAAGCTTGTAGTATACATTATTTTATTTTTCCATAGCCAACTCTTATGTAATTTCTTTTTGAAGTCAGGGTATATAACATGTTCTGCTTATTCTTTTTTAATATGAAAATATCTTTTTTTTTTTTTTATATATAAACATGCGTTTTTCAATACTATTTCGAGATATTTTAAAAAGACACATTTGTGCAAAAAAGAAATTGTATAACACAACAAACACAGGACATACGACGGGATGTATAATTCACCCCGTTTGTAGATTCACACCTTCAGGGGTTGATTAGGCAAAATCCTGAAATAAGTTTTTCGGCATTTGTATGAGTAATCTTTGTAAGCAAAAACCAAGTCGGTATCTTATTGGTCCTAAGAGATATTAAGGAATCCTTGAAATCACATGTCACCCTTTTTCCCCCTTTGGGGCTGAAATTTATAAAACTGTCATTTCGAAATATTTTAAAAATACACCTATGTGCCAAAAAGTAATGTTACATCTCAACAATCACAGGAAATACGACGGGATGTATAATTTACCCCAATTGTAGATTCGCCCCTTTAGGGGTTGATAAGAACAAAATCCTGAAATTAGTTTTTCGGTATTTGTATGGGTAATTTTTGTAAGCAAAAAGCAAGTCGATATCTTATTGGTCCTAAGAGATATTAAAGAATCCTTGAAATCACATATTACCCCTTTTCACCCTTTAGGGGTGAAATTTTAAAAAACTGTCAAAACCATTTCGAGATATTATAAAAAGACACCTATGTGCCAAAAAGAAACCTTAGAACTCAACAAACACAGGAAATACGACGGGATGTAAAATTCACCCCGATTGTAGATTCACCCCTTTAGGGGTTGATTAGGGCAAAATCCTGAAATAAGTTTTTCGGCATTTGTATGGGTAATCTTCGTAAGCAAAAACTAAGTTGATATCTTATTGGTCCTAAGAAATATTAAGGAATCCTTGAAATCACATGTCACCCCTTTTCACCCTTTGGGGCTGAATTTTAAAATACTGTCAAAACCATTTCGAAATATTTTAAAAATACACCTACGTGCCAAACAGTAATGTCACATCTCAACAATCACAGGAAATACGGCGGGGTGTATAATTCGCACCAATTGTAGATTCACCCCTTTAGGGGTTGATAAGGACAAAATGCTGGAATTAGTTTTTCGGTTTTGTATGGGTATTTTTTGTAAGCAAAAAGCAAGTGAATATCTTATTGGTCCTAAGAGATATTAAAGAATCCTTGAAATCACATATTACCCCTTTTCACCCTTTAGGGGTGAAATTTTAAAAAACTGTCAAAACCATTTCGAGATATTATAAAAAGACACCTATGTGCCAAAAAGAAACCTTATAACTCAACAAACACAGGAAATACGACGGGATGTAAAATTCACCCCGTTTGTAGATTCACCCCTTTAGGGGTTGATTAGGACAAAATCCTGAAATAAGTTTTTCGGCATATGTATGTGTAATCTTTGTAAGCAAAAACTAAGTCGATATCCCATCGACCCGAAGAGATATTAAAGAATCCGTGATAACCCAATACAAATCTGGAATAAACATGGCGGCTACAGTTCATATGGCCACACTGTCTTTATACAGTCACTGTAATTTAGTACGTCTAACAGCGCTCCTATGAACCAGCCAAATACTAAACAACTGAACCGCCAAATTTGAATTACACTATCAGTTTTAGGTTTATAATTATTGTATTAAATATATATTTTTTTGTGTATTGCAACATTTTGTTATTTATATCAACAAAAGTTTTACAATAAACAAAAAAATAAATATATTTAAAAACCTGTAATAATATATACAAGGTGTCTCAAAAGAAATTTTATATTTAGTGGATCGATTAAAAAAAAAGTAAGCCGTATATAGAAAAAATGTTTATTAATTATTAAAATACACTTTTTGGGGATTTATTTCTTAAAAATAATATCGTCTAAATGTAGACCTCCGCGTTCTCGGCACTCATTTAATCGAACAGTAAAATTACTTATGACGTCTCGGTAGGTGGACTCAGGGATGGCTGCCATTTCGTGACGGATATTTTCTTTCAAATGCGCCAGTGAAGTCGGTTTATTGGCGTAAACTTTCGATTTAAGATAACCCCATAGGAAAAAGTCCATAGGGGTTAAATCTGGACTGCGTGGAGGCCAATTTATGTCACCTCTCCGGGAGATCAATTTGCCTGAGAATTAAGCCTCTGACTGGCATCTTGGGGCTTTAATTCTTGCACCAATTGAATTTTGTAGGGGTGCAGCTTTAGGTCTTTGTGCATAATGCGATGTAATGATGATCTATGCACATTTAAAGCACTTGCGCGCTTCCGAATTGAAAGGTTCGGGTCGTCACGAACAGACTGATTAACATTCTCCACGTTTTCTACCGTTCTTGATGACCTAGGTCGCCCGGATTTTGATTTATCCAGCGTTGTACCAGTCTCTTCAAACTTTTTAACCCAATGTCGAATGAGAGGAATGCTTGGCGCATCATTTAAGTGGCGAAAACCTGGAATACTGCAGAATTTTCTACGCGCTACAGTCGCCGAATCACCGTTTTTGTAAAACTCTCGCACGCATAACGCGCGGTCTGCTCCCGAGAAACGCTCAATAGCGACTGAATTCCCAAGAGCCAGGCTACCGATTGACATAACCCCCGCGCCCCTCGGATACGTTGCGTTCACGCAGTAAGCTAAATAAATATAAAATTTCTTTTGAGACACCTTGTATAAGGAATCGAAATAAATAAATTTAAATAAAAGATCTAAGCTATTTATTTTTGGAACACAAAATTACATTATAATTACTGAGAAATAAAATAACTTACTTTTGGACTGTCAATATTTATTTTAGAAACAAAACTTTTCACTGTTAGAAATACAGCTGTTTATCTAACAGCGAAACGTTGTGATTCGAAAATAAATACCGACTGTCCAAAAGTAGAGTTATTTTATTTCACATATACTATTATCTGGACATTAACATAATTTACAAAAGAAAACACAAAACACAATATCAAAATGAACAAAACTATGGTCTATTTCAAAGTAGAAAAATGTGTGTAAGAAGATAGGAGCTGTTTGTCCTTGCTTCGGATTGGTTTAGATCGTCATCCCTATTACACTGTAAAAATATTGTTTTTAGTCCAAGTTGACAGATGTTCAGTGTCGTACGTTGGAAATATATATTATTTATATTATTTAATTTTTCTCATATATTTTGTAATTATTTACATATTTAGACTTTTATTTATATTCTTGGCGTAGATTTTATGGAGAACATTCTCCAGGTAATTTGTTTTTACGCAGTTATATATTTTTTAGGTAATCTGACATATAAATATTTTTTGACAGTTGACAATTAACAGATCAAGAAAGAGGACTAATGTGAGGCCAAAAGACAGCCCAGCTGATTGTTCCCAAAGAAGAAGTTATTGATATAATTTTTATACCTCCATATATACATATATTTTTAATTTTTATTTACAATAATTATTTAAATAAGAAACTTTAGCTCTGAAGATATATTGTTTGTGTTATTGCTTTGTTTAAACTCTTTTAGCCAAATCTCTCTTTTTATATATCGTACATAATTTTTAAAATTAATATTTTTTTAACTTTTTCAAATTTCCCATTAAACTGAATTTATGTCGTATAAATAACGTGAGTGTATTATCTGCCTTGTTTATTTCAATATCTTATTAACCTTTTTTATATTAAAAAAAAAATCACTTGCTAACCCAGTTGCTACGCCTATGCCCTAGTTGTAACTTATTTTAAATTTCCCGCTATACTATATTTGATCAGTGTAAATCGTACTCGGTTCGCAGCGCTATCTACTTTTTTCTACTTTGAAATAGACGGTAATTAACTCCAAACTAAAAATAATGGCAGTTACTCAGCGACTTAAAAACAACACAACACGAAGCTACTGGTCGTTCGAAGTCGGCTACACAGATTACCAAGAGGGTCCGCTACGTTCGTAATATATCTATTTATTTTGCATTTTCTCGCCATCTCTGAACCGGCTAAAAACTAAAACAGTGTCCAAGGTCGGTCCATAAGAGTGTCACCCGGCTGAACTATCGTTCGCTAACAAATAGGCACATCAGTTCACCATTAATATTAGGTTCACTCAATAATCTTCTTTAGATCTCCAGAAATTAACAATTGAAATACTTTTCACACTTCAATATAATTTTTAAACACTATTTTACACAATATTTTTATAGCTGTCTTTACCAGGTCAGATGACATACTGCTATACATCTTACGACGTTTGCATTTGTCAGTACATATATGATAAATTCAATGAACAAAAGTATAAAGTATTTGAAAACATTGAAAAATGAAATACAATATTAAATAATATAGAAAAGAGAGGG
Source organism: Liopterus haemorrhoidalis (assembly GCA_963971575.1). Classification (NCBI taxonomy): domain Eukaryota; kingdom Metazoa; phylum Arthropoda; class Insecta; order Coleoptera; family Dytiscidae; genus Liopterus; species Liopterus haemorrhoidalis. The sequence goes on from OZ020619.1 coordinate 17,434,780, forward strand.
AAAAAAATATATATGGTAGAGCAAAAAAACAACAGCTTACATGTTAGATGTAGGAACTGAAATTAATTTTGAAAAAAATCGTCCGAATTGTAGAGACAATTCTGAATAAGAATTTTTTTTATTTTGGACTTAAATAATCTAATTGACAAATTTTTTAAAGAAACTGGTAAGTAGTTAAAGTGGTTGCCAAAAAAATACCATTCCTAGATTTAGACAATCTAAGTCTTGGTAGTCTGATGTTGCCAGCAGAACGAATATTGTAAACATGTCTAGAGGATACGGTTACATATCTGTTCGGGTTTTCTTTAACGTATACCAGACAAGTATAAACAAAAAGACTATAAAAAGACAAAATGCTACATTTCCTAAAGAGCTCTCGGCAGTGGTGCCTGTTAGGAACATTATTCAGGATTCTTACAGCAGAAAATTCTGTTGACAGACGAGCTTAAACCCCAGTGAATTATGCCGTAAGTTAAACGCGACTGAAAAGCAGCAAAATAGAACATACGCAGCATATGAAAAGACACAGACGTTTTCAGCCTGATGAACGCATAGATAACCCTTTTAAGAACTTTTGCCAAATAGTCAATGTGATCATGCCAGCTAAGTTGACTATCGATATAAATCCCAAGAAATTTGATTGGCCCACCGAACTGAATATTAATATCAATATTGCGGTCAAGTGAAAAAATCATTTGTTGGGTTTTATTATTATTAAGGGAAAGTCGGTTTGAAGTGAACCAATCTTTAACTTTCACCATTTCCTGTTCTGTATTGCTGACCACATCGTTAACAGTCGTATGATTTGTCAGGACAGTAGTGTCATCGGCGTAAAGTATAACTTTGACACTTTCAGGAAGTAAATTTGGGAGGTCATTGATGTAAACGATGAAAAAAAAAAAAAAAAAACGGACCCAAAATTCCGCCCTGACAAACTCCGAAATTGACCTTCCTATATGAAGAATCTACGTCGTTCATCGAGACGAACTGGTATCTATTAGAAAAATAAGATCTAATGAGATCATTTGCAATGCCGCGGATGCCATACTTTTCAAGTTTGTCCAAAAGCAAACTGTGAGGAACGCAATCGAATGCTTTTGAAAGATCACAAAGCCTTCAAAACAATCGGTTACGTAGTTGACGAGCTCAGTGATGGCAGAGATAATGCTTAACTTAGGTCGGAAACCAAATTGGTTTTTATTAAGAAGATTGTTCACTGAAAAAAAATTTAAAAGCCTAGTTTTAAGGATGATCTCAAATACTTTAGCAATTACAGGTACGATGGCAATCGGTCTATAATTAGAAGCATCATTAACATCACCATTCTTGAAAATAGGAATTATTTTAGAAATTTTTATTTTATCGGGAAAAACACCGGTTACAAAACTATTATTAAATATTGATGTTAATATATGGGATATTAACTTGGCAACAGATTTAAGGATAGCACTATTTACTCCAAAAGCATCTTGAGTTTTACTATTAGACAATGAAAAAATTGCATTCTCAACCTCGATATGATCGGTAGGATGTAGAAAAAGTGAGACATTACAACGGGTCACATTAGCTGAAGCATCAGTTCCGTTGAGTGGAAGTTTGTCGTCCAGTATTACAGCTATATCCGCAAAAAAATTATTGAAATGTTCTGAACTGATGGTTGTTGGGGGAGACTTTTTATGTTGGGAATTAGTCTCAGATTTCACAATCGCCCACATTGCCTTAGTCTTGTTTGTGCTGTTTAAAACAAACAAGTTGTTGACTGCAATTTTAGCATCCCTTATTTTTTTCTTGTAAATAATTTTCGTTTTATTAATTAATTTAGACAGCGAAACACCACCAAGAGCTTGCTTTAGTTCATGTAGTATGAACAGTTTGTTCCTAATTGATTTCAATTCCTCATTGAACCATTTGATGGATTTATCTGATTTAGTTACAACTTTCGTCTTGAAAGCGGTACTCATACATTCTGTGAATAAAACGAAGAAGTTATCAAACATTATGTTAATATCAGAATCATTAATTAAGGTGTTCAAATTTTTATTTATTATGTTTTGCACAAAAATCTCGATACTTCTTTGATTTATCACAGTACGCTTACAATGTTGCACCTCATTGTCTCTAACAGACTTAGGAAGTGGAGAGAGTGAGGGTCCTCCATCGGCAGTCCGTCGAGAGGAAGGGCCAGGGCTAGGGAAGCAACAACAAACGCCAAAATGGCCATTAAGTTCTTACAGACTAATCTGGGCAGGGCGAGAGCAGCGCACGACCTAGCGCTCGCATCCGCCAGGCAATTCGGAGTGGACATTTTAGTAGTCGCAGAGCCCAACCGATCGATAACTAAGAAGGAGCCTTGGATTAGGGACACACGAGCGGATGTAGCGGTTCTTTTCTTGAATAAGCAAGTCGGCGTTATAAAAGCCACGCCAGGCGACGGGTATCTATGCCTTAGTATGCCTGACTACGACTTATACGCGACGTATATCTCGCCCAACATTAGTATGGCTGACTACGAAGACCAGGCATCAGACGTCGTCAGTCAAGTCCAACGGAAAGGCAGAGAGGCGCTGATAGTCGGCGACCTGAACGCCAAATCCCCGCTTTGGGGCTCCCCACGCGAGGATCCAAAATGTAGATTCTGGGCCGAATGGGCTGCAACATTAAACCTCTACGTTCACAACCGCGGAACAGAACCCACGTTCGTACGAGGAAACAGCGCCTCTCACATAGACGTCACCTTGACCACCCGGGATGGCATCCAACGTCAAGAGATGGAGAGTACTGGAGCTAGAAAACCTATCTCTACACCGCTATATCCGCTTTGAGGTCGAGATGGGGCCAGGTGGGAAAAGGAAGAATGATAGGAGAGTGGACATGGTGGATTGGACTGCCTATCGACTGACTCTCTCCCTGCTAATCAACTCAACGCCGGTAGGGGAAAGGACCTCGCACAGCAAGGGCGCCGAGACAATCACGGAGGCGTACCACGCGTCACTAACTAAAGGAAAGCGCAACCAGAGACTCCTACCTTATTGGTGGAATGAGGAGATAAGCAGGCTCAGAGCACAGTGCACAGTGGCGAGGAGAAAGCTCGCCAGGGCCAGGCCGAGGCAGGCTTTAAACTTGGAGCAGCTGAGGGCAGACGTCGCTTCGCTCAAAAGGGCCCTCAATAAGGCTATCCGAACCTCAAAAAAGCTGCACTGGGAGGAACTTCTGTCTTCCGTAGAAAATGACGTATGGGGAACGGGCTACAAGATCGTGGCCAAGCGGCTTACAGGACTGCAGCCACCTGATATTCCCACGGACAGGAAGGTGGCGATAGTCAAACATCTGTTCCCGCAACAAGCCGACACACGCCATCACCAGGCGACGGCACCCGCTGAGGCCGAACCGTTCACCCTGGATGAACTGGACACGGCTGTAAAGAGCAGACAAGTCAGGAAGGCACCTGGCCCCGACAGAATACCCATGGAAGCAGTAAGAATTGCCCACGAGGAGCACCCGCAATGGCTTCTGGGAATCTTTAATGACCTCCTCGCACAACAAGACTTTCCAGCTGAGTGGAAGACGGCGAGAATCATTCTAATACAAAAGGCGGGAAGAGACCCTGAAGATCCTGGTTCGTACCGGCCGATCTGCCTACTCAGTGCAGTCAGCAAGGTCTACGAAACACTGATACAGAAAAGGCTAGAGGCCGAACTCAACGCACGGGGTACACTCAGCGACCTGCAGTTCGGGTTCCACAGAGGCCGCTCTACGATCCAGGCTATGTCCAAGGTGTACGAGGCTCCTCGCCATCCTGGAACTACCTGGAGGGTACTAGTGACACTCGACATTAGGAACGCGTGCAACACGGCAGATTGGGCGCTGATACTCCGTAAACTGGAGAGCGCCGGAATATCAAACTATCTCAGGAATCTGGTAGGGAGCTACCTGAAGGCCAGGTTTGTCACGTTGCCTAGGAAAGGAGGTCAGTACAAGATTCCCACGAACGTCGGAGTTCCACAGGGGTCAGTACTAGGACCAACATTGTGGAACGTACTGTACGACGGGATCGTGAGGCTAGACCTGGAGGGGGACACTAAATGCATCGGGTTCGCCGATGACCTTGCCATGGTCGCCACGGCGAGATGCATCGAGGACTTGGAGTACAACGTCGAGGTTAACCTCAAGAGGATCAGGGCATGGCTGGAACAACACAAACTCCAGCTCGCGCCGGAGAAGACTGAGGCAGTCATACTCCGCGGCAAGAGGGACAGGCGAGGCATATGTTTCCGCATCGCAGACACGGTCATACATCCCAAAGCGTACACGAAATACCTGGAAATTTTATTCGGTGCAAATGGCTCATTTGCAGAGCACCTCAAGAAGACTGCATCCAAGGCCGAGGCCGCCTCAGGCAACGTGAAACGCCTGCTGCCCACGCTTTCTGCTGTGAGCTTTTCAAACGTCGTGTCGCCGCGAAACCCACGCTTTCTGCTGTGCGTTTCAACCATCGCATCGCCGCGAAACCCACGCTTTCTGGTGCGCGTTTCAACCATCGCATCGTCGCGAAACCCACGCTTTCTGCAGTGCGTTTCAACCGTCGCGGAACCCACGCTTTCTGCTGTGCGTTCAACCAGTGCGTTTCAATCATTACGTACGCCCTCTGTAGAGCGCGAACAACTAACCGCCCCCGGACGTCGCCGCCGCCGCTAAGCCACGTCATGGCCCGACGCGGGCGCGCAAACGAGGGAGACAAGCTTACAAACGATACATTGCACGAGCAATCTACGGTCGCCTCCTCCGACTAGTGGAGACATCCAAATCGTACGCCGCCGTCCCTCGGTCAGTACAGCTTTATCTATACCGTACCAACGACCCCAGGGCACGTCTCTTCGCGCCACCGTCGACTCCGAAGCCACTACCGTCAACACCGGAGCCGCTGACAGCACTACAAGAAGTACGCCGCCCCTCAGCCGCCCCCATCTCTAAAAACCGCACGCGGGATACGACAAATAAGCGCGTCGCCCATAAGCGAACACCAACCGCCAACATCAGCCGGCCGCCTCCAAGACCTTCGTCCGCCGCCCCCTCTCGTAAAAACAATATCCGGGCTCGTTTCATCGAGATTTTCGGCCCCGATTCACCACCACCAACCCCCTCAGCGTCACGATGCCCCTCAATATTCTCGCCGTCTCTCACACCTGAAGACCAGAGGAAGAAACAGGCGCCCAACATCGTACATGCCACGCCACCATACTCACCGTTTGCATTTTATACGGAGCGATCGTGCTTGGACTCGAGCAACATAAAGTCCCTGCACAAACTACGCCGCCAACTGATCACACTTCTCGGAGAGACCACGCCAAACACTCTGCTCTCGACTCCAGCGCGTGACACGGTCACTCCTACGACAACGTGGCCGTCTTCTCCGACATACGATCCTCGCCCGCCACATTCCTCTTCTTCCTGTCCGCTCCAGAGTCCACACCCAGAGATTCCTTCTCGCTTCACGAGAAGATATGTGGACTTCTGAAGCTCCAATATTAAAACTGTGTCTTTATATTTTGTTGTTATTGTCTTTACATTTGCTGCTATTGTCTTTACCATGTTTGTCCATATTTTGTATTTGTTTCATTTCTGTTTGTTTCAATGTCCATGTAAATGTCTAGTTAATTTCATGTTCTCAATAAATAATTAAATTCATGTTCTGTATTTTAGTCAATCATCATCTCATGCCACCTTTAATTTTTCAGAGATTGTTTAGTTCGACGAGGCTCTTCAAGCCAAGACAGGCATAACGACCCCGCTCTTGAGCTAGACTGCGGGTTGTGTTAACGATGGGACCTCAGGACCTCTTCCGAGGGCGCCTCCCGCAACATGTTCAACAGCCCGTTTTAATGGCATTTGCATATCTGAAATACATAAATACATTTTGCAGTTTATTTTTGTCTTTCAGTGAGTATGAAATAAAACAAGTCACGTTCAACAAGTTAGTCAATTTTTGAGACTCGCCTGCATCTGTATCATGAAACTAAATGCAATCATAAATTTTGCAATCTATTTTTGTCTCGTAGTGCGTATCAAATATTATAAGCATGCAGTTCAACGAGTTAATTCAAATTTTAAGACGTATTGCGGCAATACAAATTGAGGAAACTTCGAGGATTGAGAACTGACACGCTCGAATACGCAGTCTGGTGGTCAAATATTGTACTAGGCATATTTTTTAGGCATTTTATACTCTACTACTGTATGAACTTATTACATATGTTCTAGTGTTGAATTTTTGTTAGAATCTCGATAGAAGTTGTGAAAAACTATAAAAGTAGAACAAATTGAAGTTTTTTTTGCTGTCATTTAAGACAGGACAAAGAAAAGCATCTTAGTTTTTTTCTTTTCTTAAGAAAAATGGAGGGAAAGTTAATATTAAGTCCAGATTGGGAAAAGATTTAGTTATGGACAGAAGGAAGGCATGGGAATATATTTTGAGTTAAAAAGTAACTGATAATATGCGAGTTTCTTCATTACATTTGTCGCAGAAAAACAAAACTGCACTAATATGCTTGCATCTGCAAGTTGCATATTTAACTTTCAGCTGCTCCTGTCCAACTAAAACTAATTTTATTTCATGAGGCAATGAACATAATGCACTTGTTTGCAAACAGAATCCATATATTGTAAATTTAGATGACCGACACTCAGATGTACCACATAAAATTACGTGCCCGGCATTTAACACCTGCTCAACTACAAATTACACTTCAATAAATCTACTGAAATTAAACTTTAAATACTGTAATTTGATGCCAATCTTCTGTTATACACTTCGATATATGTGTAGCGCTTAAAAATTAAAAAATGTCGCAAATATTTACTCGCATTTTCATAAAATAAAAATGTACTGTGCTTAAATTAACCTGTATGCTATGTGTTGGGCCCGCTAGGCGCCCCAAGTTCCTTATTTTGTAATTTTAATTAATTTAAATGTTCAAACATAATTCCTATATAATTTTCTATGTTTTAGGCCAACTAGGGCCATCTATCAATTTTTCCTTGCAGTTTTATGCAAATTTAATTCATTAGTTAACCGCAATTAACAGGTCGCTGACCGTTCATTACAAATTAACCTGTTCGTTAATATAACGTTTTTTCTAGACCGCATGGTAATTTAACCTAAAATCAGAGTTTTTCTTCCCGGCTAATTTTTTATGCCGTATATATTTCGGATTTACGACCCGAAATATCAGTGATTTTAACCGCCTTTGTCAGATTTACAACCTGACAAATTATATAGTGCATCTTATAAATTAGTGAAACCAAGATCAGCTGTTATCTGCTCCAGAAGGGATCTCCGTCTCCTCAGGAATATCCAGAATCCAGCTAAGTGTCGTACACTGTAGTTTTATTCTGTTTATTTGTATTAGAAAATATTCTATTTAGAATTTTGTTTGTATCAAAATATTGTTTACTTTGGAGTAAGTTCATTCCGAACTTACTCATTTTCAGTTTAAGATTTATTATTGTTGTTAAATTCTTTAGAATAGCCTTCAGCTAATACAATTTAGTAACAATAATATTGCATATTATTGTTAATTTTGCAAGTATTAGTATTCAATTTATTGTAGTTTATTTTCACGTGCCTTCAGCTGACATTTCTTTATTTATTAATGCAATTTAACCATTTGTTTGTTGCATATTTATTTGTAGTTCAATTAATACTGAACTAAAGCTTGGTTTTCACCAAACACAATTATATAGAGTGTTAATTATAAGTTTTGTACAGTTTATTATTTGTATTGTGTCCGACAACGTACACTGGCCAGCTTACGTTGCACCGTATCTTGCCAGGTGTACATTACATCCAGTGAGTTGAGTCTACGATATTTTCGTGTTAGGTACATCGTCGGTAGGAGTCATCGAGGGAAACATCAAGTGTTGGCTCCTCCTTTCACCTTATTTGTGGGCCTGGACTTTAACCCTTCTCTCCCCAGCGAGGGCTACCTCTCCTTTGTGCAGTCTCCTAGATCTGCCCCTAGGAGCAGAAGAGTTAAAATCCCCCCTCTTTCCTTAAGGTTGAAACCGGCGGTTACTCAACTCACTGCGCGTACGTCCGCGACACAATAGACCACTCAATTTACCGGCGCGCTGCGCTTCCATATATATCGGTCCTTCGAGTTTTAAATTGTCGACCACTGTGTAACGCTGTCTTGTCCTACGATTACCACCAAACGTAGGCGGGCGCTACATTTCATGGTCTGCTTCGAGCCGGATTTGATCCGCCGTTTTGTCCGATTTACAAAGTCCGAATTTTGCAAGTCCGATTTTTGCAAGTCCGATTTTTGCAAATCCGATATTTTGTTGTCCGACTCGCGCTACATTTCATGGTCTGCTTCGAGCCGGATTTGATCCGCCGTTTTGTGCGATTTACAAAGTCCGAATTTTGCAAGTCCGATTTTTGCAAGTCCGATTTTTGTAAATCCGATAATTTGTCGTCCGACTCGCGCTACATTTCATGGTCTGCTTCGAGCCGGATTTGATCCGCCGTTTTGTGCGACTTACAAAGTCCGAATTTTGCAAGTCCAATTTTTGTAAGTCCGATTTTTGTAAATCCGATATTTTGTTGTCCGACTCGCGCTACATTTCATGGTCTGCTTCGAGCCGGATTTGATCCGCCGTTTTGTGCGATTTACAAAGTCCGATATTTTATTGTCCGACTCGTGGTACATTTCATGGTCCTCCACGAGCCGGATGCGAACCTCCGTTCTGCGAGATTTACAAGTCCGATTTTTGCAAGGCCGATTTTTGCAAGTCCGATTTTTGCAAGTCCGATTTTTGCAAGTTCGATTTTTGTAAGTCCGATTTTTAGTGTCCGACTGTTGTACATTTCGGATACAGAACCTCCGTTTTGCCCGATTTACGAATATTCCGACTTTTAAGAAGTCCGATTTTTGTAAGTCCGATTTTTATAGTTCGACTTATCTTGAAGTCGTTCATATTACGCCTGCTAGAAGTGTCTGGCAGCTCCACGGACCTATTAGGCCGTTTTCCAGGATAAATTGCCAATTCGGATTATCCGACCTTTTGATCATCCGATCCCCGATCAACCGTTTTGATCCCACAACAAGTTAACGTTGCTGTTAACCCTGTTTCCGCTGTTGAAAGCAAATTTGGATTATCCGACTTTTGGATTATCCGATCTCCGATCAACCGTTTTGATCCCACAACAAGTTAACGTTGCTGTTAACCCTGTTTCCACTGTTGGAAGCAATTTGGATTATCCGACTTTTGGATTATCCGATCTCCGATCAACCGTTTTGATCCCACAACAAGTTAACGTTGCTGTTAACCCTGTTTCCACTGTTGGAAGCAATTTTGGATTATCCGACTTTTGGATTATCCGATCACTGATCAACCGTTTTGATTCCACAACAAGTTAACGTTGCTGTTATCCCTGTTTACGTTAGTTGGAAGAACTTTTGGATTATTCGACACGCTCGATTATCCGACCTTTGGTTCTTTCAACGCCAGGATCACATACCCCAAGGCCGGCGGCAACTTCAGTCTGCACGGCAAGAATTTAGTATTTGTGATATACTAAAATTTGTACTACCATTGATCCCGCAATCGCTCTGTACTTGACCAAGATTTCCCATCGGTTCAACATGGCCGCTGTCACAAGGCTCACAGTAAAAAAGGGGATTTTGTGTCAGGTATTTGGACACGTTAGAAAGGTCCATTCAGGATGCCTTGACCGATCCAAGCAAACTCGCTCGCGTGCGTGCTCAACTCAAGGAGCTACCAGCAAGGAGGAGTACCTATGAAGAGTGCATGTTGGAATTACCGACTCTTCCAGAAACTGTGGACAAACAGGAGGAACTGAATCTTGAATATGATGATTTTTGTGAGAGAGTCACCGAAGTCGTCACTACTTGTGATCAGTCACCCTTCGCTGAGAACGTTCCTCAGTCATGTGACAGAACTGATCTGCCTAACACTGCCTTCCAAAGCAGCATCCAATCTACTTCAACCCATACGCGATTGTCGAAGTTAGATCTGCCTACCTTTACCGGAAAGATTTCCGAATGGAGTTCCTACTGCGACATGTTTATGAGCACAGTACATAACAACGAATCGTTCGCTCCAGTACAGAAATTTCAGCACCTGAAAGCCAGTCTGGCTGGAGAACCATTAGAACTCGTAAGAAATCTCAAGCTCACTGATGCTAACTACGAACCAGCTCTAGCCGTCCTGAAAAAGCGATATCATAACACTCGCCTGATTTCTGGACATCATGTGGACGGACTATTGGACTTAGATTCTCTAACCAACATGTCTTTCCATAACGTCTCAAGGTTTGTGTCATCGATCACCAGCCATGTAGAGGCTCTACGGGCTCAGGGAGAGCCTGTGGACAACTGGTCTCAAATATTCGCCTGCATCCTAGTCAGAAAACTGAACACTCAGACCAGGAACAGATTTGAGCGCCATCTGAATCCGAAGTCCTTACCAACGTTGTCCGAATTGTTAGATTTTTTGAGCACATACGTTACCTCCCAACAGTGGCAGACTGTGGATCAAGAAGATCCGATAATAGAACCCTCAGCAAGAGCTAGTTCAAACCCGAGAGCTAGCGCAAGCCCGAGGTCACAAAGGCAGAAAAAGGCTTTTGTAACCACGTCCTACCAACCGTTAACATGTTTAGAGTGCAAAACATCACATCCTATGCACTCTTGCACGAAGTTTAGAAGTCTCACGCCGTATGAGAGACGTTCTCTCATAAGGAAACACAATCACTGCTACAATTGTTTTTCGCCAAACCACCAATCTCCGACTTGTAACTCCAAGTACAATTGTAGTCATTGTGACCAGGGACATCATACACTGCTTCATATTGGGGAACACCTCCCAACAGGAAGAGCACATGATGTCTCCCAAGCTAAACCATTCCGTCCAAAGAGCCAACCTGACATTGAAGTTAGCAAGGAAAAGCCTTCAACTTTAACTCTCGTAGTAGTACACAATACGAGGACCACACCTCAACCGAGGTTATCGCGTGTTTTGTTGAGCACCGCACGCATCCAAGTAAGAGACTCCCAACAACGCTGAAAGGAAGTTAGAGTACTCCTTGACAGCGGGAGTGAGACCAGCTTGATGTCGGATAGCTGCTGTCTCAAACTAGGCTTAGATTTGAAGCCTACCAAGACCACCATATCTGGAGTTTCCAATGTGGAGGTAGACGCGGTCTCAGGAGTTGTAAAATGTCACTTCCGCCCGCGTCACAACTGGAACAACTTTTCTACCAATGCCCTGGTAGTTAAGAACATTGCTGCCTGCTTGCCAGCCCAGACTTTCCGTCCATTCACATCACCCATGTTGAGAGGAGTGCAACTGGCAGACCCAAGTTACAACCAAACCGCACCAGTAGACATGCTACTGGGAGCTGATGTGTATTTTTCTTTGGTTAAAGGAAAACCAGTGAAATTACCTGAAGGCCCATACGCGATAGAAACCGCTTTGGGCGTAGTAATTACCGGTCCATTTCCCGGACCAGCCAAAAAAGTTAAGTCCTTCCACGTATCGGTGGTTCAGGACTTGAACGAAACCGTTCCTGCACTTAGTGAGGACACTACCGCTCCTGCAATTAGTGAGGACACTACCGCTCCTGCACTTAGTGAGGACACTACCGCTCCTGCACCTAGTGGGGACATTACCTCTCCTGCACTTAGTGAGGACACTACCGCTCCTGCACTTAGTGAGAACACTACCGCTCCTGCACTTAGTGAGGACACTACCGCTCCTGCACCTGATGAGGACACTACCGCTCCTGCACTTAGTGAGGACTCTACCGCTCCTGCACCTAGTGGGGACATTTCCGCACCTGCCCCTGGTGAGGACGCTACCTCTCCTGCTCCTAGTACAACGGACAACCCCGCAGACTCCGCGTCCAGAGGGCTGTTACCCTCTGAACTGCCAGAGCGCCCGCTCTGGTGGTCTGGACCCATTTGGCTGAACCGACCCATTGAAGAATGGCCAATAAATACCCGTACCATTTCCCTAACGTCTGAGGAAGATGTACTAGCTGAGACTAAACCAGCTATATGCCTCGTTCAGCAGAACGAGCAAGTAAATGAGATGTTTCTTTTGAACTCATCATATTCCCGACTGATGAGAATTACTGCCTTATGCCTGCGTTTTATCAATAATTCGCGACCCCGAGGAAACAAGTGTTATGGATTCATTTCAACTGCCGAACTAAGTCGAGCCCAGATGCGGCTGGCACGAATGGCTCAAGTCGATGCATTCGGACCGCAGTTGAAATGTCTTGCTGAACGTAAACCGGTTTCCAAACCACTAAGGAAGCTGGACCCTTTCCTCGATCGACACGGCCTGATGAGAGTAGGCGGGAGATTAAGATTTACCGAGAGAACCTACGATCATAGGCACCCCATACTGTTGTCCCCAAAACACATCCTTACGGACATGTTAGTGAAGTATTACCACGACAAACACCTACATGCATCGCCGAGAACCATCCAAGCTATCGTTGAACGCGCATTCTGGATAGTAGGTGCGCGGAACCTAATTAGAAGAGTTTGTCGTAAGTGCGTTAGATGTTTCAGAAATAACCCGACCTTTATGCACCCCATGATGGGAGACCTGCCTCAACCCCGAGTTAGACCAGAGAAACCGTTCGCTATTATAGGGACTGATTACGGAGGACCCTATATGGTCACGCCGTATAAAGGTAGAGCCTATAAGTGTCGTATGGCATATCTCTGCCTGTTTATCTGCTTTGCCACTAAAGCAGTACATCTGGAACTTGCATCTGATTTGACCACTGAAACATTCTTGAACGCCTTCCATAGATTCATCTCCCGGCGAGGAAGATGTTCCAAAATCTATAGCGATGGAGGAACAAATTACATTGGAGCTAAAGCTCACTTTTCGGAGCTCCAGAAATTTGTAACTTCCTCGAATTACAACGATTGTTTGGCCAATAAATTGGCAGTGGATGGTGTCGAGTGGCACATTAACCCTGCGTCAGCCCCACACTTTGGAGGATTGTGGGAGGCTGCTATTAAATCCGTGAAGTTCCACTTGTCTCGTGTTATTGGCGAACAAGTGCTCACGTATGAGGAGATGACAACTGTATTGGCCAGAATAGAAGCTGTCCTTAATTCGAGGCCGCTCACCCAATTGTCCATGGACCCAGAGGACTGTGAGGCACTCACGCCCAGCCATTTCCTTACAATGGAACCTGCCGTATCTGTCCCAGAACCCAACCTTGAAGGTGAACCCATTGCGATACTAAAGAGATGGAAAATCACGCAAAAAATTGTTCAAGATTTTTGGAGGCGTTGGAACAATGAGTATCTGAACACGCTTCAACAACGCCAGAAGTGGGACAAACCTGCGTTATCGCTGGAGGTAGGACAGTTGGTTTTTGGTCCAGGACAACTGCTTGCCCCCCTTGCAATGGAAGTTGGGGCGAGTGATTAAGGTCTCCCCGGGAGGAGACGACGTGGTGAGAGTCGCCACCGTCAAGACCGCCAAGGGTACCTTGGTAAGGCTAGTAGTGAAACTGGCTCCCCTTCCAATCGATTATTGTCCTCCAGTATGTTGATTGCCACTCCAGTTGACAATCATAGCTTGTTGTTCCCGGTTCTAAAACATTCGTTTTGGCCGGCGGAATGTTGGGCCCGCTAGGCGCCCCAAGTTCCTTATTTTGTAATTTTAATTAATTTAAATGTTCAAACATAATTCCTATATAATTTTCTATGTTTTAGGCCAACTAGGGCCATCTATCAATTTTTCCTTGCAGTTTTATGCAAATTTAATTCATTAGTTAACCGCAATTAACAGGTCGCTGACCGTTCATTACAAATTAACCTGTTCGTTAATATAACGTTTTTTCTAGACCGCATGGTAATTTAACCTAAAATCAGAGTTTTTCTTCCCGGCTAATTTTTTATGCCGTATATATTTCGGATTTACGACCCGAAATATCAGTGATTTTAACCGCCCTTTGTCAGATTTACAACCTGACAAATTATATAGTGCATCTTATAAATTAGTGAAACCAAGATCAGCTGTTATCTGCTCCAGAAGGGATCTCCGTCTCCTCAGGAATATCCAGAATCCAGCTAAGTGTCGTACACTGTAGTTTTATTCTGTTTATTTGTATTAGAAAATATTCTATTTAGAATTTTGTTTGTATCAAAATATTGTTTACTTTGGAGTAAGTTCATTCCGAACTTACTCATTTTCAGTTTAAGATTTATTATTGTTGTTAAATTCTTTAGAATAGCCTTCAGCTAATACAATTTAGTAACAATAATATTGCATATTATTGTTAATTTTGCAAGTATTAGTATTCAATTTATTGTAGTTTATTTTCACGTGCCTTCAGCTGATATTTCTTTATTTATTAATGCAATTTAACCATTTGTTTGTTGCATATTTATTTGTAGTTCAATTAATACTGAACTAAAGCTTGGTTTTCACCAAACACAATTATATAGAGTGTTAATTATAAGTTTTGTACAGTTTATTATTTGTATTGTGTCCGACAACGTACACTGGCCAGCTTACGTTGCACCGTATCTTGCCAGGTGTACATTACATCCAGTGAGTTGAGTCTACGATATTTTCGTGTTAGGTACATCGTCGGTAGGAGTCATCGAGGGAAACATCAAGTGTTGGCTCCTCCTTTCACCTTATTTGTGGGCTTGGACTTTAACCCTTCTCTCCCCAGCGAGGGCTACCTCTCCTTTGTGCAGTCTCCTAGATCTGCCCCTAGGAGCAGAAGAGTTAAAATCCCCCCTCTTTCCTCAAGGTTGAAACCGGCGGTTACTCAACTCACTGCGCGTACGTCCGCGACACAATAGACCACTCAATTTACCGGCGCGCTGCGCTTCCATATATATCGGTCCTTCGAGTTTTAAATTGTCGACCACTGTGTAACGCTGTCTTGTCCTACGGTTACCACCAAACGTAGGCGGGCGCTACACTATGAGCATATTGACAGCTGAATACTAGAGACAACAGCCATATTACCTTGGAGCACAGCGCCGCCGCCGGTAATGTCACTTCTCAATAGGCTTGATGATGACATTCAAATTAACTTAATCTTCCTGTAACATAAAAACTAAAAGGAACCTACCTTAAGTGGTAACGAATTGGCGGATTACCTCCAAGGTGACATGGAAAATTTCGCAATTAATATTAGGTCCTTAATGGGCAGCAAAAGATTAAGTGGTGACCAATCGGATTCTCTTCTATTTTCTCAGAATGGCGATACAGCAATAACTTTCACAAATCCGTCCTATTTGAAATGGTGAGGATACAAAGGATTAGTGGTCATATAAAATGTGATATCTCCATACAGAATATAACAGTGAGAAATTTGTATTCGTTTAAAAACTCTATAGTGTATTAAAACATTCAGTGGTCCTGCGAAATGGCTCAAAATCAACAAGCAGTTGTAAGTGTTAATCATAATTTAAAAAATCACTCTTTTAAACCACGTGTTAATTATAAGAATTTGCTGATATAAAATTTAATTTTCTTTTTCTCCTTGCTTAGATTTCATTCCTTGAAGGATCTCCCCGTTTGGCCAATGTAGGCAGATCCACATGAAGTGCAATCTAACCTATATAGGTACTCCACTTCTGTCCAATTTATCTGTTTTATCTTTATCATTAGTTATTAGTTTTTTAAGGTTATTCGTAGTATTAAAGGCGATTTTTATATTTTTATTATTATTTTTAAGTTTATTGGAAATTTTTATACTAATGGCCCGGTTACACGGTGCCAGTAACTTGAACAAGTAAGAACTTGCACCAGTCACTGGCATCGTATAGCCGTACATGCCAGTACTGGTGCAAGTACTGGCACCAGTATCTCATGCCAGTCAAGTGAATAGAAGCCTATCCTATTTACTGGCACAAGTAGCCGTGCAAGTGACTGTTAAAAATAGCAGCCATGAACAGCTGATTTGTTCTCACTGATACAAAAACGTTAAATATACTTAAAATGTCCATAACAAAGTGGTCTGAGGACACCACAAGTAAATTTATGATTTTATATAAGGAGCCTGAGAGATTGTGGGTCTCAACGTTAAATTTTTTTTATAGAAATAAGCATGCTTGGGATGTTGCAGTGATCAAGTTAGCAAGTGACATGAATCTCGAGGGTTTTGATGCCGTGGAAGTAAAAAATTGAATCCCTCCATACAACCTACCACCAAGAAGTAGCGAAAATAAAAAAATTTAAAAAAAACAATTTACTCGAGTATGGGAGTGTCAGGTAATCCTTTTATTTGGTAGGTGCGCAACAATATCTTCTGAGTTATCAATTAATTCTTCTAAAATCAGCAGATTTTTTTAATAAATGCAGTTTTCGACGGAGATTCATTTTTGTTTACAGGTGTGAAAGACGTAGGTACGCAACATAAAATTAAGTTAAATATCGAATATTAGCGCGTTAAAAAGACGGTTTTACGCATAAAAAATAATTGGAAGCATCTACATTTTGCAGCGTGTTTCGGGTTCTTTCCAACGTTACTTAAATAATTTACTGGCATACGTGTAAATGACAAAACGACTTGTGCAAGTACTGGCACAAGTACTTGTGCCAGTACTTACAAAGTTACTGGCGTCGTGTAACCGGGCCATAATTCACCTAATACGGCAGGGTGATAGATTTAAATTCTTCGTTATTATTAGTGGATGGATACATTTCTAGTATTGTTAGTTTTTTAAGGATTTATCTATTATATTCAGAGGCGTATTAAGCGGTGGGCGGACTGCGTGGCCGCCCGGGGCTCACGAAGCCGGGGGGCCTACCGAAGCCTATATACAAATATCTCCATTCTATTTAAAATAATAAAGGGCCCATTTTAATTTTACCGCCCAGGGTCTCCAAGCAACTTAATCGGCCTCTGATTATATTAGGATTATAACTGTTATTATAAGCGATAGTTTTAGTTATTTTAACTCCATCTTTTAAATCCTTATTATTAAGTGAAAAGGACATAAGTCTGTGGACCATGGAGTCAGTGGCGGACTGGCCCGCCGGGACATCGGGTATTTTCCTGGTGGACCGGTCCTAATAGGATAAATTCTCGGATCAATGGGCCGGTCCTTAATTCAATGAGGCTGGCTCTTTAGCCTATGGGGCCGACTTTTTCCAGTTTTCCAGGGCCGAAAAAGTTTACCAGTCTGCTACTGCATGGAGTTGAAAGCTAACATTTTATCTGATACTAAGTTTTTTTTTTTTTTTGTAATCAGTCGGTTTTTAGTTATTTTTCAGGCATGTATACTGACAGTTTGTGCCTCCGGGCGACAAGTGTTGTTAGTATTCCGTATATTACAAAAATATAAGTGTAATATTTTAAGTGTAAATAAATTTTATCTTCTGGAAAATTTTGCGTTTTTGTTTGAAGAACCCGAACACGTTACAAATGGTGTCAGAAGCGGAACAGAACAGCAGAATAGAATGGTTTAAAATTAGAGATTAGAGATTGTTCTTCATATATTCCTTAAGAGTAGCTTTAAATACAGGTAAAAAGGTACTTTTAATTGTATCGGGTAAACTGTTACACAGTATAACACCTTTATCAGGGCCGACGGAAGCGGGCATTCAGAGCATGCGGGCCCCGCTGGGAGGGGGCGCCGTCGTTAAGCTCAAAAGGCGCCAAATTAATGTAAAAATAATTAACATAATGTAATTTTGTAGCGAAGACCTTTTTTTTTAAGTCATCACTTGTAATTTAGTGGTGAGGACCGGTTTCGTTAAGACATCACTTGTATGTTAAAAATGAGGACCTTTTTAGGGTTTTGTAGGTATGACCAAAAAACCCTTACACCGTCATTTTGTCGTATGTCTGTCTGTTCGGTAAAAATTGTAGCCAAACAGCTAAACTTAGAGAGTTGAAATTTGGCATGCTTATACAACTCTTTGACCCGCACATAGGAAAAATACTAAAACATCTAAAAAACATACCCCACCTAAAAATATAAACAAATATGTGGCCATCGAAAAAAAAAAAAATATTTTTTTTTAAATTCTGAGTAGGGTATCAAATGAAAGCCCTTAGTACGTGGATTAACGATCAAAATTTTATTTTTGCAAAATAAATTATTTAAATGCGATTTTTGCCAAAATTGTGCAAAAAAATTTTTGTCCCACACCCTGTAGCCCAGATGGTTTAAACTAAAAATCTGAAGAAAGTCTTAGTAATGTACATTGGTGTGAACCGGAATAGTACAACAGGAATTTTTGATCAGATTATGTTTTCGGAAAATAACGCATTTTTGTGTTTTTTTGTTGACGACGCATACAGGTTATACATACAGGTTATACCGTTGTGCGCTAACTACACAGGTTTGTTATTCACTACATAGGTTCGTTCCTGGCTTGTGGAGTCAATTTTATTTTTTGTTTTTTTTTTTCATATTTATTTTATTTAAATTAATTTGTTAAAATTCTAGTTATATTTTAGCATATTTTGAATTTAATTTTCAAGAGCGTAAATTTAATAACCAATTGGAATTATATTTTCATTCTTTGTGTCATTTATACGAAACCAGAGGGGCGGAGCGTATGATTTCAGACAACCAATGAAAGCCATAGGCGCAATTTTCAAAATCTTAATAAACCTTGTTATATAAAAAAAAAACTGCACTTATTTAGAAACCTAAATAATGATATTAGGTATTCGAAATAAAATTAACAAACAAATATTTTAACATAAAATTTGTTTTTAAAGCTCTGAGATTAACAGACGATAAATTATTTTAAAAAGATCGTTCATTTTGCCGTGGTTACTACAAAGCAAAATTTGTCCTACACACTCAGCATGCCGCCTTCACTTATTATATACCTGCGAAACCCTGCAATGTGTGAAAATTCACACTTCACATCAATTTTTTTTAGGTCACCATTTATATTTTAAAACTTTTAGTTTTTAGAACAATTATAAAATCTTACCCAGGGCTCGGGAAAAGCAGTTACGGCCCTGCGTAGGGGCGCCAACGACCCTTGCGCCGGCCCTGACCTTTATCAAAGACATTGTTCATAGTAGCCGCCTTAGTTTTTTTCTTTATACGTAAGTTGTTTTTAGAACATGTATCATAATTAAGCACATCTTTACTATGAACAATATCGTTGCTTAGATAGCCCGGCAACAACCATTTTTCCAATATATGAAGGAATATAAGTACATTAAATTGTACGTTTTGCTTAACACTTAGCCAATCCAAACTACTCAACACTCTATAACCTCATTGTCTAGTTCTAATGTAAAATCCATAAGATTTTCTTTCTGTATATTACAACCTAGAATCATGGCTTTCGTTTTCTTTACATTAATTTTTAGTTTATTTCTTACCATATAAGAATTGATACATAACAATTCTGTATTCATATCACAGAACACTTTGGTAGGATAATGCCCAATGACATAAATGGGCGTATCGTCAGCAAACAATTTAATTTTTGCAGTTCTCAAGCAGTTGACAATAACATTTATGTACGCAAGAAATAAAATGGACCTAACACACTCCCTTGCGGCACATCGTGATTATTATTGAGAAGGGTAGAAGTCACGCCATTCTAGTTAACCGCTTGCTGACGATACTACAAGTAGTTGGATACAGTGGCGTAGCGTGGGTTTCAGCCGCCCGGGGCGGATGCCAATTTCGCCGCCCCTTATTTAGGCATTTAAATCTAAAAGGCTCAAAAATTTACAGAATTTGCCGCCCCAAAAAAGAGCCGCCACCACCGCCTCCGCTATGCTCAGTGTTGTAATAGATACATTTGAAAATATATCTAGATACAGATACAGATACTTGAGGAAAAATGTATCTAGATGCAGATATAGATACAAATTTTAAAAAGTATCTAGATACAGATACATTTTTTTTTACAATGTATCTAGATACTTCAAGATACTTTTAAGATACTTTTAAGATACTTTCGGAAAAATGAAAACACCACAAAAAAAAGAAATAACTAGAGCAAGGAATATATTTGTTCACAATAAAAAATAAGTTATGCACTATTATTACTCTTAAAATAAACACAAATAGCCTTTGAAGCTGTGTGTCAGAAATATTAACTAACTATATACCTATGTAATCTTTGAAAAATTCACTTTTTTATTCCAATTTCAGCGGATATCTCGAACATTTTTTGTTCGCTAATAAATTACTGATTATTAAATGAGTATTTAGGATGACAAAAATAAAACAACAATTTTATTTATTATATTTTTCTTTATTTAATTCACATTTATAAAATTAATTCTTATTCTTAGATTAGATAATTACTTAATGGTTGTTTTACTTAACCGTTGTTAGTAAAATTATTTAATTTTTTTTTATTTATTATTTTTTTAAATTTATTCAGAGCTGGAAATACAATTACACTTTATTAAAATTTTATAGATAAAAATAAATTAAATAAATAAATAAATTATAAGTTTGAGAATTATGATAAAATACAAGTTCTATATATAATTAATTAAATTTTGGAAAACACCTTTTATTTTTTTCCTTTTTTTTTTAAATAAAAAATAAAAAAAAATAAAAAATAAAAGAATGTTTTCCAAAATTTAATTAATTACATATAAAACTTGTATTTTATCATAATTCTCAAACTTATAATTTATTTATTTAATTTATTTTTATCTATAAAATTTTAATAAAATTCAAATACCTGAATGATGCTAAATGTATTACCAACTTGAAAAATCGTAAGGACATATTTTGTAAAAAGACCTTGAAAAAGACAAAATAGGAAAGTATCTGAAAAAAGTACCTGAAATACAGATACTTAGATACTGATTTAAATATCTAGATACAGATACAGATACATATTTTAAAATGTACCTAGATACAGTAACTAGATACTTGCACAGTATCTAGTTACTGTATCTAGATACAAGTACCTAGATACATTACAACACTGGCTATGCTACACCACTGAGATTACATAAAATTTTTCGAGTTTCGAGATTATTCAATAATTTAACAATCACAACACGCACTTAAAGAAAATAATGAATTGTAGCAAGTTAATTTAGTCCATGTGAATTGGACGACTGATGTTGCAGGTGTTATTAGACAATATTGAACTCTATTCTTTATATGAAAGAATCGATTCTCGCTGAATATTCGTTGTGAACAATCCGAGTGAATGAAAATAAAACGCGGGGAATTACCGCAAGGTAACCATGTTAGACATATATGTCTGACATGGCGCATGTAGAACTTCAGGCAATGTGTCAGACACATATGGCCGACGTGGCGATTAACGTGTTAAAGAAAGGCTATTCTCCGGTTCCGGCGCAGATTAAATAATAAAAAGTTCGGTGCTCATTTTAATCGGTCCGAATTGTAGGTGCGACAAAAATATGAAAAGAAATGGTTCAAATTTTTAGTTCAGATTACAATATATTATTTATTGAGGATTTTTGCCGCCCCAAGAAAGTGCCGCCCGGGGCGGACCGCACCCCCCGCCCCCACATCGCTACGCCACTGGTTGGATATCCACTGCAATTCCCCACCTTGTATCCCTTGTATGTTAGCGGGGATATTGCCTTACACCAGCCATGGCCAAACTTTTACTAACGTGGGCCACGTTCTGTACGACATAAGCCGTTGCGGACCAGAGGACAAAAATAAAGACATCTGACGAGCGAACAAATTAAACTCAAAAGATCTGAAGAGCATAAAGAAGGAAACCAAAAGATCTGACTAGTAAAAATGGGGAATTCAACAATTTTAAGGAGATAAAAAAAAATAACACATGTAGCCAGATCCACCGGTGTGAAAATGTCCGAAATTTTAGCGACAAAATCTAATTTTCACACCTTCCTCGAGTTGGATGTGCTGGAATCTCTGCTAGCCAGTCTTTGTATTGTGAAAAAGCTAACAATTCCTTCTGAAAATTCCGCCCGCCATTCTCAATTTTTTTTTTTTTTTTTAGGCTTGTATATGTCTTTAAATCCGTTCATTACTAGGAGGTCAGTACAGAAAGTTGAGCGTTATGAAAAATGGGCATCGTGTTGGCACTGAGTTTATAGGAGTGCGTTAAATTAATTCTGCGCTTGCGTTTGACGATAATAAACCGTTAGAAATGGTTCTACGAACAAAACTAATGATAACCTCTCCTAGCAGTAGCTTGACAAAATAAATGTAAATTAGGCAATCTGCTATACTCAAGGGGACTCCCCCTTCCGTCTTCGAAGCGTTTTGGCTTCATAACAGTGGTAAGGTATAGAGCATGCTGTGTCTATATTATATGACGTCAATAGATTGTACTTACTGTTTACTGTTCCTTACGTATCTTATCACTTTTTATTTATCACTGTTTATAAATCCCCATAAAAACCTTGATTCACTTTTATCTAACGAAGATGTTCACAACTACAATACACATAAAAAATCAAATACAGTCTGTTCCAAACGGTTAAGCGGAACTAGATTTTGCAATCTAGTTACTTTCATCGTTTAAATCGTGCCTTTCGGCCGTTTTGTTTAAGCTTTGTAAATCATACTTACAATAAACATTTTTTGGTTAAGGTTAATATCATTTTAAAATGTCATTTTCTTTATATTTTGATTTTTTGTGTCATTCTTAATACAAATTTCCCATTTTTTTATTTTTTTGTCATTAAAATATCTAAAAAAAATATTTAATTTTGACATATGTCATTCGTTTCCATGGTTTCATTGTTGGAATTTTAAATTTTGACATCCCAACATGAAAAATGAAATAACCCAAGCAAGGTCCCTTCTCGTGACAACCTAAAAGAACTAAATTCCCATTTAGTTCCGCTTAACCGTTTGGAACAGACTGTATATACCCTAATTTTACAAGAAAAATGCACAACTGCTATATTACTATATTTTTATTTCGTAAATTGTTTATCAAATTTATGTAAAAATACACTATTAAATTTTTCTTTATCAACTACAATACCATATTTCATATTAAGTTTAAATATCTGCTTATTTGAAAATCTTCTTAAAGTTAAATAGACTGGATCAGTTGGCAGAGCTGGTAAATCCGACAAAGGCACTAAATCCGCAACCGGAAGTTCTATGTCCTTCCGTCGTCCCCAAAAGTCAAGGTAGGAGAGTTTAGTTGTATTCAAATCTTCTGAAACGTATGCAAAACCAACTAATTTGTTGGGAATGATGCCGAACAGAAACAATGACAATGTTCCCGTCAAACCTGAAACAAAAACAACAAGTCTTAAAACTCGTAACTAAGAGATCAGCCGATAAGTACAAAGGTTTTTATTATGCAATACATGTGTCATCGTATGTACCGCTACAAAATATTCCTAATTGTCACCATTATCTGTCATTTTGATTCTAATCACATATTTATGTTGTCTATGTCTTAGACCAGAAGTCAAACTTTTTGACATGGAGAGCGCAAAATAAAATGTGAAATAACGTCAAGGGCGTGTAATATTACATGTATCTAATTTATATGAAAAATGTACGTATTTAAGAAAACTAGAATCAAATAATCAAAATACTTTTATTGTGTTCATACATAATATTATTTTAAGATCTTACTAATCTCGATCAATCTGTTTATGTTACGAACGTGTTTGATACACATATTTCTGATCATCGCTTCTTAATTTTTAACTTTGAAGTTATGATTAAACATCATGTGAGAGTTAAACGTCTCTATACGGATTTTTCACAAGCCAATGTTCAAAACTTCATTGAATGGCTGAGTAATATAGATTGGGTACAAGTTTGTAGTAGTATAAATGTTGACTTAAAAATGGAATATTTTCTTCAAAAGTTTCTATACGGCTTCAACATATTTTTTCCTTTACTATTTTTACTATTTATAAATGACCTTCCAGAAAACGTAAATGCTAGTACCGTTATGTACGTAGATGATACTAATTTTATTAATAGCGGTGTTGATCATAATAAAGTTAAAGATAATATAACAGCTACTATGGATGAAGCAGTTGTATGGTTTAATGAGAATAAGCTAAAACTTGTTCAACATGCTAAATTTTTAGGATTTGTTTTAGATGCACAATTAAATTGGAAGGACTTTATGCTCTATAAAATCAAGAGATATGTATCTCTACATATAGCAAAAATAGTGTATTTTGCATACATACAGTCAGTTATTCAATACGGCGTTATTCTGTGGAGCAATTCTACAGATGCTATTAGAATTTTCAGAACGCAGAAAAATGCAATAAGAATACTCAGTGGGGTTGCAAGAAGATCGCATTGTAGACCACTCTTTAAAGAGCTAGGTATATTAAGTTTTCCGTGTATATATATATTCTACAACTCTTGTTATTTATTTAAAAAAAATGGATATTTGTTAAATAGCGGAAACCACCTCCACAACTATAATACCAGAGCCAAAACAGATTTGCGTCTACCGAAAATTAGATTAACTGTTTCGAAGTCACTTCCTTCTTTTATAGGTGTTTCACTATTTAACAAATTACCTCAACATATCAGAGAACTTAATCTCCAAAAATTTAAAAAATCTGTTTTCAAATTTTTAATGGAGAAAATGTACTACAGTGTAAACGAATTTTTAAATGATGATATAAATAGCTGCAATTTTGTGTAAATTTGTGCAGCTTATTTTGTATATTTCTGTTGACATGGTTTTATGTACCATTTTGTATTTGTCAAACTTAATAAAGTATATTATATTATATTATAGTATATATTATGAGAAATGTTTGATAGAGCTTGTTCAACTTAACTTCAACACAGGGTATCATGAATTATGTCATCAATTCTGCGCGAGAAAACAGCTGATCACATTGACGTACATAAGGGTTTTAAACAATTGTTGTGGATACCAAACACACAAAATCATGTATTCCAAATACATTTTTAGTACACGGTATACCTTGAAACGTACGAGAAATAAATAATAAAACGGAAATAAACAAATAACATCGCACAATACGCGTAGTCAAAAACAAATCAAAGTGACGCCACTGAAATGTGTTAAAATAACTGTTGATAACGTAATGGACTAGATTTGGTTTCTGCGCACAGAGTCGGTAACATCTGTTTGTGATGAAATTAAGATGAACGACCTCTAAATCAGTGACATCGTAATAAAAGATTTTTTTTTTAAATCTAAATGCGACTTATTTTTCTACTGAGGCTGTTAGCACCTTGGCACCTTAGTAGTAACGGGTGTTTTTTTTAGAGGTATAGAACTTTAAATTGCAATAAAACAACGATGGATTATTCGATTGACATGAATTTTTTTTTATTCGAAAGATAATCTTGTGGCATTACATTAAATCATACCAACAAGACGGCGCAACATGTCACACAGCTCGTGCCACAATCGATTTATTGAAAGACACGTTTGGTGACCGCCTAATTTCACGTTTTGGACCTGTGAATTGGCCTCCAAGATCTTGTGATTTAACACCGCTGGACTACTTTCTGCGGGGCTATGTAAAGTCATTGGTCTATGCGGATAAGCCACAAACGCTTGACCATTTGGAAGACAACATTCGCCGTGTTATTGCCGATATACGGCCACAAATGTTGGAAAAAGTCATCGAAAATTGGACGTCCAGATTGGACTACATCCGAGCCAGCCGTGGCGGTCATATGCCAGAAATCATATTTAAAATGTAATGCCACAAGATTATCTTTCGAATAAAAAAAAATTCATGTCAATCGAATAATCCATCGTTGTTTTATTGCAATTTAAAGTTCTATACCTCTAAAAAAAACACCCAATACATATATAACTTAATTATAGATATAGGTGTGTGAGTGTATGTTGTACATATTGTCACAAAGGTAATCCTAGGTCAGGATTGCGACAATTTGACATTGTGACGTTCAGCTGTTTAATTAAAAAGCTAATTGTTAGCGTCTAGCATATGTAAAGGACTTATCACACAAGTGTTAATTTTAACGAAGTCATTTGCGTGTGATAGTCTGAAAAACAACCTAGGTTTTAAAGACTAGGCAAATGGAACAAGATTCAATTCCTCTGTCTCTTTATACAGGTTTGTTAAAAAGCGCGTGTGACAACTGATGTCCTCTCGCTCTTAGCTATTTTGCGTCTTTGTCTTTTTTTACGTTGAGGTTAGTTTGTTGTATAATTGTTATTTTCGAATGTAATATTTAAAAAAAATGATTTTAGAAGAACAACTAATTACTTTACTGAAACCTCACAAATAAACTTTTCAACGCAAAACTGTCAACTGTCATAATACCACGATGTACGCATGCGCAAACAAAAAATTTCCAAGTCTTAAATAATATTCAAATACTGTATGATAAGTCAAAACCTAAAGACGTGGATCCTGAAAAAACCTACAAAAGTAAAACTTGGATAGCGCTCTAGTGTGATACGCACTTTACCTGACTACGTAATGCATACCCTGAATTTTCGTAATAAGCATATATTTCTCATGATGAATGAATATCGGAACTAGGTCAATCAGAAGTATAAGTTCATGGACGTCGTACGGAATCCGGGCAGAGGAATCTAGCCAATTCCTCTACAAGTTCCAGTCAACACGTTGACGACCGAGACACCTACGTTATATACACGTACATCTTGAGAGCCAAGCAAGCCATGTGAGTGAGTGAAGGCTTCTCCAGGCTCCTTGACTCCCTGATGTGTAGCCCTCGCCTCGGAGATAGGTTCAATCCGATCCTGGCCAACACGGGGTGGACCGAAGACATCCCCAACTCCATGGGCAAATTTATACCATTACATTGTAAATTGGATATATAATTAATAAATTTGTAAAACCAGGAGTTGTCTTTCAATCAAACATGAAGCAGGCGAATCGTCACTATACAACCGTCGTAAAATTCTATCCCTGCGATCTATGGCTGCACTTAGTGCCGAGCCAGATCATCTTACGAATGACCCTATACTACAAAATAGGCATACAGAGACTTATGACAGAAAGACAAGAGCCAATTAGCCTTTTGAGTGATATTGATTTTAATATGCCCGAAATTGCAAGTTACGTTTTGTGTGCTGTTCCATCATGGACGCTAGTGCGTCCGCTTGTGAATCTCACATTAACTAAGTATAATAAAGATACTACGTTGCCTATCGAATACTAACATGAGTTACAAAGAACACTGGTCTCTAGGTACGAGGATACTGTCATTTTTACTGACGGATCAAAATCCGGAACCAGGATTGGGTGCGCGTTCGTTGTCTTGAATCCACGCCAACAGTTTCCCGCCTGCATTCCATAACGAGTGTGTACACTGCTGAGTTGTACGCTATTTTCAAGGCCCTGTATTTTGTTTCGCCAGAGCAAAGTCGGTCAAGTGTTATCTTGACGGACTCGCTGAGCGTTCTGAATAGTATCCAAGATCCAGATCCAGTGCATCCTCTTGTACTAAAGATCCGGTTGCTACTCCACAATCGTTTTGGATACCAGGAAATGTTGGTATCAAAGGCAACGAAGCGGCTGATGTACCTGCAAAAGACGACTCTCACAGACCTATGATTGATATGAGTTTCATATTTCCAGATGATGCAAAGAGTCATCTGAAACATCTGGTTTAAGCCATGTGGCAGCATGAGTCGAGCAGCACACAGAAGGTTAAGTTGAGACAAATTAAGGGAGTTAAACCATGGGGTTAAGGATTAACCGCAGGGAGGAATCCGCCATCACACGCCTCCGTATAGGCCACTATTGGTGGACCCATGGTCATCTCCTTCGAGGTGAAGAGTCTCCTATATGTGAGACGTGTAACATAGATTTATCTGTGTTACACATTTTAACTGAGTGTGTACAGTTCGAGGATGTCAGGGAGAGGTTAGGTCTGTGCTATGACCTGTCAGTTGCTTTAGGTGACGACAGAGTACTCATGGACAGGCTGAAACTCTTCCTGAGAGAATCGAACTTACTGTTTTATTTCTGAAGTCCTGCACCTTATTTTAATGTGTTCTATTTCTAAACTGTGATATTCAATGGTAATTGGCCCCTTTACAGCCTCTTACCATCATCCTGAGTCTGTTTTGATCAGACTTTTTATCTTATTTATTTGTGTTTGACTGTGCAAGATTTCTTTTATTGAGTATGCATATTTTTAATGATTTTATTTATTTACTTATTGTCTGATTTATTGTTTTTAATAATAATAATAATAATAATAATAATAATGCTGGGAAAAAGCTCTCTCGACCTTCTCGTGAAGGTAAAAGAAGAGCGTCTCGTCTGTGCCGAACACGTTGCGGGCAAACCTGAACGGTACTGGCGAGAATACAAACCCCCCTTCTATAAATAATAATAATAATAATAATAATTTCCACAGGGATGCAGTCGTGTGTATTTAGCTCCACTAGTCTCTAGTATGACGCGGCTCAAAAGGTTGCTGAAGTTTGAGATTAGTGGACGCTCGTCAAGACCTGACAAACCCCATAATAATAATAATAATAACAATATTTATTCATGTTAACAATAAATTACAATATTTTACAATCGCAAAGTATACATGGTTAATTAAATTAAAAATGAAAAATACAATTTAAAAAAAAATATACATATATATAAGTCTTTAAAAAATAATTTGTCAAGAAATAATGATGCGAAGAAAGGCTCATGACTACTCTCTCAGTGCACTGAAATCACCCAATAGGCATTCATCAAAACTATAATATGCTTTGTTCTTCAAATAACCTTTTATCTTTGAGGCAAAGTTATTATTTGATAACCTTTTTATCTCACTGGGTATCACAAATTTAACAGCAAAATAGTTTAATGTATACCTTTTTGTTGATAGTCTTATATAATTAGGACGAATTAAGTCTTTGCCCCTTGTGTTATAATTATGAACATCCTTTTGAAGATGGGTGTCCATTGAATTAAAATGCATATGAGTCAGCCAATAATATATATATATATATATATATATATATATATATATAGACCGGGAAAACTCAGAATACCCAAAGCAATGAAAGCATTTTTGCAATCCTCTCTGTAGGCTAAACCACTGATAATCCTTAAGTCATTTAGATGGGCTGCGTTGATTGTAACTAACTAACTAGAGATCACGCCCGATAACTGTGCAATACCAGCTACGGGTGGGTCTCTTGGTTCTGGTTCCCAAGCCTACGATTGGGCAGCTTACCTTAGGTTCATAAGCCTACAGTGGGTATCTTCTGTTGTTTCCCAAGCTGAAGTTCTGAAATGTATTATTTTATAAACCACCTTTGCCAAAGTAGTTTCTGAAAACTGATAGTATCGCCCTGATGGTGTTACATATAGAACAGACAACACGGAAAGGAGATGTTGTTCTGGCACCCAACAAACGTCTTGTCTTCTAGGCTAATAAAATGAATGAGCAGAGCTATGTGTGTGGATAAACTTTATGAAGACGTCATTTTCTTCCATTGATACTTCAAAAACGTTGACGTTACCACGTTGATTTGTTATCGTAAATGCAAGAAACGTAACAACCAGGGAGCAGTTGTGATATTCTCAAATTTGGCATTATATTTTGCAAAATGGAAGTTTTGGCCACAAAGTTGGTGGTGAGTCTAGTGGTACAAATTATTGGTGTTCTCTAGTTCTAGCTATTGTGCTGATTTCTTTCCATTTTCCTTCTTGAAATTTTTTATTTTCATCCAATATGCAAAATATAATGCTAAACTTAAGAATATCACAACTGCTCCCTGGTTGTTACGTTGCTTGCATTTACGATAACAGATGGTAGGTGGGCTACGTTGTTGAAGTATCAAAGTCGCGCGATCTAGCAGGCTAACTAACAGGTTCACCAGGTCTAGTCCAACAATTTTGATAACATGCATTTAGGTACGTTGTTACTTTTCTACAATAATGTGCGGGTTGGGGGTTACCTGTCACAAAAGGCCCGTCCAAAGGCTCCTTTGTCTCAGATTGTAGCGGCCTGAATATTGCAAAGGGAAAACTCCAAAGTAAAAATAGAAGAAGCAGAGTAGGTATATTAATACATAAAGAAATCAGAATAGTATATTCTGTAACAAGGTTGGAATAAGAAAATTCGATGTGAGTGGAACTTTAACCATGAGCATCGAGTTTTCTCTTCCAACCGAGTCACAGACCCTACTTTCTCCACGACCACCAGAAAGAAAAAAAAATTAACAAATAATTATTTTAACAAATATTTTATCTTAACATATAATTTATATTACATAACAAATTAATCAATTAATTAAATTAATTTTTTTATTTATTATTTGTATAATTTTAATTTAATTTGCCGCACATCGGCCTTCATTTTAGTACTTTTTAGGAAGTAATGATGCATTTATTTAATGTGAACATTGCATATATTTTAATGTAACCTTACAAAAACAAATGACAACAAGTATAAAATAGTTATTTCATAACAAGTGATGGAATGAAATACACGCAAAATGCATAAGAATATAAGTGCTTTAGAATAACATTCTAACTCTTGTGTGAGAATATTAACTTTCTGTAGTCAAAATTGATTTTAGAATTGGTAAATTCTATAGTGGTCGTGGAGAAAATCCCTCATAAGCTGGTACCTGTTTATTAGCTATAAACAGTCTCCGCTGCATATTCTAACAAAAGGTCGCAGTTTGGTGGGTTTGCCCCGGGCGCCAAAAGTGCTAGCGCCGGCTCTGTATACAATACTAACAATCTGAAATATAATTAATAACAATCGATATATCAGAATTTGCAGCGAAATTTTCTCTACCTAATAGGATATTTTTTAAACCAATATATCTATCTTGTAAACCAATCGCCGCATATTTGCGTAGGATGTGGCAAATTATAGCTAATGCTTCATTTTACAAATATGTTTCTAGCTATTTTGTTCTATTTTGAAAACTATTTCTAGTTATTGTACTTCATAATCTATTTTTGCCGCCATCTCCAATCTATCACGGTTCTAAATATAGGTGCTATAGGTAATAAGTATTTACGTATCTAGGGAGTAAAGTGATGTTTTACAA
Organism: Liopterus haemorrhoidalis; assembly: GCA_963971575.1. Taxonomy (NCBI): domain Eukaryota; kingdom Metazoa; phylum Arthropoda; class Insecta; order Coleoptera; family Dytiscidae; genus Liopterus; species Liopterus haemorrhoidalis. The sequence continues at coordinate 17,465,758 of OZ020619.1, forward strand.
GATTAATGCACTTTGCTCCCGAGATGCATACAATACTTTTCACACGACGATCAGTTACAATTTATTTAATAAATTCGAAATTTGGTTTCATATAATTTTCAAACAGAAATCAATAAACCTAGGTAATTGTTATGTTGCTACGGAGACAGCTTGTTTATATTATGAAAAATAGAATTTGTCACGTTGAATGTGCCAATATTGAATAAGTGTTTTAAATTTAATATATATTGTGAAGATTTGTTAAAATGTATTCAAATAACACTGTTAATAATTTTAAAATGGAAATAAACAGTGATGATGGCGACGAGAACTTTATCCGAACACCACCAGATATTGCGTCAGTTGCAACGGAGGCAACTGCCGAATTATTGCCTGCAAAATCAAAGAGATTGTATGAAAAGGCATATACAGATTTCAAAAAATGGTGTGATAAGAAAAGTGTAGGCAATTACACAAAACTACTACTATTTTACTTGGAAATGAACCTTCAACTTCAACAAGCATAAATTTTGAGTCAATAATGTAATTAGTAAGAAAATAATAATTTGGAAAGTGAAGGTCACTATATTAATGTTGTAAATTTTAGTAACATTAGTATTACAATAAATAATAAACAATTATATTATTTGTATTTTTTACTTCTGTCACTTTATAGAGGGAATGAAGTTCAAACAAATTCCTTAGGAAATAAAGTGACACGTTATATTTCAAAAACTAGGAAATAAAGTCGGTTTTAAACCCGGTCGTGAGAAAAAAATATTTAATTTTCGTAAAGAACACGTATACCAAGTGACATTGCTTTACCGTCAAGTATAATATTTTTCGACGAAGGTTCTAAACTATAAACAATCAAATTAAAAAATTTTTATTGAATATTATTTGAACATTTCTACACCAAACTATATAAATACTAAGTTATTTGAAACCCAAAAATCGATTAAAAAAATTACAAATCATTGTTTGATATCTATTATTAAGTTACATATTTACATTTAAATTTAAATTACATTTAAATAGGTTGGTAAATTATTTGGAAAAGCACAATATTATAAATGATAGTCAACGCGGAGTTATGTCTGAACGGTCAACAATAACAGCTATTAATTAAATGAAGTTTATGATTTGCTTGACAAGGAAGAAAAAGCTGTTGGTATTTTCTGTGATTTAAGCCGTGCCTTTGATTGTGTAAGTCATGAAATTTTAATAAAAAAAACTTAATTGTTATGGAATTCGTGGAGTTGCCACTGACTGGTTCTCCTCATACTTATCTAATAGATCGCAATTTGTTAAAATTTCATACAAATCAAGCAATGGTACAATGAAAAATGCTAAGTCTCATTTTTTGGATCTCTCAGGATCAGTATTAGGTCCAATTTTATTTTTAATTTTTGTAAATGATTTGTTCTTTTTTATAAACTCTTTCGTAACTATATACGCTGACGATACTTCGGTCTTGATATGTGGACAAAATTGTGGAGATATACAAGAAAAAGCCAACAAATTACTACATGATATGAATAATTGGTTTGCATTTAATAAATTGTATCTTAATTTCGATAAACCTAACTTACATTTACACTTACATTTTCGAATTATTAATAAAAACCAGTGGCGAAGGGAAACCTCCGCTAGACTTGCCCTCCCATAAAAAAAATATTTAAAAAAAAAATTTTTTTTTAAATATTTAGTTAAATTTTCAAAAATACATCAAATTATGTTCTATACAAATTTTTGTCCAAGGCTTGCTTTACTAGTTACGAATTAATTATCATGACCATGGAAACGTTACATATAAGTATGAAAAAATTGAGACTTGGAAAAATTTTACAAAACTTTTTCGAAATTTTTCGTTTTATCAAAAAACGTCTTAAATAAAAGTTATTAGTTACTACATTTATAGTAACTTTTGTTCAATAAATTTTTTCGAAATATTTTTCTGTTGCTAAATATTCGCAAAAATGTTAAAATCGACACGAGTAAACTCCCATTTTTAGTCAACCGATTTTCATAAAAAACAATAGGGGTCTTCCCATTTAATAGGAGAATTTTTTAGTACCAGAACGAACTCTTTAAGTTAAACCGTTTTTGAGTTATCGTGTATACACACAGACACACACACACACATACGGACGGCACTTCGAAAATAGGTTTTTTGGATTCCCTGGACCATGAAACGTGGTCATCCGTCAAAATCTCGACATCGAAAATTTTCGCGATTACAATACTTGCCCCTTATATATTATGGTCGGGCAAGTAAAAACTTACCAGATATTAAATTAAATGTTGGTACCATAGACATTACTAACGTAAATAATAAAAAGTTTGTAGGTTTATTAATTGATGAGAACTTGAATTGGTCTTATCACTGTCAATGTTTTATCAGCAAATTAAATGTATTATGTTTTCAAATCAGATCTTTAAAAAGTCATGTTAATTTCAACTACTTAAATACATTCTATTATGGCCATGTACATCACATTTTATTGTATGGAATTTGTCTGTGGGGTTCAATAAAATTATCTAATGACGTCTTCATTGCTCAAAAAAGGATAATACGATGCATTGTTGGAATAAATACTAGAACTTCCTGTAGGGATTATTTTACTCAATATAAGATCTTAACACTCCCCAGTATGTTCATAATAGAAGCACTGTGCTGTACGTACAAATCAAAACATAATTTACAAATTAATTCTGATGTTCATGGCTACACTCGAAATCGTACACTAGACATAGATTAAAGTTTATAAAAATCAGCTGTGGCCACAACAGGACCGACCGCCATCACAAAATACTTGTTTAATTTATGCTGCTTTATCAAAAAATGTCTCCAATAAAAGTTGTTAGTTATTGATTTTATAGCTAGTTTTGTTAAATATATTTTTTCGAAATATTTCCCTGTTGAAATATTCGCAAAAATCTTAAAATCGACACGAGTAAACTCCCATTTCTAGTTATCCAATTTTTACCAAAAGTTGATCAACTTGTGCCATTGATATCAAAAGCTTAAATATGAAGTTTTATAAAAATCCTTTTAGCGGAATTTGCTCTGCACGTGTACACGGGCAGACAGACATCATGCTAAAAATAGTCAGAACGTAATGTAGGGACCTCAATTCGAGGAGATCCATCGAAATTTCGAAATGTCAAAATCGGTATGATCACAATACCTCCCTTATAATATGTTGGCGGTCGGTAAAAAATGCATATAATTCTGTTGGTTTATATTTATTCAATATGTTACCTGACAAATATAAATACACTAAAAAAACATTAAAATTCTTTAAAGTAATCTCAAAAACTTACTTCTTGAGCATGCTATATATAACATTGAAGAATTCTGCAAAATATGCAAGAAATTATTATAAATATGTAATCCTCTATTACCAGCATTATTGTTATTATGTTCTTTTTGTATTCAATATGATATTTTGACTTATCCATTGTGCAAATGTATATTTTTTGGTTTTAATAAATTATTATTATGGGGTTTTGTCAGGTCTTGACAAGCGTCCACTAATCTCAAACTTCAGCAACCTTTTGAGCCGCGTCATACTAGAGACTAGTGGAGCTAAATACACACGACTGCATCCCAAACCCTGGCGATATGCAGCCGCGGAAATTACGCCAGATCCAGTGCCCGCACAATGCGGAGCGACCCGAGCAGCACTGCTTTTTGCATCCTGCAGATCAAAGAGTTGGCAGAAGATCTACAGGCGGGAATGGACTCGATTTCCCTTCGATAGGAGGCTTTCATGCCACCCAAAACACCAACTATCAGGACTACAAGCTTAACTTTATACCCGGGATACAGCTTTCTAAGCTCGGACAAGAGGTCTATATACTTGGACCTCTTTTCCTCCTCCTTGAGAGAGATATTCTTTTCAGCTGGACAAAACATATGTTTGGTCTAGATATCCAGGAGGGTTATGTCCGGCTTAGTGGCTGTCAGTAACCTCGAGGTGGGGAAGGAGTAATTCCAGTAAATTCGGCACTTGGAATTTTCCACCACCGATTCTATGTCAGAAGGGACGTACGGTATGACCGGTATTTGGTCAATACCATAGGCATGTCTAAGATGATAGTAGAGCACGCGGAGAGCAGCATTATGTCGAGACACGTAGCTCGACGCTGCAAGAGATGGACAAGCAGACAGAATGTGCATTATCGTTTCAGAATGGTGGTGGCACAACCTACAGAGTGTGGACTCCGCTATTTGGAATATGCGGGCCCTGTATGCCAAAGTATTTATAACACCATCCTGACACGCAAACACAAAACCTTCTGTTTCCGATCTCAAACCAGCAGACTTAAGAAACGAGAACGTGAGTTCTGTGGACAACTCTAGACTTTTAATATGTTTGAAGAACACAGAGTGCATACTTTTACTCATGTGTTCTTTTGTCAACATGTCTGTCATATATTATTATTATTATTATTATTATTATTATTGCAACCATTTTTTCTACAGTTAAAAATATCCTATCAGATAGATAAAAAATCGGCGCAAAATTTGATGTTTAAGTATATTCTGTAACAAGGTTGGAAAGAGAAAATTCGACGCGAGTGAACATCGAATTTTCACTTCCAACCGAGTCACAGACTATACTTTCTCCACGACCACCAGAAAAAAAAATAACAAATAATTATTTTAAGAAACATTTTATTTTAACAAGTAATTTATATTACATAACAAATTAAGCAATTATACTCTATCTCTGAAAGACTGATAGTAATAAATCATTTTGTCAGGCAGTTACCAATGGCGTGCATATTTTAAACACGTTTAAATTGGTTTTGTGTATTTCTATATTACTATTTATCATTTTATTAAACGTACGCCTGTGACCATATTTTTCCTCAAAATTTTAGGGTCAAATTTTTATGGCCTATTGTGTTTAACCCTAGTTCGTATTCCCATATAATATGTGCGACACACTCGGTTGTTTTTAACAATATTTCGTTTCGAACTATTCATATTTTGTCGCTTTTGTTTTACCGCTTCTGTGTGATAATACAATAACTTTTTACAAATAATAAATTTTATTACTATCAGTCTTTCGGAGATAGAGTATAATTAAATTTATTTTTTTATTCATTATTTGTTTAATTTTAATCTAATTTGCCGCACATCGGCCACTATTTTAGTACTCTTTAGGAAATTATGTTGCATTTGTTTAATGTAAACATTGCATATATTTTAATGTAACCCTACGCGTATAGATACCGTTTGCACTACTTTTCAGAGCTGAGTAATGCATACCAGGGCCGGCGCGAGGCATGTGCAGCATGTACGGCGGCACATGGCCCCGCGGTCAACAGTAGGGCCCGCGGTTCAACAACAGGCATCGCGCGTGGTCTTCACTTGGAGATGAGGACCTCTTTTTTGCCCTTCTCGCACATGGCCCCGCAAATCCTAGCGCCGGCCCGGATGCATACCTTATAGTGAACAAAAACAAATGACAACAAGCCTGGAATAGTTATTCCATAACTAGTGATGGAATAAAATTGACGCAAAATGCGGAAGAAGATAAGTGCTTTAGAATAACATTCCAACTCTTGCGTTAGAATATTAACTTTCTGTAGTCTAAATTGGATTTAGAATTGTTAAATTCTATAGGGATTTGCAGCTAAGCACCCTTCCATCTGGTGAGCGTTTCATGAACTTGTGTACATCAGATAACATTTCGTTTTGTGTATTGGTTTTGTATGAAGTTTGTTTTTAAAGTTTTATTATAATCATTGAAAAATGTATAATACATATTGTTGTGTGCCTATGTGCAATTCATTGAAAAGAAGAAACCCGGAAATATCGTTTCATTTGTTCCCACTAATATCAGACACCGTACGGTTCGAAACAAAATTGGGAAAGCAAGAGGTTAGGAATCGACGCGATGTTTAGATAAATAATTTAAAAATTGGAAAAAAAGTGAGCCCTTATATCAAAGTTTGCTCATTACATTTTAATGATAGTGACTACAAAAAATATTTTCAATTTTGTATTTATTATCGCATATCTTGAAAATTCCTGTTATTGTGTGTGGGTTTGTAATGCACAAGTTTGTAGGCATAATGCATAAATCTTTTTGAACTCTCTGTTTTTTTCAGTGACTCCACACAATATTATATGCCCAGCATTGTAGATTTCTACCCCTTGGTAAACAACACGGGAATTATTATTTCCCCCAATATAGTTAAAATAATCGACAATGGAAAACCGCCATAACTTAAAACCAGATCACAAAATGTAGTATTTTAGATGTTTACAAGTAATGTCACTTCACAAAATTAGAAAATCCCAAACATTTATTTTTTTGTCGTTTTTTGATACACTTTTCGCTATCATTTACTAGTAAATGTCAAGTGGTATCTGATTTAGAATGGTTTCAAAAAAATCCGCGTGGCGCTACGATCTTAAAATTTTTCCCCTATAGTGGTCGTGTAGAAAAATTATTATATTATATTATATAGACTGTTAGTAATTTTATTTCAAATTCTTAGTTTTGAATAAGAAACTTGTAATCTCTGGGAGCTCTATGCAGAGTTAAAATGAAATCGTGAATTTATGGAATTAATGTCTGCTGTTTATAAGTTTTAGTATTTATGTATTTGAAATAAAATCTATAATTTTAAAAAGCAACAAAATAATGTTATTCAAAAGTACAAGAATAAATTATTGTAGATACTCTTCATATTTTACAATCTTATATAGCACTATAAAATATTTTAGGACGATCCATATTCCTTCATCCATTTTTCAAATTTAGTGAGATCTTGCTGTGATACACTCTTATTGCATTTTGAAATTGCTTCATGAAAATCTTTTGCAGTCACTGGAAGATCCAAATCTTCTTTTGCTAACTTCTTTATTTCTTCAGGCTTCAAGCCGTGAATACGCCGACGCATACACATCATTGAAGCATCGCGACATACGTTTGTAATATCTGAGCCTGAATAACCTTAAAATTCAAATATACAATTCAGTTTTTAAAAGAAGTCTGTTCAGTGACAAATGAAGGACTTGACAATTACTTTTTATGTATTTCTGTCTAGCACATGCCTTGTAAACATGAGTGAGAAAGAAATATATAAATGAGTTGATTGCTGATTTGTTCATTTGTCATGGAAGAGACTTCTTTAAAAAAATCTTTTATTTTAAACTGTCTTTTAAGAAGAAATAGAAAAACGCGTGGCAAAGAAAAAATCTGAAAACTGCATAAGTTTTCTATTAGTATTGTAAAAAAATTGATGTTAAATAAGACTAATTTGTGAATTTTCACACATTTCAGGATTTCGTAGGTAATGGCGACTAACAAAAGCCCGAATACTATAGAGATAATAGAGAGAATCAGCATAACATGTGATGGAACGGTACGGGCATACCAAAAATATAAAATTTTATATTTGAATTTTAGTATATTTGAAATCTCTTGCCCAACAAAAATAGACAAAAACTATGAACGTACGTTACAGTAAGAAGCAGAAACACGTTTTTGACAACTTACATAAATCTGTGGGAAATAGATATATATTTCTTTATCGGTTCTCAATCCTTTACTTATAAATCATATTTTCGGGTAAAACCGGGTACGTAATTTTCAAGTAACTTGGTTCCGGATACCTGGTTTTGGATACCCGATTCTGAACCCAGTTCAGAATACCTGGTTCTAGGATCGGGTATTCGAAATCGAGTAAACCTAGAACAGTTTTTTTTTCGGTTCCGGCATGGTCGATTTCGGACAGCACTACTTTTAAATCTTTCTAATTAATTTTAAATCCTTCTTACAGCTGAATCAAAACATAAGTGTATGGTAAATCTGAGAGTCTAATTTAAACAATAAAAAGGTGTAACTTTATATATATAAACAGGGTGTTCATTTCAATGTTTCCACTATTACTATCTCTAGAACTACAAGACGTACGAGGTTGACTAATTTAAACAAAAACAAAATTGGCTAAATTACACAAAATATAAACATAACTATCAATACACTTTTTTTATTTATTTTATTTTAATAAATGCAGATAAAAGTAACTTTTTAAAAATTAAATTTTTATTATTACATTTATTGTGTTTTTCAAGAAGACTTTAAACAACATTTTCGTGAAGTTCGCTATACGATGGATGGTATGGGTAGGGTCAAGTAAAATCGGCATTTGAAGCTGTTGACAGTTATAAACTGTATAAAAAATAATAGTATTTTGTAATAAAAATTTAGTCAGATGCACCCGGGGTTACGTTGAGAGGATTAAAAGAAGTTTACGAAGACAGAAATGTCAAAATTTGCAGTTCCGCATTAAGAAATGTTTACATAGCTATAAATTCTAACTATGCTACCTGTGATGAGTTTTTACATTATCATTAGCAAGTTAAACCAGATTTCGTATATTTTGGTACAAGTCATACCCAGAAGCTGCATATCCAATTGCATCAAGTATGCCCACTATTCAAGTATGTGTCGACTATTTTCTGTTCTAAAATATATACTAAATGACATAAGACAAGCTATGAAAGACTGCTTGCTTTTTGCAACTCTGTTTACAGAATAAATTATGATGATTGATATTGTACAACTATAAAATAATACAACCAGTGGCGAAAGGAAACCTCCGCTAGACTTGCCCTCCCATAAAAAAAATATTTAAAAAAAAATAAACTAAAAAAAAAAAAAAATTTATATATTTAGATAAATCTTCAAAAATACATCAAATTATGTTCTATACAAATTTTTGTCCAAGGCTTGCTTTACTAGTTACGAATTAATTATCATGACCATGGAAACGTTACATATATGTAAGTATGAAAAAATTGAGACTTGGAAAAATTTTAAATAATTTTACAAAAAATTTTGGAAATTTTTCGTTTTATCAAAAAACGTCTCAAATAAAAGTTATTAGTTATTGCATTTATAGTAACTTTTGTTCAATAAATTTTTTCGAAATATTTTTCTGTTGCTAAATATTCGCAAAAATATTAAAATCGACACGAGTAAACTCCCATTTCTAGTCAACCGATTTTCATAAAAAACAATAGGGTTCTTCCTATTTAATAGGAGAATTTTTTAGTATCAGAACGAACTCTTTAAGTTAAACCGTTTTTGAGTTATCGTGTATACACACAGACAGACACACACACACACACACACACACACACACATACGGACGGCACTTCGAAAATAGGTTTTTTGGATTCCCTGGACCATGAAACGTGGTCATCCGTCAAAATCTCGACATCGAAAATTTTCGCGATTACAATACTTGCCCCTTATATATTAAGGTCGGGCAAGTAAAAAACACGGCGATCACGGCAAGCGGTATGCAGCATGCGGCAAGTTGGACACGGACTCAGGTGCATCCTGGATGGCTTTGCAATAGTCAAAGACTGTTCTGAGTGATAAACACTCTTCTTTAAACTTTTGAAGTCTGTGTTGAATCTCAGTTGCTTTTACACCTTCAATAAAAGGAAATTTAAGAATTACACATTTTGCGACCGCATTTGAAACATCGTAAATAAAATTGACAATATTCTGTGCGATTCCGAAAGATGGTGTTAAGTCACGTTAACGTTAAGTAACGCCGGTTTTATCAAATTGCTATTCTGAATGAAAGTTTCTGTGCAAATTAACGCTGAAAGTTGGTGCAACTTGACGCCAGATGAATCGCAGCTTTGAGAGGTAGCTTGTATACTAACATTAACGTATTATAGCCTCTAAAACTCTAGATTCGAAGTTATAATCAGTGTTGTAATGTATCTAGTTACAAGTATCTAGATACAGTAACTAGATACTTTTTGAAATATGTATCTATATCTGTATCTAGATATTTAATTTTAAGTATCTTGTATCTGTATTTCAGATACTTTGCTCGTTACTTTATTTTTATACCGTGATACCGAGCTGATATAATAGTTTAGTTATAATGTTTTTGAATAAATATTGTTGCTATTTTGATAACCATATGAAAAATTATATCCCCACAAGTGGTTTGGGAGTGCACCGTGGTTTTGTGAAGCCTTGGGCAAGACAAACTAAGGCCCTTCAAAAGTATGCAATGATTTAAAGTACACTTTGATAATTTTTTTGAGGCATTTCATCACTTGAGGGTCCAAGGGCTATGCTAGTGTGGATATTAAGTTCATATCCTAATCGAAATTAGTCAGATAAGTAGGTGTGTTTCCTAAAAGACGTAGGAAAACATAATTTTTTTGATATTTCATATAAATTTAATTTGTAAGCATCAGAATGTCAACTGAAATTTTGTTTATACATTAAATTTGTAAGGAATGTTGAAAAAAAACACATATTTCTTATCAGTAATTTTTTAATCGTGATCAAAAATTAGGGCTAAAAATTGATTTAAAGGAACATCCCCTTAACAAGAACATAGCTGCGTATCTGTAACACTACCATTAGTCTTATACGTTAGTACATATGACTATCATAATATAAAATACATACGTTACTTAGTACAAAATTATTCCGTAGAATAGTGATTTACTTTGAATTTAGTGAGCTTTTAGTGACGTCACCGTTATTTTTGAACAGCCTGTATAATACTGATTAACATGCACTGATTTTTTAATTATAATGCATTGTTAATTGTTAGCTTACTATGTATTTCAGTAAAAATGAATTTCTTAATTATATTTTATATGGTAGCTATTTTAATTTTTCAGTGTTTTTTCAAAAGTATCTAACTGTATCTAAATACAAAATTTTTGGCATGTATCTGTATCTAGATATTTTATTAAATGTATCTATTACAACGCTGGTTATAATATAATTACAAATAATAATTTATTATAATAATATATTTAATATAATTTAAATATATTACGAATAATAAATTACATCAATCTTTATCAAATAACGCATTTGACTACATATTCTACTACAGATTACATAAAATAAATCAGTAAACATTAAAAATCTTTATAGAAAAATTATTTACTTAACGTGTGTAAACCTTCACCTTTAAGAACTTAAGTGAACATTTAAGATCCAGACTTACTACAAGATGCCTGATCAGTCGGTTGGTTAGTACACTAATACATATCATTTAATTCACATATCGTAAGGATGAACCGTGGATAACACTCATGCCTACTACCCGAACTTAGACGTAATATTATACCACAAGCTCGCTACTTAGTGGACAATAAATGGTACGTTGTAAAGTAACATACCGGGTTCGCTACAAATACATGACAGAAATTATATAAATTTGTACATTCATAAATTATATAAATAAAATTTATTTTTATATTTTCTATAATGATCATAAAAGAAGTATGGAATAACTTGAATAACATTGAATTATTTCATTTGTCAAGAAACTCTTATTTGATTGGCTAAATGTAAAACATGTACAAAGATCTGCAGAACGTATTAATGTTGGCGTGAATTAACTGTGCACAGGTCACTCTGAGATTTGTGAATGCCGATTTGACATTAGATCATAACTAACTATGGTCAGAGTTATTTACCTTTCACGTAACTTAACGCCAGCTTTCAGAATTCCTCTGATTGATACAATCAAGTAGCAATTATGTATGGCATTAGCTAACATGCCTACTATGATGAATATAGAATCCCTTGCAGTAGCTCTTCAATTACGTTCAGAAAAAATAAATGCAGGTCAATTTCAAACTTCTTACGTAGTTCGAGAAAGCACTAGTGGTCATATAAAAACGAACACTCTAAATATATTAAATATATTTTTCCTTGCCATGCACATTCCTCTTAAAATCCAAGTTGCTTTAAGATATTTAAAAAAAAAACCTTCTAATTTTTTAGAAATATGCACGAGATTTACACTTGGGTCCAATTTAACGTCTCTAAGATTAATCTTAAGTAACGCTTCCCTTCCCTCCAAATTTGGTAATGGGATATAAATGCGTTTTTCCAATCGCCTTCGTAATGCCTCATCAATGTCCCATGGAAAATTTGTAGCTGCCAATACCATTACTACTTTCCCAGGTTGTTCACTATTTGGAGTAACTCCATCCATTTGAACAAGTAGCTCACTTTTAATCCTTCTGGAAGCTTCATGTTCGGATTCTGAGCCTCTCTTTGAACAAAGCGAATCGATTTCATCTATAAATATAGTACTAGGTGCATAGAAACGTGCCATTTCGAACAGCAAACGAACCAATTTTTCGCTTTCACCTCTGTATTTTGATGTCAAAGTTGAAGAGCTTACGCTGAAAAAGGTTGTTCCACATTCTGTTGCTACGGCTTTTGCAAGTAATGTTTTACCTAGTATGAATATAGACGTGTAAAATTTTATGACAATATTTTGCCTTCATTTCACAGATTTATTTAACTGCTGTAGCCTGTTTCATAAAGAAAATACTGTAGTTTTTACTAACAAAATATTATAGTATTACTAGTGTTGGTTTCATAAAGCTACTTTAGTACAAAATTTATTACTGAAGTATTTACAATTTTACCATAGTTATTGACCACATTAAATTAATATTTGTTTCAAAAAATTACTTCAAAAATAATTACTATAGTTTAAATACAACATTTGGTGCAATTCTGTGGCAAATCTGTAAGCTACAGACGATCGTATCTAAGGAGTTGTTTTCTGTGTAGTTATTAACAGTTTCTTATAGATTTTGTCTGTAAGCTTACAGATTTGCCACAGAATTGCAAAAATTGTTTTATTCAGATATTGACAGTTGTAATTCTGTATTACTCTAGTATTGACCAGTACTGCCAGTGAATAATAAACAAATCTTTTGTTACTGTTAAATATCATAGTAGTATCTAACAATACTATTATACAAGGTGTCTCAAAAGAAATTTTATATTTAGTGGATCGATTAAAAAAAAAGTAAGCCGTATATAGAAAAAATGTTTATTAATTATTAAAATACACTTTTTGGGGATTTATTTCTTAAAAATAATATTGTCTAAATTTAGACCCTCGCGTTCCCGGCCCTCATTTAATCGAACAGTAAAATTACTTATGACGTCTCGGCAGGTGGACTCAGGGATGGCTGCCATTTCGTGACGGATATTTTCTTTCAAATGCGCCAGTGAAGTCGGTTTATTGGCGTAAACTTTAGATTTAAGATAACCCCATAGGAAAAAGTCCATAGGGGTTAAATCTGGACTGCGTGGAGGCCAATTTATGTCACCTCTCCGGGAGATCAATTTGCCTGAGAAAATTTCACGAACACGTGGCAGAAACATATTGGACGTGTGTGAAGTTGCTCCGTCCTGTTGGAACCATGTTCTTTGGTTATAGCCAGGAAAGTTTTGCAGTTCAGGTACCAAGAAGTTGTCTAACATCTCCACATAACGCTCTGAATTCACTGTAACTGCACGCCCCCTTTCGTCTTCAAAAAAGTAAGGGCCGATAATTCCTCGCGCCGACATCGCAGCCCATACGGTCACTTTAGGCGAATCTAGGGGTTTCTGATGTTTGCGTTTCGGATTCGTTGCACTCCAGTAGCGGCAGTTCTGCTTATTTACGTGGCCATTAAGATGAAAATGAGCTTCATCCGAGCACAATATGTTGGTAAACGTTGAAAATCGCTCAATCACCTGATTTACGAAATTAAGCCTCTGACTGGCATCTTGGGGCTTTAATTCTTGCACCAATTGAATTTTGTAGGGGTGCAGCTTTAGGTCTTTGTGCATAATGCGATGTAATGATGATCTATGCACATTTAAAGAACTTGCACGCTTCCGAATTGAAAGGTTCGGGTCGTCACGAACAGACTGATTAACAGTCTCCACGTTTTCTACCGTTCTTGATGACCTAGGTCGTCCGGATTTTGATTTATCCAGCGTTGTACCAGTCTCTTCAAACTTTTTAACCCAATGTCGAATGAGAGGAATGCTTGGCGCATTATTTAAGTGGCGAAAACCTCGAATACTGCAGAAATTTCTACGCGCAACAGTCGCCGAATCACCGTTTTTGTAAACCTCTCGCACGCATAACGCGCGGTCTGCTCCCGAGAAAGGGGCGCGGGGGTTATGTCAATCGGTAGCCTGGCTCTTGGGAATTCAGTCGCTATGGAGCGTTTCTCGGGAGCAGACCGCGCGTTATGCGTGCGAGAGTTTTACAAAAACGGTGATTCGGCGACTGTAGCGCGTAGAAAATTCTGCAGTATTCGAGGTTTTCGCCACTTAAATGATGCGCCAAGCATTCCTCTCATTCGACATTGGGTTAAAAAGTTTGAAGAGACTGGTACAACGCTGGATAAATCAAAATCCGGGCGACCTAGGTCATCAAGAACGGTAGAAAACGTGGAGAATGTTAATCAGTCTGTTCGTGACGACCCGAACCTTTTAATTCGGAAGCGCGCAAGTGCTTTAAATGTGCATAGATCATCATTACATCGCATTATGCACAAAGACCTAAAGCTGCACCCCTACAAAATTCAATTGGTGCAAGAATTAAAGCCCCAAGATGCCAGTCAGAGGCTTAATTTCGTAAATCAGGTGATTGAGCGATTTTCAACGTTTACCAACATTTTGTTTTCGGATGAAGCTCATTTTCATCTTAATGGCCACGTAAATAAGCAGAACTGCCGCTCCTGGAGTGCAACGAATCCGAAACGCAAACATCAGAAACCCCTACATTCGCCTAAAGTGACCGTATGGTCTGCGATGTCGGCGCGAGGAATTATCGGCACTTACTTTTTTGAAGACGAAAGGGGGCGTGCAGTTACAGTGAATTCAGAGCGTTATGTGGAGATGTTAGACAACTTATTAGTACCTGAACTACAAAACTTTCCTGGCTATAACCAAAGAACATGGTTCCAACAGGACGGAGCAACTTCACACACGTCCAATATGTCTCTGCCACGTGTTCGTGAAATTTTCTCAGGCAAATTGATCTCCCGGAGAGGTGACATAAATTGGCCTCCACGCAGTCCAGATTTAACCCCTATGGACTTTTTCCTATGGGGTTATCTTAAATCTAAAGTTTACGCCAATAAACCGACTTCACTGGCGCATTTGAAAGAAAATATCCGTCACGAAATGGCAGCCATCCCTGAGTCCACCTGCCGAGACGTCATAAGTAATTTTACTGTTCGATTAAATGAGTACCGAGAACGCGAGGGTCTACATTTAGACGATATTATTTTTAAGAAATAAATCCCCAAAAAGTGTATTTTAATAATTAATAAACATTTTTTCTATATACGGCTTACTTTTTTTTTTAATGGATCCACTAAATATAAAATTTCTTTTGAGACACCTTGTATTAAAAATTGTATTGTATGAACTATTTACTACGTTAGAATAAATTATATAAATGTTTTAAAGGATGATTTCGTATAGTGACTCAGATACAGAAGTAGTTGAATATAGAAGACCTAGATCCTTTCGTGAAAGGTT
The DNA here is from genome assembly GCA_963971575.1 of Liopterus haemorrhoidalis. Taxonomy (NCBI): domain Eukaryota; kingdom Metazoa; phylum Arthropoda; class Insecta; order Coleoptera; family Dytiscidae; genus Liopterus; species Liopterus haemorrhoidalis. The sequence goes on from OZ020619.1 coordinate 17,481,120, forward strand.
AAGTTATGAAGTATAGATTTTAACTTACTTATATAATGAACGATTAAGAATGTCTTACCAAGTATTTAATTCTATCCTTCAAAATACTGAGCCATATTTAGAACATCCAAGTCGTCGAAATAAAGCGTTAACTACAAAACAGCAATTAAATTGGTTGGGTACTGGTGCTCAATACCATGCAATAGAGGATACGCATAAAATTTATATTTCCTTAAAACTACATTTTTTTGATATTTTAATGTTAGTTATGTCACCTAACACAACAAAAATTACATTTAAATTAATATTATAGCCAAATTTTTTAATTAAAATATTGTAAATTTGAAATAAGCCGACCACGCCGCGAAGGTTGCCGCACAAACATAAAGTTTACTTTTTTCTGAAATATCGGTTTTATTTCGCCTCATAGCTTTTCTGTTGTTTTTCGTCATCAGGTAATGATATAAATTATTTTTTTGGATTTCTAATTGAACTATTTGTGCACATTGGTACTAAACAATATTTTCGACTATGTTTCGCAGTACTGGGGCCTGGATCTTCCATATTTTATATATTTTAATATAAAATTTAATTCGGTAAACATGTATAAATTGTTTTTATAGAATTAAACTCTATTTTAATTAAAATCAGTCTAACTTTACATAACCTATAAAAGTTATACAAGCAAATAAGTTCACGACGGACTGTGTACGCTGGGTAGACTAGTAGTGTCATGTGTCAGTTAGAAGGGTATGACGTCACACGTAGTTTTCGCGCGCTACATACATTTATGATTTTTTTAAGCCTTCAAATTAAATTTAAAAAAATTAAAAACTGTTTTTTATGTTTATATGCAACAAGAGGAATATAATTAAAAATTTTAAAAAAATCATGCATATCCCCTATTGGAGATATGCACGGGGTGTCAAAAGCTTCTGTTTGTCGAGTGATTAAAAGTGTTGTTCAACGGACACAAAACAATATACTAGAACAAGAAGTGAAGGACATATTGGGAAATAATGCAGACAAAATAAACAATATAATACAATTTCTGAAAGAAATAAATATGTATAATAAAATATAATATTCATGTAACGTAATTGTATATAGTAATACAAGAATCCAAAATGTATTTAAATAATGTATGTCGTGTATAGAAAACTGAGTGGGTGCTAATAGCCACAGCAGCTGAAGCACCCCTAAATAAACTTTAATTATAGTCTATCTCCGAAAGAGCGATAGTAATAAATCTTTTTGTCAGGAAGTTACCAGTGGCGTGCACATTTTAAACACATTTAAATTGGTTTTGTGTATTTCTATATTACTATTTGCCATTTTATTAAACGCACGCCTGTGACCATATTTATCATATCATTAAACGCATGCCTGTGACCATATTTTACTTCAAAATTTTAGGGTAAATTTTTTATGATCTATTGTGTTTAACCCTAGTTCGTATTCCCATATAAGATGTGCGGCACACTCGATTGTTTCTTAACAATATTTCGTTTCGAACTATTCATATTTTATGTGCCGCTTCTGTGTGAAAAAACAATAACTTTTTACAAATAATAAATTGTATTACTATCGCTCTTTCTGAGATAGACTATAGAAAAAAAAAGTGTTGTTAGTGCAATAAATAACAGTATTTTTAACGAGCTTGTAAAATGGCCTGAAGATATTGCTCAAGTAGTACACCAATTTTATGAAATAGCTGGAATTCCTTTAGTATGTGAAGCCTTGGATGGTCCTTAAAAAAAATCTTTATTTTCAAAAATTTTACGCAAAAAAAATATTTGTTTAAACTTCTTATTTTGTTTAACTGACATGTTGTTCGATTTTGCATGTACTCGTTTATTTTGCATGTTTATAGATTAGAAAACCGTCACTAGGTTTTTACTGTAGTAAAGACGCATTCAGAGCTCTTTAAATTAATAGGTTGTAGACTGTTCTTTGTTAGCTGTAAGTTATATTTCTATGCATTCTTTTGAACGTTGTACAAGTTCATAGCAAGTTAGAAATTAATATGTTACGAATAGTCCGGCATCTGTGTATTTTGAAACCAACTATTTAGCTTCGTAAAATGTTATATATGTATTATCGTTCTTATAATTCTGTTGATTTTAACTACCTAATTACCTAAATTGATCATATTTACTGTCCGTCTTTGTAATTTTGTGCAAGATTTGTTAATGATGACATTATGTTAGGTTATGTAAAGGCATACGATAACTACGGTGTCACTGATAGAATGCGATAGCCAATGTGTTTATATGTCTGTCTCATTAAAACATCTCACTAGCTATAAGTTTAGAAAATTATCCATAATCTACAACGAACAACGTATTGAATGTAGAGGTCTGAACTGTTTCACGTCTTACCATATGACAAACTTCTAGTGACAATAAACAGTCTACAAGCTACAGTGTATGAGCTATTGATTTAAGAGCTCTGAATGCGGCTTATATCTACGAAGTGGTTTTACTAGAGTAAAAATATCTTTATAAAACGGGGCTTATTTACTATAGTAAAAAAAATACTATAGTAGTATATTACTGTAATAAAATTTAGTTATTTTATGAAACAGGCTACTGGAGTAAAAATTTGACATTGATGATCGTTTATAACATTCAGTTTTTTAACGTTGCGTAGATATGACAAAAAAAAACCTTATTCTGTCACGCATATGTCTATTCGGTAGAAATTGTGGACAAACAGTTGAAATAAGAGAGTTGAAATTAAGCATGCATTACGCGAAAAATATAAACAAATATACAGGAGTTCCATTTTTCGATCGGACGAAATATTGTTTATTAACGATAAATTAGATTTTAGGACTACAGGAAAAAAAAGTCACGAAAAAATATTCAAGTGACAACAAATTATTTAAAAACGACAAAATATGTAGTTGATAGATAGAATACACAGGTGAACGACTAAGCCTGGTGCACAGCAGTGATGGGCGCGTAAGTTACATGATGTAAGTTACCTCATTGTTAACGCGTAAACATTTGATGTAAAGTAAACACAAAACCTCTTGTAAACAATGTAAACAACGTAAACAATGTAAACGAGGATTTAGACATGCGCACTTATTTTGAATTACAGAACCCCATTATCAATACATTTTTATAAATAATAGTATTTGAAAAGAAAAAGTAAATATAATATTGTAACATTACAAGTTGCCTATCCTCCCCTGACAGATGCGCAGATGACCAATGGCTATTAGGATATACAGTTGACGGCCAACCACGGTTCCAAACACGTTAAACCTTGTTATATCATTTTATTTCATGTTTGTAATTATTTACATCAATAAACAAGTATTACAGTGTGTTACAGTTCAGAAGTGGGATAAATCCAAGCTTAAGTGGTGAACGATTGGTGACAATTTTTAGTGAGTGAAAATTGAGATTGTTTAAGTTTAAGTGCGGAGTACCTGTGCCGATTCGCGACGGACAGCGAGTGGTGTATTGTAAAACTTCAAGGAATAAACATAATTTGTGTCTGTACGACGTACTGTGCGGCAGAAGTTGTGTTGTGCGAGTTACGCGACGAATTGCGAACCGCGTGGTGAAATTTTGAGGTTAGCGCGGGAAAATCTCGTGAGGTTAGCGTGTTGTGTTGGCGCGAAACTGGTGTTCCGGTGCGAAGCTAGTTACGTTATAGACACTGTGTGAAGTTGGTTAACTGTCAAAAATATTTCAAAATGGCGGAATCTGACAACTACGTTGACGCGACACAGGATTCGAATAGATCATGTGATACAACAAATGGAAACGATACGACGTCCGCCCAGACGAATAACATGAATGTTAATGAAATGCTGCAATTACTTTTAGCTACTATGTTAAGACGTGAGACTCGTGGTGATAGCGCAAGTCCCAGTTCAACAGAAACAACCCGTTCAAGTGCAAGCAAACTTCCCTTTTCAGAAATCGGTGCGCAAATTCCTAAATTCGGGCAAGCTGGTGACGAATCGCTTGATGTTGAAGTCTGGCTACAGCGAGTCGATGACATTCAGTTAATGTACGAAGTATCAGACCAAACGATGAAAGTGTTGGCAACAAATCGCTTACTAGGCAACGCTCGTAAATGGTATGAATCGACACCTGATATTCATTGTAAGCCATGGGCTGGAATTAAAAGCGAGTTGCGAGATCTTTTTGGTAACAGGATCGATGAAATAGATATTTTAGAAAAGATACGAAGCATGCGTTGGAAGTCAAACGAGTCATTCGAGGACTACTTCCATGCGAAGGTACGCTTAGGGCGACAGATCAAAATGAGGGATGAGGAAATGATCCAACATCTCATTCGAGGGATCGATAATTTCACAGTCCGTACACAAATGATTACGAACAAACATACTTCATTATCCGAACTGCTTTCGACAATGAAGATGGTGTCTAAAGAAATGACACGTACAGATCAAAAGCGATCACGTGAACCGTTCTCCGAACAAAAGAAAGTTAGAGACTTTAACCGAGTTAAGATACCCGACAAAACTGGTGTAGTTGACTCTGCGAAAAATGCTGTTAGCAACCCAAGAAATGCGATTGTGTGTTTTAAGTGTAATAAACAGGGACACATAGCCCGTGAGTGCCCAGAAAAACGTAAAAGCAACGAGAAACAATCTTCAATCGATGCAACGGTATCCTCAGTGCACCGTATTGAAACTGACAACCACCTATTTCACAAAGAGTGTGTAGTTAACGGTCGAGCGGTATGCGCTATGCTCGACACGGGCGCAAAATCAAACTTGATCCGTGAGAAATTAATCTGCGAACTAGATGTGCAAGTGCGTCCATCTCAAAATGTGTTAATCGGACTAAACGATACACGAGTGATGTGTAGTGAAGTTGTTGACTTAGAAATCCAAATGGACAATGAACATTATGAACTTGAAGCTATAGTGGTACCAGATCTATCAATTCGTGATGATCTACTTTTAGGCAGGGAGTTTTTAACCTGTGTTGAACTGATCTACGCTAATAGTTGTGTAACGATTCGCAAGCCGAAAGTAGAAATGCCTGCTAGTGAGTGTAGTGAATCAGACATTTTTAGAATTGACACTGACTGTTTATGTGGCCCAATTGAGGTTAATGTTGGTGAAGTGGCCTTGAACACTAAACGCGAAATCCGTGAAATAGTGATAGATTCTCAAGATTTCCCGGAAGAAACTTCAAACGTTACCGGTAGTGAAATCCGAACCAAGATGAAGATCACACTTAAAGATGATAGGCCAATAGGGTTTTCCCCTCGACGATTATCATTCCATGAAAAAGAATTTGTTGATGCTGAAATTAACAGGCTGTTGAAGAAGGGAGTGATACGACCCAGCGTTTCGGACTACGCAAGCCCCATAGTCCTTGTTAGAAAGAAAAATAATGAATATCGTCTCTGCGTGGACTATCGAGCCCTTAACAAGGTGACCTTCAAAGATAAATATTCTCTTCCGCATATCGATGACTTGATAAATAATCTAAGTCAGAAAGAGTACTTTTCAACATTGGATTTTAAGAGCGGATTTCATCATGTTTATTTAGAAGAGCGATCTATAAAGTATACCTCATTTGTAGTGCCTGGAGGACAATATGAATACGTTAAAATGCCTTTTGGGTTATGCAATGGTCCTGCTGTTTTCCAAAGGTTTGTGACAGAGATCTTCCACGATCTAGTGGTGAGTGGTGAGATTCAAATATATCTCGACGACATTTTGGTTGCAAGCAAATCATTACAAGAGCATATTGCTACCCTGAAAAAGATAATGGAACGAATAAAAAGAAGCAGATTACAACTTCGCCTAGACAAATGCAAATTTGCAATGAAACATTTGGAATATTTAGGTTACCGTATTTCCAAAGATATGATACAACCTGGTAATGAAAAGACGTCAGCAGTTGAACGCTTCCCACTGCCGACAAACGAGCATGAGCTTAGACGTTTTCTAGGCTTAACAGGCTATTTCAGGAGGTTCATAAAAAGTTACGCCACGATAGCCAAGCCGTTATCCGACTTACTTCAGAAAGACAAGAAGTTCGTTATGAATGAGGTTCAACGCTCAGCATTCGAGAACCTTAAGACATGTCTGGTGAGCGAACCCATATTAAAAATCTACAACAGATATCTAGAGACTGAGCTGCATACTGATGCTAGCGCTAGTGGCCTAGGCGCCATATTACTACAACGACATGAAGACAATAAACTTCATCCCGTGTTTTACGCAAGCTGGAAGACGACGCCTGAAGAGTCTAGGTACAGTAGTTTCAAACTTGAGACTCTAGCCGTCATCAAAGCTATAGACAAGTTTCGTATTTACCTGCTTGGTAAGAACTTTAAAATCATTACAGACTGTAGTGCCCTGAAACAGACTTTGGCTAAGAAGGATGCCAATAGACAAATATTCGGCTGGTGCATCAAACTGGAAGAGTATGATTACACCATCGAACACCGTCATGGTAAAAATATTAGTCACGTTGATTGTCTTAGTAGATGTTATACCTATGTCATAGAACAAGCTGCCGATGAGCTACACAACAAGCTGGTTATCTTACAAGACGTAGACGAAGAAATCACCCGACAAGGTCAGCTGGTCTCAATTCAGAGGGTATCTCCACCTTCTGATCGCGCCCCGAAGATGGCATCAAAGTTCGTGGGGCCCTACCAGGTCAAAAGGGTCCTCGACAATGACAGGTTCGTCGTGGCCGATGTTCCAGGCCACCCCCGTACGCAGAAGCCCTACGAAGGCATCTTACCATCCGAACGGATGAAACCGTGGGTAAACGGAGAATCCTCCTCCGATGAAGAAGACGATCCACCTTCCGATGATGACATCGAGGACGATGTCGTCTCCAGGACGGCCGACTGTAACATTACAAGTTGCCTATCCTCCCCTGACAGATGCGCAGATGACCAATGGCTATTAGGATATACAGTTGACGGCCAACCACGGTTCCAAACACGTTAAACCTTGTTATATCATTTTATTTCATGTTTGTAATTATTTACATCAATAAACAAGTATTACAGTGTGTTACAATATATAAAATTAGAACAAGCCAAAATACATATTAATAAAAATCGAATATGTTTCATTATATAGGTGTTACAAGTTAGTATATATGAATATGAAATATAAAAAACATTTTTTCTTTAAGAAAATCAGTCTAAATTTTTTAATAACAAAATACATTAAATTTCGCCTTTAAGAAATTTTTCTTTCCTTTTCTTTAACTAAAACAAAACCTATTTTTTCATAGCTATTCCTTCAGTTTCTTATTATTTTGAACTACTTGTTCATTAGGTTCTCTATTATTGGTATTTAATAACTAAAACTAACCTCATTATTTGACAGTTTCCATAGTTTACATTGTTGACAAGTTTACAAATTGTTTACATAAATTTACACGTAAACGTAAACAATTAAAGTTTACGTGTAAACGCCCATCACTGGCCCACAGTGAACCGGTGTAGAGACCGTAACGTAAATAATATATAGAAAGTAAGGCTATGCTGATATTTGAAGAAACAATTGAAATTCTGGTGTTTACAAATTAAATTTATATGAAATATTATATATATACTAGCAGAAAAGCCCGTCATGCGACGGGGTAAAAGTAATCACCAAATTAAAAATAAACTTTCGGTACAATATTAGAACATTGGTGGTGTTTATTAGTCGTAACAACATAATTATTGCCTCTATTTTTAAATTTAAATTGTGGGGTGACATCCCGGGGCCAGACTATTCAAAAATTCTATTGGATAGTTTTCTGTTCCTCAGGTGTCCTCAGTCGATTGAATCGATGCAAAGATATGTTGCAAACTCGCCCTTCAAAAGGTTCAGAACCTCTTCGTTGATGCTTGTATCATCTTCATTTCGGGAGCAGAGGATGGCTCTATTGAAATAGTTAAGGACATCGCTGGCAGTCAAACTGCTTCCAAATCTAGCCGTCACTATTGATGATGAGCTTGTCTGAGCTTATCTCATAGGCGGCTGCCTACTCTGCCTATTAGATCATCCGGCACTGGTGAAAAACAACTGGTACTGGAAGACATGCATGCGATACCCTAAAAACCGAATTGTGTTCAGTAGTAATAAAGGGGTAAACTAATAACAAAGTCGTGTTTAGAACACACCCAGATATTGAAATTAAACGTAATCAAACGAACTTTATTTTCTTGTCCCATTTTCCGACCCTTCTGGGAAATAAAGTGCGGGACAACATTTTGGGCAAAAATCTCGTTAAAATATTTTTTGCAAAAATAAAATTTAGTTTGTTAATCTACGTGTCAATAGCTTTCATTTGATACGGTACTCATATTTTTATAAAATATATCAGCATGCCAAATTTCAACTTTCTAGGTCACCGGGAAGTACACAAAAAACCTCTGTAAGGCCATCTGACACCTCAGCGATTATATTAGGTCGTCAAGGATGAAATTTGTAGAAAAAAAGGCAAAGTTGATTGATAACTTAATAAATATAAGGAATTATTTTATTCATCAAAGTATGCACCTATATTGTCTATACACTTTTGCCATTTAAGCGGCAGGTTGTTCAGGCCGGTGGTATAAAACCCTTTCAGACGATAGTCATTGAGTTCCTGGAAGGCCGGAGTTATGTTACTGAGATATTTTCCAAAAAATTATCATATAAATTCCTCTTCGGGTTTAAATTAGTGTACCCCCCTCAGTTTAATCAACCCCTTTGGTTAAACAACTAAAATCTTGCATAAAAATAAATTTTATTCGCAAAATTCTTAACTTTTGTCTGTTAATTTATGCATTTGCTTTCATTTGATATCCCAGTCACAATTTTAAAAAATTGTTATTTAATTTTTTAACAAAATAAATTTATATATTTTTCCTTTCAAATATCTAAAAATAATAACATCTTAAGTAGATTATCGAAGAAACTATGCATTTCTACTCTTATTACCATATTTAAATGTTGAATACAACCAGATTTTTATTATTACTGTACTGTTCTATATTTACTGAATAAAACTTTCATAGATCGTCTGCAAAAGCTTCAGAATCAAGGTATGCACCTGTGAAAAGTAATATGTTAAATTGTCTTTCTGTGGAAATTAGATTATTTCACGGTGCAATATTATTTATCTATAAACTTTTAACAGGTGTATTACCAGAATATTTACAACAAAATATCATTTTCAATAAAGATGAGCATAACTATTCAACCCGAATTGCTAATAACCTGAGGGTGTTAAAAAATAAAGGAAGTACAAGTGGTAATGAGATTGTTTATAAAGGTTTCAATGTTTTACCATCTGGTTTTAAAGTTGTAATTTAAAACAAGTTAAGATAGTTTTTCTTTCATTTTTAATAAATTAAGTATTAATGTATAGAGTAAATTTCAAATTATTGTATAAGGTAGACCTCAATATACGCCGCAGTTTCGTTCCTAGGAGAACCGGCGTAAACTGAACTGGGATAAAATGAACCTAACTTATAGTGAGGGTATAAGGGTTAAGTTCCAAGTTATATATATAAAAGCCCTAATTTCTGTGTATCCTCGTAACGCTAAGTTCCTAGGTGCTAGCGGGGCTTGAGGTGTGTGGTCGGTCGCTCCCCACAAGTCAGAGCGACGTTCTCCGACAACAGCTCACTTAGGCTAAGCACATAGTGAAGCAGAGAGCAAAGCAGCTCTGAAAGCGGAGAGTAAAACAGCGAAAGAATGTCGCGCTTATAAAAGAGTGTCTACACATAGTGACGCGTTTAAAATCGAGCAGAAAGTTCACAAAATTATAATGGATTTTTAAAGAAAGAACAGAAAACTCTTCCCTGAAAATTTGGTATTTACTAAAAAATAAAAATAAACACACTAGAAGGTGCAATGTTCACAGAATAAATAAAAGTAGACATATACATGGTGAATTTCATCATTTCTATATGCAACTCCGCGAACATCCAGAAAAGTTTCATTCTTATTTTCGCATGAGTATTTCAACGTTTGATTATATTTTGGAAAAAATCAACATAAATTGGTAAAAAATGGGCAAATTTCAATCGGAACCTACTATAAATACCTCTTATAAATGAGAACTACTTGTAAATGCCTCAATATCCATTTTAAACTACTATCTTAGCAACGATGATAACAGAGAAATCAAAATTGTTTGAACGCGTCGCTTTGCTCGACTACAACAACGATATAACCTCGCTGCAGTACGCTCCACTATGCGCGTGTTAACAGGAATTCATTTATTTAATTTCGCCGCTTTGCTCTCCGCTTTCATCGCTGCTTTGCTCTCTGCTTCACTATGTGTTTAGCCTTAGCGAGAATATAGCTCTTAGCTCTCCAGTCAGTATATACCTTGGCTTAATTAAAGAATGTTGTGGCAATTAACGTTATGCCCGCGGTCCGTGTCTGGCCCAATACCTATTTCTAAACGACACGAATTGAGCGGCTTTTTAGGATTTCCTAGGTATAATCAGAAACAGCTATACCATTGAGGTCCAGCATATGGCCCACGGGCCGTACCCGGCCCGATATTAATTTTTAAACGACACGCATTTATCAGCTTTTTTAGGATTTCCTAGGTATAATCAGAAACAACTATACCATTCATGTCCAACATATGGCCCGCGGGCCGTATCCGGTCCGATACTAATTTTTAAATGACACCCATTGAGCGGCTTTTTAGGATATCCAAGGTATAATCAGAAACAGCTATACCATTGATGTCCAGCATATGGCCCGCGGGCCGTACCCGGCCCGATATTAATTTTTAAACGACACGCATTAAGCAGCTTTTTAGGATTTCCTAGGTATAATCAAGAAACGTTTTTGTTTTGTTAATATACGCAAAATCATGCAAATTTTAATAATTGATTCCTGCTTATATTGATTTTTATTCGATATCAGTTTGCCAACGTTCTTGGCAACGGGTCTGCTAGTAAATAAATAATAGACGTAAAGGATATCTATAACGCTATTTTATTTTACTTAGTACTCATTGACTCGTTCTTAGAGTTTACTCTTGCAGTTTGCTGAGCAGATTGTTTGATTTTATCTGCATTTTTTCATAATGATAGTAATAGTTAAAATCGGTAAATTAATTATCCTGCAGATATCGGGACGTTTTCTTCCACTTTCCATTCGTCTAATAACTTCCATCTTCTTCTCGAAGGAGATAGAAATTCTAGCCCTTTTAGGTCCATTTTGAGATAACATTTCCTTTCTTTGAAATGGTATTTGTTTTAATGTACCCTTTTGTACACGCGTATGCAAAAAACACCTATTTTATAGAAAAAAATAAACTAATTTAATTACGAATAACTAAACTAGATAAATACGCCAGACGTGTAGAAGGATACTTTTATACGCGATGATACTGGAGCACCGTCCAGTCCAATTGTCGCGGTACTTTCCCAGTCAGATTGGGGAATCCCAGGCGTACGATAGTTAATCCAGCGCAGGCGTAAAAGTAAATTGGCGTACATCGAGCCGGCGTATATCGAGTTCTACCTGTACATATGTTTATAAACTATATGTATATTAGATTCGGCATAATTTTAAATAATAATAATTTTTATTATTGTTATGCAAGACAACGAACTAGATATCTATGAAACAGCGTTGCCAAACGTCCCGATTTTTGCGGGACGTCCCGCTTTATTAACAAGAATAGATTGTCCCGCGCCCGATTGACAGCTAAATTCACGAATTATTAAAAAAGAAATAAAATGTTGAGGTAAGGTCAAAACAATGCGATGGATGCATGTGTACGTAATGCCGGCGTGCCGTACAGGCATTTGCACGGAACTTTGCACATTGGTACTTGATGAAGTAGACTATATGGACCTGATTTATGAAGAATTCAACTTGCCAAAACCAACTATTGACGTGATTGCGAAAAATTTGATAGACTTAGCTGCACAAAAATGGGATCAGTTATTTAAGCTATTCCCGGAAAAAAACACTAAAAATATTTACAAATTAATTTCATTTATTATAAACATACCAACATCTAATTGCTATCCCGAACGAGTATTTTGTCAAATTAATTTAAAATGGTCAGAAGCAAGAAACAGGTGTTCTATTGAGTTCATAAAATCAGAATAACTTGTTCAATTCAACATGCAATACTCATGTGCTGAATTTTATCAATATATTAAGAACCAGAAAGTAACTCTTTCTAAAGTAAAATCGTCAGCTAAATACAAATAGGCGAGTTTCTGAAAAAAATATTGTTCAGTATCAGTATTTAGATTAAAATGTACCATTTTGATTGCTTTAAGATAAATAAACATTTAGAAATATTTAACTGTACATTTTATTAGGTTGTCCCGCTTTTTGCGCCTTAATCCCGATTTTTTTAAATTTATTTGGCAAAAATCCCGATTTGGTAAAATAATAATCTGGCAACGCTACTATGAATACATAATTTATATTCTGTAGGTCCAACTGCTGGCGCACAATTTTATTGGAGACACAATAAACACATATGTAACGGTATAAGGTTTTCTTGCTTATATATGCCAAACCCTAAAGACTTCTTGAACTAGAAACTGTCCAAATACGAATTTCTACACAAGCAGTACAAAAATTGTCGAAAATTCAAAATCTACCTGTTCCAGGAGGTCCAACCATTAAAACCCCCTTCCAAGGCCTCCTTATGCCTTTAAAAAATTCAGGCATCCACATTGGCAACACTATCGCTTCTTCCAGTAGCTCCTTGGCGTCTTTTAAATCTGCTATATCATCCCAGTGAACATCAGGGTTTTTCTGTACAATATCTCGTTCCAACATCTCCACCAAATCTCTATCAAAAGAGTGACATTGAAACTTTTTCTCCTCTTCCTCTGATTGGTCGTCATCTTTATTTTTTCTTTCTCGTGCTGACCTTGAACCAGATCCCTCGCTTGAATCAGAAGCATTCTTTTTAAGTGGTTTATCAATCCTGTTGTTAACTGGTGATTTAAAAACTGAATTACGGCTCCCACTTTTTTTTCTATTGGTGAAAACTACGTCTTTTTCTTTTGAAACTAAATTAGGAGGAAAGACGTATGGGTCCGGTGTATTATACCAACCGGAGTTTTCAGATCTAATAGATATACCATCATAATTTACATCTTTTTTCACTCCTTTGGGTAAATCCATACTTATTTTAATTTGATTTAGTAAATGTTGAGCTGATTTTACACTATCATATTCTTTTTTTATTTCTTTTAGGATTTTAGCCTTGTCTGCTCGGATAGGTGATTCAGTGAAAGCATTTAAATGTTTTTGCATTAAAGAAATTGATCCTTCATAGTAAACTGACGCTTCTTCATATTTACCTATAACAGCTAATTCTCGGGCAGTTTTTGCACTTTCACAAAATTGAACTATTTGTTTATTAAACCCAACGGCCATCATTTACGGCAGCTCACGTGAAATCTATAAACAATAAAAACTGATGTGAAGTGTGCATCCTCACACGTACCAGATATTCGTGGGTATCTACAAAGTAAAAGAGGCACATGGATAAGCCAGATTCTGGATGCCCGGTACAATTTGATACTAAACAATTTTGGCTGTAATCGCCTCAAAATAATCAATTATTTGAAAAACTATTTTCGTCTGTTAATTTAAGTATTACGAGCTTTCATTTTATATCCTACATATAAATGATATTTTTCGTAATTCTATAGACGAGTAGCAGCAGAGACTTAAGCGCTGTATAACGGCCAGAAGTGGTCATTTTGAAAATAGGTTATATATGTACTTCAAAAAAATTAAAATTACTTTAAGCAGTTTGTAGAATTTCACTTGTAAAAGTATTTATGGCAAAGCTATATACCGTGTGTGTATATAGCTTTTCGCGTTTCGTGTAACGAAACGCGGAACGGAAACATCATGTTTTATTTTCCAAATATCTACTGTTACAGATATTCTATGGCAGAGTTTCCCAAACTGTGCTCCGCAAAACTTTCGGGCTCAGAAGAGACCTATAATATTTTTGGATGGAACAAAGTTTCATACACATGACGTAATTTCTAAAAGTTGGGTTGATAATAGTAATCTATGTGTGGTAGATGTTCATAATCAGAGTAGTACTAAAGCAGAAATAAGTGATTATCTTTATGAATATAATATATATTTTGAAGACAATTATACAACAAAATATAAACAACAATTTTGAAACAAAAATATATATGTATATATGGGTGTGCTTAAGATCGCACGATCGAAGTGAAAACTTCTATGACGATCGAATCAATTTCAATTAATATATACAGTCTGTATAATAAGACATACATGCTTATAACTCATGATCAGGCATGTTCACAAATAATAAAGAGGTTCAAACATGATAAAAATATCAAGACCTAATACGCCCTATAATAAAAATTGTTTAGTTAGTGTTTTGTCTTTCAGTAGTGCGGTTGTGTAATAATGAGTGTTATTTATGCAAAACGTTTTGAAGCGGTATTTTACGTACCCACCCAAAATGTCCAAAACTGTCCTTTTCAAGTGCAGAAAAATATATGCACAAGTCAGTAGACTTTGTGAAGTATTGGGTGAAACGTTATAAAATTAATAAAAATGTAGACGATTTACCTAACCGTGGATTAAAAAAACTGACCACTAAAAAACCACTGAGAAGTCGTTTAATCGAAAATGGTATTAAATTCAGGAGCACCAAACAAACACCATTGTTATCAGTGAAACATGGCGAAACACAACTGACTTGGGCCAAGGAAAATTTAGACCGCGATTGGAGTGATGTGGTTTTCTCTAATGCCCGATGCATCCTATAGAAAATGTTTGGGGGTACATGAAATATAAGCTTCGAACAAAAAACGTTCAAAATTTGGATCAAACAACTCGTCAAATACGGCAGATATGTAGATCACTGCACAGTCGTATGCCGAAAAGCTGGTAGAAAGTGTACCGAAAAGATACCAAGCAATAATTGATAATAATGGAGATTAGACCAATTATTAGGTAGTAGCGTAAAAATATATACAGTAAATTTTTAAATTATTTTTGTTTTTCCTTTCCTCTCTTATAGTTCGCCAAAAATTAACAAGAACGTCTTATTATACAGTAGTAATTGGATTAGAAATTAATTTACTTTCCTTTTGTTTGTTTAACATTCCTTTATTAAGAAAAAAGAAGAATCATACTCCTTTGAATCTTCTATTAAATATTTTTTAGTACAAATTTAATTTTTAATATTTAAAATAAATTTTAGAAGAGAATTATTAAAAGTAAATACATTTTTAATAATATTAATCAATTCAACTTTATTATTAAAAATAGGTGCTGCACCATTTCATTTTTGATTTCCAGAAATTATTGAAGGCACCAAAAACACTTCTATCAATCTATGAATTTATCCAGTAGATTTTTTTATTCAACTTTTTTCTTTTTTTAGAAATAGTAGAATTATTATAGCTGCTGCGACCTTTCTATAGTACGACGCCAGCTTAACAACTCTCCATAACTGATCAAGTGGACACAGGTTTGAGAGTTCTCGCGAGAGCCTTCTTGGCGAGCAGCTCGCCGGGTGCTCTCGATAGTACATCTGGTCGAAATCATCTCTCTAGTGGACCAGTCCGTGAGAGTTGCACTCGCGAGTTATCTCAAATGAAAAGACACATTTAGTTTAATATCCTTACATAATAAAAATATTGAAAAATATGCGATTAAAATTTAACTAATTTTTTATTTTTAATAGTAATATCTGATCAATAATGAAAGCTACTTCTTCTGTTTTAAGTCGAATAGAATTATGTTTAGAACATAATGGAAATCAAATGGAACATTATTTATTTAACAATTATTAATTTTTAACTTTAATTTATCACTCTTGTTTTTCATCCATAGCTTACTGCATATTAATATTAAAAATAAAAAAATATTTAAATTTCAATCGCAGTTTTTTCAATATTATTATGATGTAAGGATATTAAACTTACACACGATTGAATTAAAAAGAATACACTATCGAATAGGTATAAAAATATGTATAATCCCATTTGAAAAAATATAACTTTGTACTCTAACTTGAAAACCAATGATTTAAAAAATTATTTTCTTCTTTAAGCAGATGTACCGCTTGGTTTCTTATAACTTTGTTCTATAGTCTTTTTTAGGGTATGACCAAAAAACCCTTATACCGTCATTTTGTCGTCTGTCTGTCTGTTCGGTAAAAATTGTAGCCAAACGGCTAAACCTAGAGAGTTGAAATTTGGTATGCTTATACAACTATTTGACCCGTACATAGGAAAAATACTAAAATATCTGAAAAACATATCCCCCTAAAAAATAAACAAATATCTGCTCATCAAAAAAAAAAATATTTTTTAAAAATTCTGTGTAGGATATCAAATGAAAGCCCTTAGTACGTGGATTAACGATCAAAATTTTATTTTTGTAAAATAAATGATTTTGGCGCGATTTTGCCAAAATAATGCAAAAAAAAAATTTGTCCCACACCTGTAGCCTAGATGGTGTAAACTAAAAATCTGAAAAAATATAATTAATGTACATTTGTGTGAATCGTAATAGTACAACAGGAATTTTTGATCAGATTATGTTTTCGGAAAATGACGCATTTTTTCTGTTTTTTTTTGTTGATGATGTACAAAAGTTATAGTTATGTAACATACTATACTAGAAGGCGTATCCTGGTCTAATGGTTAGCTTGCTTGCTTGCTACGCAAACTAGGATTCGCTCTCGGGCAGAGGAGAAAATTATATATATATATTTTTTCATTTTTATTTTGTTTAAATTATTTTGTCAAAATTCTAGTTATATTTTGGCAAATATTGCATTTAATTTTTAAGAGCGTAAATTTAATAACCAGTTGGAATTGTTGGAATTATATTTTTATTCTAGGTGTCCAAAATGTTTACGAAACCAGAGGGACGGAGCATATGACTTAAAACAACCAATGGAAGCCATAGACGCAATTTTCAAAATTTTAATGAACCTTGCTATATAAAAAGAAAACACTGTACATATTTAGAAACCTAATAATAAAAATTAATAACCTATTTGGTATTCGAATTAAAATTAACAAAAAAATATTTTAACATAAAATTTGTTTTTAACACGTTCGCGGACGGCTATACCCGTCGAATATTTTTCCTAGCTCAGGTCATGACGGTCTAAACCGTCCTACTTTTTTATTCAAATATACAAATGACGGCTGGGGCACGTTTTAATTCCATTTAAGTATATAAAAACTAGTATAAACTGTCCTATCAGAAACATACCAAACACAGTAAATGTCCTATTATAAACAAAAATCTAAAAAAGTGACATTTTGGGTACATCTCATTGTACAAAACTGT
The DNA here is from genome assembly GCA_963971575.1 of Liopterus haemorrhoidalis. Classification (NCBI taxonomy): domain Eukaryota; kingdom Metazoa; phylum Arthropoda; class Insecta; order Coleoptera; family Dytiscidae; genus Liopterus; species Liopterus haemorrhoidalis. The sequence goes on from OZ020619.1 coordinate 17,498,422, forward strand.
CCGCGAACGTGTTAAAGCTCTTAGATTAACAGACGATAAATTATTTTAAAAATATCCCTCATGTTGCCGTGATTACTTCAATGCTAAATTTGTCCTACACACTCAGCATGCCGCCTTCACTTATTATATACCTGCGAAACTCTGCAATGTGTGAAAATTCACACTTCACATCAATTTTTAGGGTTTTGTAGGTATGACCAAAAAACCCTTATACCGTCATTTTGTCGTCTGTCTGTCTGTCTGTCTGTCTGTCTGTTCGGTAAAAATTGTAGACAAACGGCTAAACCTAGAGAGTTGAAATTTGGCATGCTTATACAACTCTTTGACCCGCACATAGGAAAAATACTAAAACATCTAAAAAACATATCCCTCTAAAAATATAAACAAATACACTGCAGGCCATAAGTTTAGGACCAGTTGTTTTAATATTTGATTATTTGATTTAATTTTCAACGGAGATAAAAATTGATGAGTATTTAATTTTTTCTATTATGCAGAACATAACTTTAGTCTACATAGATCATTTTAAGATGGTTCTTATTTATTTATAAAAAATTATCCGAGTTTATGTTATGTTTGTTTGTTTTCGCTTACGTTAGTATATTTACATTACGATATCTTTGGATTGTTAAATTAATGCTGACTTGAAATTTCTTTTATATTTATACTGTTCACTGTTAATATAGTCTTTATTAGTGACTTACAGTAAGTTTGAAGCGGTAGTTATTTTTTCAAATCAGTTTTTATTTTGTAATTTTTCCGATACAACTTTTTTCGATTTTTACATCACTGAGACTACCAAAATGGGAAAAACTCGAGAACTTAGTCTTGAAACTCGTTCAGCCATCATAACCCTTCCGTAATGAAGGTAAATCTGAACGTATTATTGCTGCTCAGTTGAAACCTTCTAAGACTTCTATGCACAACGCTATTGCAAGATTTAAGGAAACAGGCAGCAATAAAGACCTACCACATTCAGGACGACCCAGAATCACATCAAAAGTGCAGGATGACTTTGTTGCTATCACAAGTAAAAGAAATAGACGTCTGACCGCCCCTGAGATTCGAGCAGAATGGAACAGAACTGGTTCGAAGGAGGTATCATTAACTACCGTGAAGCGCCGTTTACGTGAAGCCAATTTGTTCGGCCGTGTCGCTGTTCGAAAACCACTTCTTAGGCCCCAAAATAAGAAGAAATGGTTAGAGTGGGCTCTTCTTCATCGCCAGTGGACAGTGGATGATTTTAAAAAAGTACTGTGGACAGATGATTCGAAGTTTGAAATATTTGGTTCCAGGCGTAGAACATTCGTCCGTCGGAGCCAGGGAGAAAAGATGCTGCCTCAGTGTGTGGTACCCACAGTAAAGCATGGAGGTGAGTCCATTATGGTCTGGGGAGCTTTCTCGGGTCTTGGCCTGGGAAATCTTGTGCGTATAGAAGGTATTCTCAACAAGGAGCGCTACAAATCAATTTTAGAAGACCATGCGGTACCGTCTGGCCTAAGAGTGATTGGACCTGGGTTCACTCTGACGCAAGACAACGACCCGAAATATTCCTCAAAATTGTGCAAGGGGTTTGTAGAAGAGAAAGAAGCTGCTGGAGTGCGCAAAAATATGGTCTGGCCACCACAGTCGCCGGACTTGAATCCCATCGAGTTGTTATGGGAGGAAATGGATCGTAAGGTCCGGGAAATCTGTCCAACGTCCAAATAACAATTTTGGAGAGTTTTAGAAGACACGTGGAATAGCATGCAACATGAAAAAATACAAAAATTAATCGCCCGTATGCCAAGACCGTATGCAAAAAGTTTTAAAATGTAAAGGAGGTGTTTTGACGAAAAGACTGTTTAACGTTTTTATGTATATTTGAAGGTTATTTTATACAAATTTATGACTGTTTCTAAATAAAACATATTTATATATCTAAAAATTGATATCATCAATACAAAATATTTTGTACAGTGACGTTTTGTACTAGTTTTGATTAAATACCGTACTGGTCCTAAACTTTTGGCCTGCAGTGTATGTGCTCATCGAAAAAAAAAATATTTTTTTAAAATTCTGAGTAGGGTATCAAATGAAAGCCCTTGGTACGTGGATTAACGATCAAATTTTAATTTTTGCAAAATAAATTATTTTGAAGCGATTTTTGCCTAAATTGTGCAAAAAAGTTTTGTCCCACACCCTGTAGCCCAGATGGTTTAAACTAAAAATCTGAAAAAATTCTAAGTAATGTACATTGGTGTGAATCGGAATAGTACAACAGGAATTTTTGATCAGATTATGTTTTTGGAACAAAAAGCATTTTTTGTGTTTTTTTGCTAATAATGTTATAGTTATATAGTTATATGGACGCTAAACAGTAACGTGTTTCTTGGTGCAGTGGTACAATAATGGTAATAGGCATTCGAATTAAAATTCATAAAAAAATATTTTGACATAAAATTTGTTTTGGCATCCCAAATAATCATCATTCACTTACTAAATACCTGCAAAACCCTGAAATGTGTGAAAATTCACACTTCACATCAATTTTTTGTAACTATAATAGTAAGGCTAATATTGGCAGTGGTCGGTTTCGCCGTTATACCCTGTAGATTAAAATTGTGACTGTACATATCGTCGGCTTACTTGTAAAACCTTCTAAGTCCGATTTTCAAGTGTATTGATTTTTTTTGTTTATTATTTCCGTAAAATAATACAAAAATGATAAAATAATCATAAAATGTTTTTGCCCATTGTAACTGAAATTATATTACTGATATTTCCTAAAACAGAGTTCTAAAATAATGATTGTAGCAAGTTTTTTGCCTCTCCTGAAAAGTTATGCTTCTCGGACTTAGAAGTATTTACAGGTAAGCCGACGATATTAAGTTAAATTTGCTTATGTACATATGTTTTCTTTGTACGGTTTTTTGTATAATTTTAATGTTTAATTATATTCTGTCAAGTTTTTTATACACATATATTGTACATTACATATTTAATACCTGAGAATGTATGTTTTTGGAAAATAAATATTTTACTTTTATTTTTAAAAATATTCAAATTCGGTTCTGCTTGTATACTTGATAATACCTTGGATAATCCCTTATTAATGGTATGACCGCTCAACAGCAGGTCATCTGGTCAGACTAGAGACAGCTATCAGGAATGCTTTCGTTGAAAACAAACACCTGCTAGCTGTGTTTTTCGATATTGAGAAAGCCTATGACACTGCATGGATATATGGTATTCTCCGTACTTTGCATTCTTGGGGTCTTCGAGGACGCTTGATGTTCTTTTTAAAAGACTTCCTGTCGAACCGGTACTTCAGGGTGCGGATCGGAAATAATTTGTCACAAATGTTCGCACTGGACAATGGGGTCCCACAGGGCTCCATACTGAGCGTTACGCTATATTTGATTGCCATTAACAGTGCAGCTTCATGTATTCGATTACCTGTACAGAGTTCGATATTTGTCGACGACATTGGTATCTTTGTCGCCGGACAAAAGACTAGTACAATCGAACGTCAGCTTCAGCTGACCATCAATCGTCTTGATACATGGGCAACCGAAAATGGCTTCAAATTCTCGACCAGCAAAATTGTGTGTGTCCATTTTTGTAGGAAAAGGAGTGTCCATCCCAACCCTACACTCACGCTAAATGGAGCACAGTTACCATTTGCCGATACTGCCAGATTTCTGGGTCTCGTGTTCGACAGTTGTCTAACATGGCGGGCACATTTTTTATCCGTCAAGAAAAAATGCCAAAAGTCACTCAAATAATTGCGGGTCCTCAGTCATAAGACTTGGGGTGCAGACCGCACATGTCATGTTGCGTTTATATCGTTCTATAGTGCGCTCTAAGCTGGACTATGGCTGCGAACATACAGAAAGCCGGCACCGGCTTAACTGGCAACAAGCGCTGATCTGCCGCAGTCTCTGTCCATGTTTTCAAATATAACCGCACACGCTGTGTACTGGTCGGCGCCGGTCGGTGTCGGCTACCCGCTTACCAAAACGTTTAAGCAGCTTGTTGTCAGCGCAGAAACAAAAAAAAAATATTAAAAATCTTGCATCATCTTCTTTTAATTGAGGAAAAAGGTGGTGGTATTCCCCATATTTACGTCTCTCTTGGTTTATTGCATGTATACCTTTTCTTTTAGATTCCATTTTTAAATATAGTGATTCTGTTAGAAACAACTCATCCAAAGATGAATCAGAAGTCGCCATTTTCACTTATTTCAACATATAACTGAGCCAATATACGAAAGAGTGGGTAAACACTTTCAAAACTAGCGTTCACTCTATGCTAGGCCAATATAATTAAAAGATGTACGATATAGAATAAATAAATATGAAAAAATAAATAAAAGCTTCAATATATAGGTTATGTCCTCTGTCAGTGTCACATGCAATATCAGCGTTTAGCGTGTGCTAAATCTGTAACCCAGCACTTGTTTTTGGTACCGAATGTCAGCGCTGATTTGAATGCCAGCTTTCTGTATGTTCGCGGCCTTAGGATGTCTAGCTTACGGGTCAGCTAAACACCAAGAGATACGAATTCTTGACACTGTACATCACACTGGGGTTAGATTGGCCACAGGTGCATTTCGCGCCAGCTCAATACCAAACCTGCTGTGTGAAGCAGGCGAACCGTCACTGTACAATCGTCGTAAAATTCTATCCCTGCGTGTACGGCTGCACTCATTGCCAAGCCAGATCATCCCGCGTATGATCCTATTCTACAAAATAGGCATACAGAGACTTATGACAGAAAACCAACAGCCAATAGGCCTTTTGGTCTGCGGATTTTCGATATTTTGGGTGATATTGATTTTAATATGCCCGAAATGGCAAGTTTCGTTTTGAGTGCTGTTCCACCATGGACGCGGCAGCGTCCACATGTGAACCTCACATTAACTAGGTTTGATAAAGATACTACGTTGCCTATCGAACATGAGTTACAAAGAACACTGGTCCCTAGGTTCAAGGATACTGTCATATTTACTGACGGATCAAAATCCGGTACCAGGGTTGGGTGTGCGTTCGTTGTCTTGAATCCACGCCAACAGTTTCAGTACCGTCTGCACCCCATAACGAGTGTGTACACTGCTGAGCTGTACGCTGTATTCAAGGCCCTGTGTTTTGTTTCGTCAGAGCAAAGTAAGTCAAGTGTTATCTTGACGGACTCGCTGAGCGCTCTGAACAGTATCCAAGATCCAGATCCAGTGCATCCTCTTGTACTAAAGATCCGGTTGCTACTCCACAATCTGAGTGCTCAGAATGTGAGAGTAGAGCATTTTTGGATACCTGGACATGTTGGTATTAAAGGCAATGAAGCGGCTGATGTCGCTGCATAAGCCGCCTCTCACAGACCTATGATTGATGTGAGTTTCATATTTCCAGATGACGCAAAGAGTCATCTGAGGCATCTGGTTTTAGCCAGGTGGCAGCATGAGTGGGGCAGCATACAAGACGTTAAGTTGAGACAGATTAAGGGAGACGTTAAACCATGGGGTTCTTCCTGCAGGATTAACCGCAGGGAGGAAATCTCCATCACACGCCTTCGTATAGGTCACTATTGAGACACCTCCTTCGAGGTAGAGTCCCCTATCTGTAAGACGTGCAACACAGATTTGTCTGTGTTACACTTTTTAGCCGAGTGTCAAGTTCGAGGATGTCTGGGAGAGGCTAGGCCTATGCTATGACCTGTCAGTTGCTTTGGGTGACGACAGGGTACTCATGGACAGGCTCTTCCTGAGAGAATCGAACTTACTGTTCTATTTGTGAAGTCTTGCACCTTGTTTTAATTTGTTCTATTTAGAGCCTCTTACCATCACCCTGAGTCTGTTCAATTATTCGAACAGACTTTTTTTATCTTATTTATTTGTGTTTGTCGGTGCAAGATTTCTTTTATTGAGTAAGCGTATTTTTATTGATTTTATTTATTTATTGTTTAATTTATTGATTTTAATATGTAGAGTAGTCATTTAGATGAGCTGCGTTAGGCGCAAATAGCCTTTGTTGCTGTACGCCAAAAAAATTTAACTAACTAACTAACTAACTTATTAATCGTATGTCCAGTGGCGCACACAGATTTTTGGCTTGGGGGGTCCAATTATAGACATAATTTTTATAAAGAAATATTATATATTTAAAACTTATTATACTCTATCTCCGAAACACTGATAGTAATAAAATTTATTATTTGTAAAAAGTTATTGTATTATCACACAGAAGCGGTAAAACAAAAGCGACAAAATATGAATAGTTCGAAACGAAATATTGTTAAAAACAACCGAGTGTGCCGCACATAGTATATGGGAATACGAACTAGGGTTAAACACAATAGACCATAAAAATTTGACCCTAAAATTTTGAAGAAAAATATGGTCACAGGGGTGTGTTTAATGATATGAGAAATATGGTCATAGGCGGGCGTTTAATAAAATGATAAATAGTAATATAGAAATACACAAAACCAATTTAAACGTGTTTAAAATGTGCACGCCACTGGTAACTGCCTGACAAAATGATTTACTACTATCAGTCTTTCAGAGATAGAGTATACAAACAATAAGAATGATTATGAAATTTATTGCAATATTATTTATAATTTATAATCATTTTGGCAATGTTTTTATGAACATTTGTACAATGTATTTCAACGTAGGTACACTTAAAATTTTGGTACGGGGTGGTCCGGACCCGTTGGACCCCCCCCCTTGTTTGCGCCAGTGGGTATTTCATAAAATCATCCCAAGAGTCCGGCCCTAGTATCTAAACGAAAACTATACTATCACAATGTAAACGTTTGAGATTCGACTAGTGCTAGTAATCGCGCTACTAGGATAGTTGATTTGTAAAAAAATAGTCACTATCAGGGGCGGATCGAGGGATTGAATCGGCCCGGGCGATTTGGATGTTTCGGGACTTGTTGACTATTTATAGAGAATGTTATTAGGTGTGTGAATTAATTCGGTTCATCTGGCGATCAATTGCTGTACTATGGAATTTTCTAACCTCTAATATCTGCAACCGGCTTTATGTTTTAGTGTTGGCATATGGCAATAATATTCAGTTGATAAACGTTTGGGTTTATAACAATAATATCGTGTTTATCTGATTCGAAAATGTCGAAATTCGAGCCAAATAAGCATCATTTCCAGGAAGTTCTCATTTTCTGTTTTCATTTGCTGAAATCAGCCGCTGAAGCTCATCGACTGCTCGTAGAAGCTTATGGTGAAAGTGCTCCCACCGACAAATCATGTAGAGAATGGTTTTGACGTTTCAAAAGTGATGATTTCAGTGTCGATGTAAAACCTCGTCCAGGTCAGCCGAAGAAGTTCGAGGATGAGGAATTACAGGCGCTAATCGATGAAGATCCGTATCAATCGCAACATGAGCTCGCACAATTGTAAAATGTTGATCGATCAACAATTTCTGTGCGTTTGGCAGTCATGGGAAAGATTTACAAAGAAGACGGGTGCCGTACGAACCGAAAGAAAGAGACATCGAGAGGCGCAAAACCAAGTCTGAAATCTTGCTTGCCAGGCAAAAACGAAAAGGTTTTTTGCATCGTATTGTGACTGGATACGAAAAGTGGATACATTTCGATAATCTCAAACGAAGGAAATCCATTTGCGACTCAGGAAAATAATCCTCATCGAGACCAAAGCGGAATATTCACGGCAAGAAAGTAATGCTCTGTATATAATGGGACCAGAAGGGTGTAGTGTATCATGAGCTATTAAAGCAGAGCCAAACCATCACTTACGAACTTAACCAACAACAATTGCTCCGTTTAAGCAACGCATTGAAGAATAAGCGATCGAAATATGCAAAGAGACACGACAAAGTGATCCTCCAGCATGATAACGCTAGACCACATGTTGGAAAGATTGTGAAGGCCATCTTGGAAGCACTTGGCTGGGCCGTTTTACCTCACTCGGTGTATTCACCAGACATTGCTCCATCAGATCACTTGTTCAGATCGATGGCACACGGGCTTTCTGGTCAGCACTTAAACAATTATGAAGAAATAGAAAAATGGCTCAATGAATGGATCGCTTCGAAGGACGAGTCGTTTTTCAAACGAATAGTACAACTGCCAGACAGATGGTAAAAATAATAACAAGCGATGGCAAATACTTTGTATAGTATATTTTTTTGTTTTTTTCACAACAAAGTCTTTTCTGAAATTAATTCACACATCTAATATAATTGGCCCGATTCCCGGGCATAAATAAAGACCAAAGTATATTTAAATAATAATATAATAATAATAATAAGTTTTATTTTATAAATAAATATTTGTACATTAGTAAACATAGTGATAAATGATAAAGTAAAACATTAGAATCACCACTAAAGGTTGAACAACCTGTGCGTGGCTAATTTTGTGCTTATGTTATTGAGTAAATGTAATTTATGCATGAAGGTACAATATTTATATAAAACTAAATTTTAATATATGACATTTGATCATGTAAATAATTTGAAATATAGATTTTTCATTTTTCAATAATATCACAAATTATAAACTTAGATTTACAAGCTGAAGGTATGAATCGGTGATGAAGATTTTTTAGTTATTTTGTACTTATTTCAGTAAATTTTCAATTTCATTGTTGGAAAGTGATATGCTAAATTTTTTTGATATTTTTATAAAATTATGAGCCAGTAAATTTATATTATTTGTATCAATGTATGTTAAAAATGTATTATAAACTTTCGATATATTGTTCACAAAGCTACGTTGTCCGAAACATTTTAGCGACATTCTTGAAATTGCAAGATGTTTGTTTCTAGTAGTATAACCGTGATCAAGTTTATTGATAACTGTTTGATTTTTCTTAACGTATTTTAAAGTGCTAAGTATATATAATTGTGAAATTTGCATAACATGACTGTCTACAAAAATTTGTTCAGTTGGATAAGTTCTTCTTTTTTTATGCATGATTTTTAGAATAATTTTTTGGCTTATTTTTATTTTGGTAAGGTAGCATTCTGCAGCCCCACCCCAAGCTAATAGACCATAGTTTAAAATGGATTCTGCAAGTGAATGATAGAAAGTATATAACAGTTTCTTAGGCATAATATCCCGTAAATTTTTGAAAATAAAAAACAATTTCCTGAGGTTGGAATTAATTTTTTCTGTGTGCATATCCCAGCGTAAATGTGAATCAATGATTACACCCAAGTACTTCACATTTTGTATTTTTTTCACAGTTTGAGTGCAATTACAGTTATTATTAACGGGACAGTTAGCATCATGTAGTATAATATCAAAATTTGGCTGGGTACATTTGTATATTGAAAAGGGTACGAAATGTGTTTTTTGTAAGTTCAGAGTTAACAAATTGGTATCCAACCAATTTTTGATTTATTTGAAATCATGCTCAGCAAGCATTTTTGCTTCATCCCATGATTTTGCTTCAGTAAATAAGACTGTATCGTCCGCGTAAGAAATTAATTTTCCCTTAATATAAATATTATATAAAAGGTCATTTATAAATAAGAGAAACAAAATCGGACCCAGGACAGTGCCTTGGGGCACTCCACATTTTACGTACTCGATCTCGCTTTCTACCCCATCTATTACTACTTTTTGCTCTCTGTTTAATAAGTAGGTTTTAAATAAATTTAATGGGACACCTCTGATTCCATATATTTCCAGCTTAGTTAGTAAAAGGGCGTGATCTACCGTATCAAACGCTTTAGCAAGGTCAAGAAAAATAGCACAGCATGAGTTAGATTTATCTAGGTTAGAATATATTAAGTCAGATAAACGGGCTATTGCATCTTCAGCACTTTTGTTTTCAGTGAATCCGAATTGATTATTAGAGATAAGTTGATACGTGTTTATAAAGCTCATTAATCGACGTTTTATTATTTTTTCGAAAATTTTTGCCAGAGTAGATATCAAAGATATTGGCCTATAATTCGATATTTTATTATGTTTAAATATAGGTTTAAATATAGGTTTAACTAATGATATTTTAAATGTGTCTGGGAAATAGCCTTTTTCTAAACAATTATTAAATATTGAAGATAGAGGTTTTGAAATTGTTTTAATGATTTTTTTTATAGTTTCTGAGTTTAAACCATCATGACCCGCAGATTTTGTATTCTTTAATTGAACAGTGGTTTCTTCAATTTCAACAGAATCTAAATATAATAATATAATAAAATAAACTTATTTAATTTATATTTTTAGTATTAATATCGAAAATAAAAATACAGTCTATAAAATAATGAAAAAATGTTAGAAAAACAAATAAAAAAATGTGAGTAATATCATAGAATTGATCATGGGTATTTGAGTGGACAGCGGCCGTCACATCGGCCCAAAAAAGCTGTCGGCCCATCGGGCGATGCCCGATCGCCCGATAGGTCGATCCGCCCCTGGTCACTATGCCACTATCCTACCACCACTAGTAAGTTTCTCATTATTCGGGGTTATCTCATGTGGACTACACCAATGTAAACAAAACAGGTGCAGAAATTTTTGTTTTGACTTGATTCCCTTTACAGAATTCATTCTTATTAGACCAGGAGCTCTCATGACAGTTTTTGGTCTCCGATTTCATACAGCATGCCTTTTGGAGGAGAGAATATTTACCCTGTGACAACAAAAAAGGGATGGTATTAAATCCCTGCACGCTTTTCGGTCATAGGGACAATTGCATTTCCACTTGCACAATATTTTTTTCTTTTTCTCTGATTTAATAATGCTTGCCCTTTCATCAAAATAAAGTTAAAACAAATTTAAAGTCTTTTAATTATAGGCATGCGATTCGCAGGGTCCCAAAGGGCTTAAACGGTCACGTGATCTTGTAATAAAAAAATATGATTTTCCGCGTTTTCATACAGCATGCCGATGAAAAGAATTAAAGTTTGTGTCATAAAACCTCTATAAAAAAATTGGCATGCAGCCAATAAAATATTTGTGAAAATTTTAATAGGATTTTACGTGATCTTAAACAACACCAAATAAAGTAAAATATTAATTTTATAGTGTAAAATGTCCAAAATTTAAGTGGCATGCATGTCGAGGAAGCCCATCACATCATAAATAATAAGAGAAGTTGCAAAAAAAAAATTGGAAAATTTAGGTCATATTATTTTGCATGCCTTTTTGCTTTTCACTAAATAATGTTGTTTTTAGCTCAAATACAAAATGGCATGCATGCCGAGGAAGCCCATCATATCCTAAATAGTAAGAAAAGTTGCAAAAAAAAAAATTGGTTAATTTAGGTCATATTATTTTGCATGCCTTTTTGCATTTCACTAAATCATGTTGTTTTTAGCTCAAATACAAAATGGCTACAAAATATTCACAATACTTTCCGAAATTTTCCACCCTTGGGTCAACGAGGGCCGCATGCCAATTTTTTTATAGTAGTTTTATGACACAATCTTTAATTCTTTTCATCGGCATGCTGTATGAAAACGCGGAAAATCATGTTTTTTTATTACAAGATCACGTGACCGTTTGAGCCCTTTGGGACCCTCCGAATCGCATGCCTATAATTAAAAGACTTTAAATTTGTTTTAACTTTCTTTTGACAAAAGGGCAAGCAATATTAAATCAGAGAAAAACACAAAATTTTTGTGCAAGAGGAAATGCAATTTTCCCTATGACCGGAAAGCGTACAGGAGTTTAGTACCATCCCTTTTTTGTTGTCACAGGGTAAATATTCTCTCCTCCAAAAGGCATGCTGTATGACATCGGAGACCAAAAATGTCATGAGCTCCCGGTCTATATGTGTAACGATAGATTTTATTACATTTATACATAAATACAGAAGATTCTCGATTATCTGGACTAGGTCGGGGATGAAGGTAGTCCGGATATCGAAAAATCCGGATAATCGAAAAAAAAAGTGAGGAGAAATAGGAAAGAAAAATTACGTACATTAAGCATGACTATTTATTTATATATATACAGTTACGGTCAAAATAATAAATACACCTAATATAGTAACCTTATTATTTGTAGTTCGATCACTAAATAAATTCATATTTTTATTTTAACTGGCATAACCAATAAAGCACTTTATGAGCTATTAAATCCATAATATTTATCAAGAAATATTATTTTGTCATAGAAATATTTTGATTTTTGTGAAAACACTGCTTGAGATGGTTGGTCAAAATAATAAATACATTTCCTAAAACTCATAAAAATAATTTGATAACGGAGTTAAGACAGGTTCAGACATGTTCATAATGTATTTATAAGTAAATGTTTTACAAAAAAAAATATTTAGTTTTGTTCAAACTAATGCAAAGATGGGTAAGAATAAGCATTGTGGTAGTGAAATGAGCAACTTAATTAAAAAATTAAAAATGATGGCAATTCTCTTAGAAGATTTGCTATTATTATGGGTTGCTCTTTGGGAATGGTACAAAATGCCACCAGTCACTCATTTAAAGAAGAAACCCGGAGTAGACCACACAAAACTTTAAAGAACGAAGATAGAGGCTTGGCAAAGGAAGTGAAAAAATCATTTCATGTCATCAATTAATTTATTAACCGAACTACAACCGAATATTTAACTTAAGCATAACTTAAGATCATGTTCACCTAGAAAAGTACCATTATTAAAAACAAGACACTTACAAGCCCGTAAGGAATATGCTATAAGACACATTTACTGGTATGGTGCAGAAGGTATTAAAAAATGGAGAAATATTTCGTTTAGTGACGAAAGTAAATTTATGTTGTTTGGAAATGATGGGAAAAAATTTGTTAGGCGTCCTCCAAACCAGGCGTTTAACCCTAAATACACGAAAAAAACCGTTTAACATGGAGGAGGTAAGATTTTAGTTTGGGTTTGTTTTTCTTGGTATGGTATAGGTCCATTATTTCGCATAGATGAGATAATGACGAAAGAAATATACATCCTAATTTTGGAAACTATTATGCTACCCTATGCGGAATGGAATATGCCACTAATATGGATCTACCAGCAAGATAACGACTCTAAACCCACGACTCGTGCAACAAAAACATGGTTCCAGAAAAACTATTTTCATTTTTACCTTGGCCTGCTCAATTACCAGATTTGAATCCAATAGAAAATCTTTGGAAACTAGTAAAGGATGGGGTTGACCAGGAAAAACCAAGGAACAAAAATGCATTATGGACTGCTGTTCAAGAAGCTTGGTACAGCATTCCTGTAGAGAGCTGTCAACGGCTCATCGAGTCGATACCCAAACGATGTCGGGCCGTTTTGGCAAATAAAAGGCAAGCTATTGATAACTAAGATTATAAAAATTAATATTATGTAATTAGTAACATTAAAATGAATAATAAATTTTATATTTGATTAAATTATTATTATTTTGATCAACCGTTTCAGGTAGTGTTTTCACAAATATCAAAATATTTCTATCACCATATAATATTTCTTGATAAATATTATGGTTTTAATAGATCATAAAGTGCTTTATTGGTTATGCCAGTTAGAATAAAAATATGAATTTATTTAGTGTTCCAAGTACAAATAATAAGGTTAGTGTTTTAGGTGTATTTATTATTTTGACCGTAACTGTATATATGCATTCAGTAAACTGTGTAATTTTTGCACTTTGATTTTTTATATCTGATATTGTGGAAGTGCCGACGCCATATATATTAGACCAATAACCTGAGTCACCTCATTTCAATGCACTGATGATATCTAATTTGTCTTTTAAAGATAGTACAACACGTTTTCTTTTCGATGACATATCGGTAATATTAAAAGAAAATATTTAAATCGCACGTCCAGACACATCATGACGTGAAAACCGGTACACAGCGGCGTAACACAGCGAATTCGTAAAATAATTTCTTCCTTTAAAAGAATCCAGATAATCGAAAATTCGGATAATCGAGGTCAGGATAATCGAGGTTCTACTGTATAACTATTATAATGATTTTTTAAACTGTGTGAAAATAGTAACTGCAAACAGAAATATTAAACTACCCTACTAGATATGGAAAATCAGGTCCAAAAGGATTCGTTTGCATTCTGTGGCCTTAAACACTGAGAGTGCATTTTGTTCGTTTCAACCCCTAAAAATATTGTAAAATATCTAAAATCGTGATTTCTCAGAAAATTAAAAACTACCCCTATGCGGTCGGGAACATTGAGGAAAAAAGTGATCAGCTACTTTCCGCCAACCCATCTCCTATTCATGAGGATAAAAATTGCTCATTTTATCTCTGACATACGGTAAAAATCGCATATCCCAGAAAATACTCCCAAAGCGATAGGGAAAATCGGGAAAAAAGTTTTCTGCGGCCTTCCTTCTACCCCTGAACATAGATTTTGCTCGTTGCACCCCTAGAAAACCGCGAAAACTTAAAAATCACAATTATTCAGAAAACTGAAAACCACCTCTACACGGTACGGAAAAACCAAAAAACGTGGTCAGCCATCTTTGGATGAGTCGTTCCGTACCCCTGAGGGTAAAAATTATTTGCTTCATCCCTTAATGCTTCTTCTTCTTTAGCTTTTCCCATTTTCATATGGGTCGCTGTTACTGACGAGTCTCCTCCATTCTCTTCTATCCAAATACTCATCCCCCACTAGATCCTTAATCTTTCTTTTTGCAATTCCTCCACCTCGTTTTAGGTCTGTCACGGCTTCTCTTACCCTTGACAATCTTATTCATAGTCACCCTTCCTACGTAATCACCAACTGCCCATACCATTTAAAACGGCTTTCTTGAATTTTCTTTGATATTTTCGTGACTCTTACTTTTTCTCTCAATCTCTCGTTTCGGATCATATCTCGCCTCGATTTGCCGAGCGTCCACCTAACCATTCTCATTTCTGTCTCCTAATGCTACTGGGACAAAATTATGAAGATCGGTAAATCCATATAAGGATAGTGCCATTTTGTGTGTATGCACATTTTGTCTTGACTTTAAGATAGTTGAATCAACAGGATAGTAGAGCAACGTGTTGTGTGTAAACATTTACTATCTTTGTTACGGCGCATTATAACGGGATAGCACTAACCTAGTCAGGGCCGGCGCTAGGATTTGCGAGGCCATGTGCGAGAAGGGCCGCGGGGCCTGCTGTTCAGATCAAAGTGCGGAGCAAAAAAAAAAAAGGTCCTCATCTCCATGCGCGGGGCCTGCTGTTGACTGCGAGGCCAAATTTGAGTCTTTTAATAGGATACTTTTCGCAAACCGCGGGGCCGGGTTCTGGGAACGCGCTGAACCCGCCTTCCGCCGGCCCTGAACCTAGTTGCTATCCTATTTACTAGCCTAATGTAAACCCGGCATAACAATCGCGTAAAAAGACAATTATTATGAAAGAAGGCATTTGTTTTTATTTTGCTTCGAAAAATATAGTTAATAAAATATATACAAATATTATTTACCATTACTTGTTATTATATAATAGTAATGAATAAACTATTTAGTCTACCTTAATTTTCATAATTTGTAGCATATTAGAAAAGTGTTTATTGTTTTTTTTTTCTTTTAATTATAAATGTGATAAAAAATTAATATGTATTTTTAGTGGAGTCCCGTAGTTCTCCTTTGCTCCGTGATTGCTAGTTGCAGCTCTGGAGAGAGTGTATATTCGATTAATTATTTTTTAAAATAACGATAAAGGAACATAGTGATACCAGTAAGTTTTGATATCAGAATGTCCCTCCATCCTATATTACAAAAATTATTTAAAGTGTGAATATTTTAGGATTTCGTAGGTAGATATATACCTAGTAGGTAAAGGAAATCATCAGAGACCATATTTCGAGAGAAATACAGTTTAAAAAAAGAATGCAGATCGAAGTGTTCTTTTTTTCTGCTCATAAGCTAATTTGAGTTTCCCTTTTTTTACTCTAGCTTCTGTCGGACATAATATGGCCTTAATAAAGTTTAGCCGTGCCTGCTCTAGATTATATTTTTTAAAATACACATTTTTATTAATACAGAATACCTGATATCTCAGACATTTAGTCACTGAAGTCACTACTAACTTTAAGTATATTATAATTATAAGAGGATATTGATACTCAATTCAGCAGGATATAATACAAGTTCAGTTTGTCTATATTGAGTATTTATTAGTTTGATTGTTCAGATATAGCCCATGCAACTAAAAAACAGCTCAACTTTAGTCTGTATATAGTATACAGCGCTCCAATAGAACACACGAGTAAAGCTGCATTCAGAGCTCCGTAAATCAACACGTTGTACGCTATGGATAATTTTTAAACGAGGTCATTTGGTATGATCGGACCTGCTCGTGCTTTGTCGTTGCTATACTACTGTTGAGCGATATAGTACGAGCTTGTCCGATCATACCAATTGCACTCGTTTAAAAACTATCCATAACGCACAGAGTGTTAAGGATTCCACACACCAAAGCGGCCGCGGTGGCGGCCACGGTAGCGATACGACTAGCGATCAGGTCTCCTCACACTAACGCGGTGGGAGTGGCGGTATCGGTAGCGATCAGTTAGTGAATCACGGTATATAGTTGTATGATAATATTGATTGCGAGAACACAATAGAATAATTAATTGTATGTAGAGGAAAAATAATAATCTACTCACAGTCTGTTTCAAACAGTTAGGCGGAACTAAATGGGAATTTCGTTCTTTTAGGTTGGAAAAGGGACCTTACTTGGGTTATTTCATTTTTCACGTTGGAATGTCAAAATTTAAAATTCCAACAATGAAACCATGGAAACGAATGACATATGTCAAACTTAAATTAATTTTCTTACATATTTTAATGACAAAAAATAAATAAATGGGATATTTGTATTAAGAATGACACAAAAAATCAAAATATAAAGAAAATGACATTTTAAAATGATATTAACCTTAACCAAAAAATGTTTGTTGCAAGTATGATTTACAAAGCTTAAACAAAATGGCTGAAAAGCATGATTTAAACGATGAAAGTAACTAGATTGCAAAATCTAGTTCCGCCTAACCGTTTGGAACAGACTTATCAATTTCCAAAACTTTTCCTATTTCGTTCCACACTTTATTTGTTTTCCTAATATTCTTGTAATCAGGATGTGCTAAGTCATACAAAATTAAATGATCCTTTACTGATCTATGATTTACTCTGTTAAATTATCTATTTTCGACATTATTTTCTTAAATATATTCACTCTGTGGTATATAAACAATGAATATCGCGCGGCCTAACGCAACTTGTCGAGTTCGGCCGCCAGTGTTTGGTGATCGCTAGACTGAACGCTGCATTCGGTGGCGTTCTCAGATAGCTGAACGCTTGTATGTGCGTGGTCTCATTGTATTGTATAGGTTGCGTTAGGCCGCTGCCGTATCGCTACCGTGGCCGCCACCGCGGCCGCTTTGGTGTGTGGAATCCTTTAATTTACTGAGCTCTGAATGCAGCTTTAAAGTTCATATACACCAAACTTATGCAAGGTCAAAATCGGAAATCCCCGTAAAATGTTTACTATCTATTATTGTTTTCAAATTCTGCTGTCCTAAATTTTTACTAATTAAACCTAACCTAATAACCTAAATTGATCGGTTTACTAGAGTTTATTACACTATTTGTAATGGGCTAAGTTTGGGAGAAAATAAATATAATATATTATTATATATTAAATTATATATTCATATATACATAATTTTTTATTTACAATAAATATTTAAATAAGAACCTGTAGCTCTGAAGATATATTATTTGTGTTATTGTTTTATTTAAACTCTTTTAGACAAATCTCTATTTTTATATATATAATATAACACATAATTTTTATTTATTTTTTTTAACTTTTTCAAATTTCCCATTATAAATGTATTATCTGCCTTGTTTATTTCAATATCTTATTACCAATTCCTTTTTTATATTAAAAAAAATCGCTGTTACTACGCCCATGTTAAGTTTAGTTAGTAAAAATCTAGGACAGCAGAATTAGGAATATTAGGAAAACGATAATAGATAAAAAAAAAAACATTTTAGGAAGGGATTTCCGATCTTGACCTTACATAAGTTTTGTGTACATGAACTCTTGACACACGAACTTAATAATAGTGGCACAAAAATCATGGTTCAGCTCTGAGAACCAACAAGTATTGTGCACATAAGCTCGAAGTTTAAAATTTTTTTTGAACAAAACTCTGTCTTATTTGAGACACCACCGTTTGACTGTCACTGATAATGTTTATAATGTAATGACCTGCCATCTGTCGTTAAAACATTTGTAGTTTTGAGTGCACCATTCTAAATTCTTGCCAAAAACTAACAATAAATAAAACCCAAAAAATTCTTACCAATAACGCTGCTAATGATGACTATATCTGCACTCAATACTCCACTATTAAATAACGCAATAGATCCTGGAATACACAAGGCAGTTGCTGCAGTTTGATAAATTTTAAGCCTATTTATCAAACCAGCACCTCTAATGTAAGGAAATTTATAAATTGTAACAAAATTTTCACTTTTGTTGTACATAGAGAGGTTACAAAATCCTACTTTACGGATGTTTTGATGTTGTAAACATCGTAAACTGTGTTTAATAAAAAACCAGTTCATCTTAACAAATAAAAAGTATTGTTAAAACTTGACATTTAGAGGTTAATATCTAACTTTGGATAGATGAAAACAGACTTGCGCAAATACTAATTATCAAGTTGATATTTATAATTAAAATTAAGATCATTTACCTTTGTTTTTCGTGCTCAGATTATATAAAAAAATATTTAATTCCAAACAATATTTTATATATAAATATATAAATAAATTTTTACCCATCAAATTTTATATTTTAAAACTTGGACAATGTTTTAATCGTTATAGTTGGCAATGGCGAATAGATTTGTTTAATTTTTTATTATACAATACTATTGTTATAACCAAAAATTAGATATTCTGATTTATATGTCAGTGTCATATAATACTAAGGTATTTTTTTAATATCATCTTTTCGACAATAATTACAATTAAATATTTTTAATGATAAAATTGGTTTTTGCAGTTGGCAGCTCTGTTATCGCTCATTGAATTCGAGTGGTGAAGTTTGTAACTTTCTTTTCTGTTTGATTCGCTGGGTAGTGCAGAACGGACGTATATTAATTAAATAATGTCGGAAACTTTGCAACTAAGAGGTACTTTGCGTGGACATAATGGGTGGGTTACTCAAATTGCCACTAATCCAAAAATGCCTGATATGATTTTGTCTTCATCGAGAGGTAAGTGTAATTCTAATATTTTATTTTTTGGTTAGGGTATCTTACGTGGCCGATAATCCACGTTTATCTTTTGTAGACTTAACAATCCACATAAATTAAGTATAACATTGTTAAATTTGAGAAACAAATTAACAGTTATAATAAATATTTTTCGCACAACTAATTTCAGACATTTTTACCCAGGGGTGGACTCCCAATGAACTCGGGCAGCATGTGTTCTTATAGATTTCATTTCTTATACATACCTGTAATTTATCTTCCCATATTATTTTTGTCAAATTTCAATGGGTCTTGGCATAACTTGAACAACATTAAGCCTGTGGTTGGATAATGAGTATAGTTCACCAATATTACCATCTTGTTGGTAATGGTTCAATGTAATTCTATTGATCGTAATCCCATCTCTAGCATCTGATAGGTTCGTAATATGACATGAGCATTAATATGAATACAAACGGATGTCACTGTTCTAAACATCTGTTTACAATACATAGAACTGATATAGAAGATAGCACTGCAATATTTATGTTATGCTTGTGCCATGGATCTAATATAAATAAGGCTTTAAGCAATTGGGGAAGATTTACTCTAGTTCACTGTACACTACGCACGCATCATACACACGTCATGTGTTTGGTTCTTGAACAGGGGTACGTTCAGATATATAGAGTGTATTTTGGGTGAACACTCTGAAAATTGTACTCACAGAATACCAGTTCATTGTACTTGTCAACAGTCTTGAGAGTCTTAAGCCTCATTCAAACCTCTTTAAATTAACGAATTATAGACTGTGCGTTGTGTTGCTCTGAGCAACATAAAGCATAAGCTTTAACGCATTCTTTTAACGTTCCATGTACCGTTCACATCTGTTATAAATTAGTATGTTACGAATAGCCCTCCATCTGTGAATTTTGAAACCAACTATTTAGCTTCGTAAAATATTTTATATGTATTATCGTTCTTATAATTCTGTTGTCTTAGATTTTAACTACCTAATTACCTAAATTGATCATATTTGAGCAAGATTTGTTAATGATGACATTATGTTAGGTTATGTAAAGGTATTTGATAACTACGGTGTCACTGATAGAATGCGATAGCCAATGTGTTTATATGTCTGTCTCATTAAAACATCTCACTAGCTATAAGTTTAGAAAATTATGCACAATCCACAACAAACAGCGTATTAAATTTGGAGGTCTGAACTGTTTCACGTCATCATATGACAAACTTTCTGGTGACAGTGAACAGTCTATAAGCTACAGTGCATAAGCTATTGATTTAAGAGCTCTGAATGCGGCTTTAACCTCAAATATTTCGATTTTACCGTGTGTCAGGTAAATTTTACTCTACTCTCCGAGATGGGTAAGAATATTTTACCCTGAAGTATTTTGTCTTAATTTTTAAACGGTTTGGATGTACTTTTTAGGAAGAACATTCTTAATTAACGAACGAAAACTAAACGCCCTGACGCGCCCAGAGCGTTAAATCTTATAAATCTGAACGTACCCCAGTATTTAAGCTAAACCCTAGCCTAACCTAACCTTGTATGCTGCCTTCTATATAGAGTGTTCAGTGAACTATAGTAAATCTTGGCAAAGCAATCCAACATGCAATATAAGTATTTTCCTGCAGAATCAGAAAGGTTGTTATAATAAATGGCAAAATTAAATTAAACGCAGTTTGTTGAGATTAGGGATGGGAATTTATTTTTGAATATCGATATATGCGCGATTCGATATAAAGTAAGTGTGATATCGATATTCGATATATATCGAAGTAAAAATATCAATATTTTCAATATATGGAAATAAATAACACGTAACATGTAAGATATATAAATTACAGTTTTGTTTTTTTTTTTTTTTTGTTGACTTGGCGGGAATAGAACTCGCCACTTGAGAGACAATCACTTTACAGTTGGTACACACCCAGCTACCAACCAACTTTCTAATATTTTCCTAGTTAACTGCTCTCATAATTAAATATATATACAAGCTGTTCCCTTTTGTAAGGACAAACCAGATCTTTTTGGTTACTCTTATAGTGTATTACGGACTTTAAATTAAAAATATTCCTTACGCTGTAAAACCGACTTTAGATTTATTGGTTTTAATCATTCTAAGAAAGTGACATTTTTTATAATTTTTTAATACCAACATGACATACAATTTCAAAGGTGCAAATTATTGAAATCAAAATTTCGTATTACAGGCTATTCCAAACGATTAGGTGGAACTAAATGGAAATTTCGTTATTTAAGGTTGTCATGAAAAGGGACCTTGCTTGGGTTATTTCATGTTTCAGGTTTGGTATGTGAAACTTTAAAATTCCAATTGAAACTATGGAAACGAATGACATATGTCAAATATTTTAATACATTTTTCATATTTTGAAGACAAAAAAATAAATAAATGGGAATTTTTTATTAAGAAGAACAAAAAATTTAAATGCAATGAAAAGGACATTTTATAATGACAATCAATTTAATCTAGAATTGAGTATGATTAACAAAGCTTAAACAAAATGACCAAAAGTCCAAATTAGTAGATAAAAATTACTATATTTCAAAATCTAGTTCCGCCTAAACGTTTGGAATAGCCTATAGTTTGTTTTTACAAAAGTGAGCAGAATATAATTAAATGTAAAAAAGATACAAGAATACCGATATTTTGTACGAATATCGATATTTTGCGCGATATATCGCATTTCAAATATCAATATAAAAATATCGATATATTTTTCTAAAGTATCGATATTTTCGAAATATCGATATATCGTTCCCATCCCTAGTTGAGATGTTCGGTTTTTTTATATATTATAGTTTACTCATCGTGTCATATTTAAAAGAACACTGAAGTAGAAAAATGATATTTTATGAAGATTAGGAGTTGCACTATTATCTTATTTTTGTGAATGATAAAACTAGTCTTATGCAATACTGCAATAACGATATTAAATAAATATTCCTCTCCAAAACTGCATAAGTTTTGAGAAAATACTTTTTAAAAAAACTATATTTCCATCAATAATCTCCTGATTAATATGATTGGTTATTTGTGCGAACATTTCAAAATACTAAAATTTTTTGAAATAAATACTCTGCTTTCTGATGTAATATGTGGCCTGTTTACCAATCTCTGTGTTAACCCATTAGTGCTCAGGCTAGCCATTCAATATGGTTGAAAATCTTGATTCTTGGAATCAAGGTAATGGCAGATCTACAGTCATCCTAGTACCCAGCACAGCCATTATAGCTGCACTATATAGATATATATTTTAAATTTGCCAGTCATACACAGTATTTAAACAGGGCCTATTGATATTTTTTTAGATTAAGGGCGTTATAATATGGTTTATATATCTGCATTTATTTCATATATATTATTTGTGGTAGAAATTTCACAGTGAGCTATAAAATATTGTGTATATAGTTTTACAAACTGACTAGGTTTCTTCTGGACCTCTTTATAGATTTAGACTTAATATTCACTATAAATCTGATACATCTGTATTTGTTTGTAATTTGTTAATTTCAATATAAAATTAGGAGTAATTTCCTTAATTTTTTATGATTAACATTTGTTTTGCTTGTTCCATAGACAAAACCTTGATTGTATGGAAACTGACTAAGGATGACACCAACTATGGAATCCCTCAGAAACGTCTCTATGGCCACTCTCATTTCATTTCTGATGTGGTTCTTTCTAGTGATGGTAATTACGCTCTGTCAGGTTCATGGGACAAGACCCTTCGTTTGTGGGATTTAGCCGCTGGCAAAACAACTCGCAGATTTGAAGACCATACCAAGGTAACATGAAACAAAATGGAAAAATATGCGGAACTGTTTACAAAACATTATAAGTAAAATACATTTAAGTTTCAGTTATAGTTGACTCGAATTGTTTTTTATCATATTAAACTATTTATATTTCATGTTGAAAAAATGAAACTTGTCTGATTATTATTTATTTTACTTTTTTTGTTTTTGTAACCAGCTTCCCAGTTTCAAAATAAAAGAGTATAAGTAATAAAGACTGTTGGAATAGCAGTGAAGATTTTTTTTTACTTTTTTTTTTTATTATGTGAAGAATTCCAGAATTTTGAGAAAAGGTGAGTCATAGCATATAGGTTTCATAATATTTGTTCAATTTTATTCTTGTAATTCAATCATCATTTTTAGCTACACTATCATAATACAAAAATAAATAAATTTGCTTATTTTAGAATTGCAGTTTGAAATCTTTCAAATTGTTGGATATAATGAAAATTGCATTTTTTATTGTAATCCTCAATTACTCAAGTTTATTACAATCCATTAATTTAAAATATCAACAAATGAAACTGTCGTATATTATTTTATCTTTATTTTACATTAAAACAGGATAATTTAGTTGCTTTTTATAGTTACATAAATAAATTTGGAATGTTTAAATGTGCAACTTCTATTATACACTGCTTACTGTTTAACATGTCTGTAGCCACACAGTTAATAATTATAAAGCCTGTGTTTCTTAACTAACATATAAAGCCTTGAATAGTCCATAGCCAAGTTTTAGGCAAGAGCTCTTGTTTCAACTTTCTCTGATTCATTTTGTATCGTGAGATTTTCCGTCGTAGTGTTAAGGATTCCACACACCAAAGCGGCCGAGGTGGCGGCCGCGGTGGCGTTAATGCAGCGGCCTAACGCAACCTATACAATACAATGAGACCACGTACATACAAGCGTTCCGCTATCTGAGAACGACGCCGTATGCAGCGTTCAGTCTAGCGATCACCAAACACTGGCGGCCGAACTCGACAAGTTGCGTTAGGCCGCGCGATATTCATTGTTTATATACCACAGAGTGAATATATTTAAAAAAATGGTGTCGAAAATGGATAATTTTACAGAAAAAAACATAGAATCAGTAAAGGATCATTTAATTTTGTATGACTTAGCACATCCTGATTACAAGAATATTAGGAAAAAAAATAAAGTGTGGGACGAATTAGGAAAAGTTTTCAAGAAGAGCTGCCAAAATCAAGACTTCTTCTTGTTTAACTTTTAGCATATTCTCACGTATTCTCGTAATCAATATTATCACACAACTATATACCGAGATTCACTAACTGATCGCTACCGCCACTCCCACCGCGTGAGTGTGAGGAGGCCTGATCACTAGTCGTATCGCTAACGCTACCGCCACCGCGGCCCCTTTGGTGTGTGGAATCATTTAAACATATATACAGGAGACATCATACATGATCTAGATCTGTAGTTCCCAATTTGTAGAAAATTACAGTGAATGTCATAATTAATAATAATAAATTGAGGGGAAGTCTCTGATCAAGTTACCATAAAGATCTCGAATTCATCAAGGTGATAGCTTAAATATCGTGATGACCTGCTTTATTATTTTGAAAAAGGCCTAGCTTGCATGTTTCTTTAGAGCTGCTCATAGTAGAGGTTTTGATCTGTCAAGTGTCACACAGGACAATTTTGTTTTTGTACAGGAGCAGTAACTAGTTTATTTATCGCAAAATTTTTCCTAGAGATTCATCTCCTTTCTTTTTATTTGGTTTCAACACTAAACTTGTTTAGGATTAGGGTGAATATTTTCCGCTATAAATCCAGTGATGGCATCCTAAATTTTCAGGAAGCGGTTCTATAAAGTCATGTGATATCTAGGAACCTATTCTGTATTTTTAAGAGTAAAAACAAATCACTTCCATTTATTAAATATAAGGAAAAAATTTTAAGAGCGTATTATTAATAACCTATAAAATAAATATTACATTTGCATCACTGCAGGGGACGGCGCACGATTCAAAACTGAAGTCAGAGTAATTAATTTATTTTTAATAATTCTAACAACCGGTTCCCTAAGGTTTCAATAATTTTAAGAAACGGTTCGCGCGAACCGGTAGGATGCCATCACTATAAATCTAATAGCTTTCTGAAAGTAATTCTTTAATTTTTGAATCGCATACTGAATACTAATAGTTTGCAGTGCAGCATGCAGTCTGCACCTGGCCTAGTTCTTACATCCATTATAGACTATTTCCAATGATGTCTTACTTAAATGTAATCTATGTGTTAGAGTCTACTAATTAGTAAGTTCCAAAATTTAATAGGAGGAATAGTTAAAATTAGTTCAAATCAATGAAAATAATAGCGCAGTATATGTATGTGTTAAGCAGTGTATTTGTTAAATACTCGTGGCAACTTTCGTATGTGTTCCAAAGGCCCGCGGGCCAAGTTGATTACAGAAATATGTATGTACCGAGTTTCTCATTTAATCAGGAATATATGACGCTAAAGTCCGCCTAATTTAATTTTCTTCTACAACTTTTTTAGGAAAAATCTGAAGATTATAAAATAAACTTTATTTAGTCAACTTTTGAGTAAAAAAATAATAATTTACCATTTTTCATTTATTTGTGTGAACTTGTATTTTTTTTTTATTTTTATGCAACTTCTTGCTTTTTGTTATTGAAATGTAACTGAAAAGTAACAAAGAAGCCTAAAGAATGTTTACTTTCAAATCTTTTATGATTTTCAGTGAAAAAGTTGTAAGAAAATATTAAATATAGCGAATTTTAGTTTTTTTTTTACTTTTATCTAGTGTGCTACGTATTTTATCAAAAAAAAAAGTGCCATTCAAATGCACTAGTTATGGTAGTAATTTGACTTAATTTAACCGAAGTCGTGTCTCTTGTAAAATACATATATGTTGTGGGTTGGGAATGGGACACCCGGTACATTTATTTCCAAATAAATACTTGTAAACTATTCGCTAGCCATTTAAAATCGAATTGTTTGAAGTACCAGAATATTTACAGATAGAAGTTGAAAGTATTTTAAAAAAAATAAATATATATAACATACAATCCGAGATATCATAATGGTTGCCGATCCCTGTTATAAACTAATAATATTTTATATAAGTTCAAGTGGTATGAATAAAAACTTGATACTATGAAATGGCAATCAACTTGTTAATAGTTGTTTTGTCTTAATAGTTCAACATGCAGATCTATTATTTTAGTTCTCATTTTTATTAATTTTTTAAATATAGGACGTTTTGAGCGTTGCCTTCTCCGTTGACAATCGTCAAATCGTATCTGGATCCCGTGACAAGACCATTAAGCTGTGGAACACTCTTGCTGAGTGTAAGTACACGATTCAAGAAGACGGGCACTCTGACTGGGTAAGTAATCGCCAGCGTTCATATAATAATTTACAAATAATTTATAAAGTTTACAACAGCGAGCAAACGCAAAAGATTTCATTCGCAGAATATTCAGTTGTTCCCGTTCAGAATTGTTAAATGCAACAAATGTTCCCATTTTTATTGTTCCATTAGATCCACGTACGATTTATTGTGTTAAATTTGTAATCATTATCTTCAAATTCCACACACATGTTTCCTGTAAAATTTCAATATTTTTTGTTCCACGTCTTTTAGGATTTTATTTATCTTTGATTAGAAATATTACATATAAAATTACATACACATACACAACTTAGTCCGATATAAATTAAAAAGTATAATCGGAAACATATTCAAAATGTATGTACATATTAAACAACTTCGAGAATAACATCAACAAAATTAAACGCAATAACATGTGAAACATTAGTAAAAAACAAAAAAAAATGTCCAAACTTTAACCAAGGCGAATGAATTTCTTCATTTGTTAATCGTTTACATTCGATGAATTCCCTATTCTTTCCCGTTCTCTCGCTTTTGTTCGTCCAATATAAACACTATAAAACAAAATAAAGACAAATTTGTCTAATAATGATTTTTTAAAGCCGCATTCAGAGCTCTTAACATCCTATAGACACACTATAGACTGTGCGTTGTGCATATGTTTTTATACGTTTTAACGTTCTACACAGCATTTACAGCTTTTAGAAATTAGTGAGTTGTGAATAGTCTGACATACGACATCTGTGTGTCTTTAAACCAACTACGATGACTTCGTAAAAAGTTTATTATCTATAATCGTTTTTATAATTCTGCTGTCCTAGATTATAACTAACTAAACCTAACTCAATTATCTAAATTGTTTATATTTACTGTCCGTCTTTGTAATTTTGAGCAAGATTTGTTAATGATGACATTTTGGGGTGTCTCCGATAGTCTGAGATAGCCAATTTGTTTATATGTCTGTCTCATTAAAACAACTCACAAGCTGTAAGTTGAGAAAATTTTCCACAATCGACAAGGAACAACTAATTAAATTTAGATGTCTGAACGGTTGCACGTCTTACCATATGACAAACTTGTTAGTGACAATGAACAGAGTGTAAGCCATAATCTACAGTCTATTAATTTGAGAGCTCTGAATGCGGCTTAAGATTATAATGCACTCTGATATATGCTACAGACAAAGAAAAATCTATGCTTGTAATATATATAATACCAGTTTGCATATTGGATCCTCTTACGATACCAAGAGCAGTTTAAATTTTATTAATCTGGAAAAAGACTAATCTTAATTATGGTGTAGGTTTCCTGCGTCAGGTTCTCTCCAAACCACTCCAACCCAATAATAGTATCTGCTGGTTGGGACAAGATGGTTAAAGTTTGGAACCTCACCAACTGTCGTATCAAAATCAACCACAAAGGACATAATGGTTACCTAAACACAGTGACCGTGAGCCCTGATGGCTCACTCTGTGCGAGCGGTGGCAAGGACTGCAAAGCCATGCTCTGGGACTTGAACGATGGAAAGCACCTACATACCTTGGACCATAATGACATCATCACAGCATTGTGTTTCTCACCAAACAGATACTGGCTGTGTGCAGCCTTTGGACCCTCCATCAAGATCTGGGTAAGTGATCATTTATATCAATGTTTTTTTTTGTTTTTTTTTTTGTTGAACTTGCAGTTTAACTTAGTTGCGCCACGCTCTAGTTATGGCCCAGTCTAAAGTAATATGCAGGGAATGTGGCATAGCCTTACGTTATTTAAAAAAAGATGAATTTTATTTAGCCTACTATCAATATACAGAATTTTCCGATTGATTTCGCAATTCCCACTGTAAATTGTAGCACATTTCTTATCTAAGTAATAAAAATTTTGATAATATCTTTGTTATGTTTTATTTATTTATTTATTTTTTATTTTTTTTTTTTTTTATTAAATTTACGTCAGTGTGGACACGAAAGTATTAAGTTATTAATGTTTAATAGTGTTAGGACGTACTTTGGCTCTGAACTAAATTTAATGTCTGCATAGGTGTATTTTTTAAATGTAACGTTTGGCATCTTTAAATTCATTTGTGTTATTAATTTTGCAAAAAACAAATGCCAAAGATAATGGTTAAATTAATGATATGAAGTTAACGAATCCATCTCATTAAAAAAAAATGAAATAACTACATAGGTCCTTCCAATTAGTAAATCATTTTCCTTAGATTTGTAGACACATTTCAAGACAGTTACTTGTTTGGATCATTGCACCATAATCAATTTACAATTTTAGCGATATACACATTATAATATAACACATTAATATATATTTGCCGCTTGATATTAATGTTTTTAACATATTTCTTAAACACTAATTGTGTCCGCTCTGTAATGATTAAATAATTTGATTTAAAACAAGAAATTTACTCAAACGTCTAATATTGATAAGATAACCTGACCTTTTCCTTCTGTTTTATCATTGAAAAGGACATAGTTTAAATAATTTAATGAATAATCCAAGATAATTTTAATATTATAAACAGAGTAGATCACTATTTGAAATGTTTTACAAATGAATATTTAAAAAAAATGTTTTGTAGAATGAATTGATGACAAAGTCATTTGAAGGTGACTTAGTTTATACTCGGTCATAAGGATTCTGTCAGGTTTATAGCAGTCTTGGAGATATGCCCATTATCTTTATATTTTTGAAGCAGTTTTTCGTTTAATATTAAATAAACGTATAAAATTACATAACATTTTGTTGGTACCAGTATATTATTTTTGTTAACCGTTTTTTTGTTTTTTGCACTTTATAAGGTCTTAAAACTTAATGGGTCTATGTATCGTTTTTATTAATAATAATAATAATTTCTGGACGCTTGTCAAGACCTGACAACCTCCATAATAATTTCATTATTGACCAAATTACAAAGTACAATATTGTTTTTAGTCGGTCAATACAAAATATAAATAAAAATACAGTCAATCCAAGAAAAGAAAATACACAGATAATATTATACAAAATAAATGAGAAAAACATTAAATTAAATACAAAATTAAAAACAATTAAAAATAAATACAAAAGTCATACAAATACAGTCAAAAATTATTGAAACAAAAATGAGATTCAGGTACAATATAAAATAAAAAATATAAATAAATTTGAAAATAAAAAACAATTAAAATAAAATTTATCTATCTTTCAGATAAAGCTTGAGATTAAAAATATCTGATAATTCATAAATTGAATTTTTGTGAGCCATCGAACTGATTTCCTCTAAAAAATTAAAAATCTTTCTGCAGTAGTAGTTTGTACTATTTCTAAATTTATCCAGCCTTAAGAAGTTTAGGCAAATATTATTGTGTCTCGTGTTGTACAAATGAATTTTGTCAAAGGTTGTATAAGAAGATACATTTTTGTGTGCATACTACAAACAATGATAAATATACAGGGACGGAAAAGTCATAATTTTTAAGGTAGAAAAAATTAAATTAAAATTATATTTGTTTTACTTGAGTTTTATTGCTTTAATGTAGTCTAAATAACTTTTACTAACCGTCACTTCACCTAGAGTAACGAATATTTCGCATTTTGACATATATGTGCGCCCTGGGGTAGGGTGTATTGAATTTTTAGTATTTCATAGGTGTCATTACTTAAAAAAAAGTTAAGGACTGGCTGAAGATGTTGAACTGCAAGTTTAGATTTCTTTATGTACATGATGTAAAAAACTTTAACCTCATGATTTCTATGAGTGGTTAGCGGATATGGGACTGATGTTTAACTCTTTTAATTAACGTATTTAACCTTGGTCCAAACATATTATATCAACTATGGTTATCTTTTACAGGATCTGGAAAGCAAAGAAATGGTGGAAGAACTTAGACCTGAAGTTGTTTCACAGACATCCAAGGCCGAACCACCACAGTGTTTGTCATTGGCATGGAGCACGGACGGACAGACCCTCTTTGCTGGTTACTCTGATAACACAATCAGAGTATGGCAAGTGTCGGTTTCAGCACGTTAATGAAAAACGCGTTAAAATATTTTAACGTTATGTTTTGTATAAGTCTGTACAATAAAAATTATAAAATTTATATTTAGTTTGTATTTAGATTTAAGTAAATAAATTATTTTTCTAGATTCAAGTGTTAAACGGTTTTAGAGCAGAGATATTTATACTATTATATATTAGATTATCTTCTTTGGGTACAGTCAGTAGAGTTTACTGAGTTTGGTCTCAAGTGAAGACCTAACAAAAAAAAGTCCTGATATAATATTGCCGGTTATAACCTTGGCGCCCCTCTGGCATCAAGCGCCCTAATGTCTTGCATTACCTGAGTGCGTTCCGCCGGCCCTGCCTGTATACATTCTGAATCTACATAGACAAATTAAAAGTCTAACCAAAACTAGAGGTAAAACCATACTCCTGTTAAAAACAACCACTTAGGCCCGATTTCTCAATATTGGTTTAATCTTACTGTTAGATAATCTATACCTTCCAGTTAAACTAATCATTAAACCCAAGAACATTTCTGAATACAAATAAATCTATTGGTTCCGTAATCTTTAGATTACTTTTGGGGCATGCGCATATTACTTAAACGTATGTCTTACCTAAACTCTGAGCGCTGACCGCACCGTCGGGCATGCGCATTTAGCGGTCATATGAGTCAAATTTGTAAACAACTTAACCTATATCCACCTTATTTACAAATAGTAGAAACTAATTTATCATGAAACCATGGGGGTAGATATATTCTTTGCAGAACGGTAAGATTTATAATGAGACACTTCAATTAATTTTCCAAAAACTAAACTTTATTTGTAGCGAAATAGCGACTTTTACAATGTTGTCGGCAGTAATAAAGTTTAGTTACAGAAGTAAAAATTGTTGTTCCAAGATTTATTTACCTGTTTTTCACAAAATACTGTTATTTTACTACTAATATGGAACCAAACTACTTTTAAAACTAATGATTTATACAGATTTTATTTATTTTAAACTGAGCTAGTAATATAATCGGGACATAAACGGTACCTGCGGTGACGGTTAAGTTTATCTTAAGATTACCTGAGGTTCAGCTCCAACTGGACATTGAGAAATACAATCATGTGATAATCTTTAGTTTAACCTTTACTTCTAGTTTAAACTGATATTGAGAAATTGGCCCTTAATGTTCAATAGCAAAATTTTTGTCTTTTCTGACTTAAAATATCGTATTCTTATATGTAAAAAAGTTTCTTTCGACATCCACACTTGTTATGGGTGCGCATTTAAATTTAGATAGAACAATCGTATCCATGTCAAAATCCTCGACAATATTCCCACTTAAGATATTTGATATTTTTAAAATTCTTTATTCTCAGTTCCCCTTAATCACGAATCCACTCTTCTAATATACTGTAGGTTTTTGTTTGGGCATTTTAGAACAATAAATAACTTAACACTAGAAAACACTGTACAAGACTTAGAAAGACAATAGCAAAACTAGCAGGGACACACGGCTATGCGCTTGTTTTAGCGCAAGTATGTAGTAGACATGATTCAAACAGAGAAGAGTATACGACCGTTATAAAACAAGATAACGTCAGTAGCGGAGACAAATAAAATATTTTTAAACCAAATATTAGAGAGATATTGCAAAGTGAAAAAAAGCTGACTTTATTAAAAGAAACCTCTAATAAAGTATCCTGTATTAAAATTTTTCATAATGTTTTAAATAGTGTTATTGCAACGGTGCTCTTGCTTCATACTTTATTTTGACAAATATGCCAAATTGATAGATCGAAATCGTAATGAATATAGAAGTTAACTGCAACTCTTATATGAGTTAACTGCAGCAGACTATTTTTAACTTCTTCCCATACGGCACAACCATTCGCAAAAGGGTTTCGTGACGCAATTTCTCGGAGAAGAATAACATCGTCCTCGTATTTAAGTCGTAAACGTTTTTTATCTTTAGCTTGCATCATTACTCACAAGAAAAGTCAACAAATTTTATGTTCGAATTTACTCCGTTGTTAATTTTGAGGTTAACCTGTCAAAATTAAGGCGCTTTAAATAAAAAATGCTTTGCCGTTATTTAAATTAAATATAGGTTGCCTGTATTTTAATAAAAGAAAGAAATTAAGGATATATCAACTGCGCATGCGCACATGTCAAATAAAGGAAAACTTTATTAAAAGATCAGTAGAAAAGAGGTTGCAATAAATCTCTATTTTTATTGAATTAGTTAGGGTATAAGCGGTTCATTTTTGTAAGAACAAACTAAGAGGGAATTTTGTTTTCAATAGTTTGCACCTTTGAAGCTGTATGTCATGTTGGTATTAAAAAATTTTACTTTTTTAAAATGTCGATCTATTTGACATATGTCATATTGAAAAATGATATCTTAATTATAATAATCATAACTTTATCAACCTAAAGTCGGTTTTACAGCGTAAGGAATATTTTTAATTGACATTTAAAGTCAGTAACACACCATAAAAGTAACCAAAATAACCATATTTAGTGTGTTCTTACAAAAGTGAACAGCTTATACGATTTAAAAGCTATATGGGTCATTCCATATCAAGTGGTCTAGTGGTCCCTGCTCGACCATCACGGATTTTGATGAAATTTTGTATGGACATTCACACATGTCCTC
This sequence comes from Liopterus haemorrhoidalis, assembly GCA_963971575.1. NCBI lineage: Eukaryota > Metazoa > Arthropoda > Insecta > Coleoptera > Dytiscidae > Liopterus > Liopterus haemorrhoidalis. Next base: position 17,531,445 of record OZ020619.1, read on the forward strand.
AACGAACATTGGTAAAGTTTTACGTTCATCCATGCAATACTTGCTGAGATTTAGTAATTTGTTTGACCCCATACCGCAGCCTTCTATGGTGTGACTCCGAGATTTCGACAACTTTGAGACACAGTATCTCTGCCAATATTTTGTTGAGAGAAACAAAACTTTGCCAACTTATACAACTTTTTGCGTTCTATTAAACAAAATAATAAACAAATCTTCATGAGCGATTCCCGTGAAGAAAATTTGGATCAAACTTGGCCTAAAAAATTTGCAACTCGAAAAAATTTTAAAGTTTGAGTTTTTATACCTCTGAAAGTAAAGGTACGATAAACGTGAAATTTTGCACATAATAACTTATCAATACAAGGTTAACGAATATAAAATTTCACACTCCTAATATTTTTCATTAGTTCAGGAATTGAGTGTAAAGTTGATGATTTTTGTGAAAATACTAAAAACAGGGTATATTTACCCCACTTTTACAAAAATATACCCTCTGGAAACTGTTTTAAATTATTTTCATTAGAAAGAGCATATTTTAATCCCCCTAAAAAAGTAGGATTGGTTATTCATCCCTGGTATATAAGGCCTTAGAAATAGGGACAAAGTTGAGAACGTTTCTATCACATGCTGCTAGCGCAATATCGCATGCATTCCATTATTTTTCATCTTGTATGTTTTATACAGGCATTATAAGTACCTAAATTGCGTTGATCCATGGTGACATTGTCACTACCAGTTCAGAAACTTGAACCAGTAACCCCATCGCCATAGGGTTCACGCTCGATAGCCGTGCAATACCAGCCACGGGTGGGTTTCTTGGTTAAGGATCCCAAGCCTCTAGTTTGGTTTCTTCGTTAAGGTTCCAAAGCCTTGTGTGGGTATCTGTCCGGTTCCCAAGCCAATGATTGGGCAGCTTATTCTAGGTTCCTAAGCCTGAAGTGAGTATCTTACATGGTTCCCAAGCCGAAGTCCATGATGTTTGTATGAATTGCCAAATTCCAACTATTGCTTATTTATTATTGAATTTAGTAGCCACTTTCTTCAGTGTCACTTCTTGGAATTGATACTGTCGGCCTGGTGACATAACTGATGGTGCTAGAAGGCCACAAATAAGGTGTTGTGATGGAACCCAACAAATATCTTTTCTTTCGGGCCAATAAAATGAATGAGCCAAGCCTCGCGGATGCATAAATTTTACCAAAGCATCATTTTGTTCCAGAGAAATTTTTACAACATTGCCTACCCACCACTTATTGTCATAAATGCAGGCAACATAACAACCGGGAAATAGTTCGGCTAATTTTAAATTAGGATCGACAGAATTGGAAAGTTTGGCCACAAAGTTAACTGTGTCATTTGAAACTTTGCTGACAGAAATCGAATTCAAATCAACTGGCACAAACTGGTGATGATCTCTTGTGCCAGCTATTGCGGTGCTAGCTTTCCATCTTTCTTCTTGCAGCGTCCTGTTTTCTTGAATTTCTTCAGTCGGAACATATATATATATATATATATATACCTATTTAATTCCGTGAATGTTTTTGTCACAAAAGTTGAACAGATCTATTGGCGTCAGTATTTGATCGGTTAATGGTCGCTGGAGGCCGGTCAATTCGGGACTTTCCCGGCCAATTCGGGACGTTTAGTCACCGACCGCCGCTGCTAACAGTACAGAATTCTATACCCAAAACATGCTGACGCGTGACAGCATTAACAAAATATTTAAAAAATGTCATCAGTGTAGAACCACCGCTAGCAGACTAACAGATTCATATAGCGTACAAAAATTAATTGTACACTGTAAACTTCAGCAGGAATGAAAGGAAAGTGACACAATGTAAAAAAATGCATATTGAAGTATATGACGTATCGATAGCAATATCCTCAACTTTGTCCCTATTTCTAAGGCCTTATATACCAAGGATGAAAAACCAATCCTACTTTTTTAGGGGGTTTAAAGCATGCTCTTTCTAATGAAAATAATTTAAAACAGTTTCCAGAAGGTATATTTTTGTAAAAGTGGGCTAAATATACCCTGTTTTTAGCATTTTCACAAAAATCATCAACTTTACACTCAAAGATATTTGTTGGGTTCCATCACAACACCTTATTTGTGGCCTTCTAGCACCATCAGTTATGTCACCAGGCCGACAGTATCAATTCCAAGAAGTGACACTGAAGAAAGTGGCTACTAAATTCAATAATAAATAAGCAATAGTTGGAATTTGGCAATTCATACCAACATCATGGACTTCGGCTTGGGAACCATGTAAGATACCCACTTCAGGCTTAGGAACCTAGAATAAGCTGCCCAATCATTGGCTTGGGAACCGGACAGATACCCACACAAGGCTTTGGAACCTTAACGAAGAAACCAAACTAGAGGCTTGGGATCCTCAACCAGGAAACCCACCCGTGGCTGGTATTGCACGGCTATCGGGCGTGACCCTATGGCGATGCGGTTACTGGTTCAAGTTTCTGAACTGGTAGTGACAATGTCACCATGGATCAACGCAATTTTGGTACTTATAATGCCTGTATAAAACAAACAAGATGAAAAATAATGGAATGCATGCGATATTGCGATAGCAGCATGTGATAGAAACGTTCTCAACTTTGTCCCTATTTCTAAGGCCTTATATACCAGGGATGAAAAACCAGTCCTACTTTTTTAGGGGGATTAAAACATGCTCTTTCTAATGAAAATAATTTAAAACAGTTTCCAGAGGGTATATTTTTGTAAAAGTGGGCTAAATATACCCTGTTTTTAGCATTTTCATAAAAATCATCAACTTTACACTCAATTCCTGAACTAATGAAAAATATTAGGAGTGTGAAATTTTATATTCGTTAACCTTGTATTGATAAGTTATTATGTGCAAAATTTCACGTATATCGTACCTTTACTTTCAGAGGTATAAAAAGCCAAACTTTAAAATTTTTTCGAGTTGCAAATTTTTTAGGCCAAGTTTGATCCAAATTTTCTTCACGGGAATCGCTCATGAAGATTTGCTTATTATTTTGTTTAATAGAGCGCAAAAAGTTGTATAAGTTGGCAAAGTTTTGTTTCTCTCAACAAAATATTGGCAGAGATACTGTGTCTCAAAGTTGTCGAAATCTCGGAGTCATAACATAGAAGGCTGCGGTATGGGGTCAAACAAATTACTAAATCTCAGCAAGTATTGCATGGATGAACGTAAAACTTTACCAATGTTCGTTGAGGACATGTGTGAATGTCCATACAAAATTTCATCAAAATCCGTGATGGTCGAGCAGGGCACTTCTCTGAAATCAGACCACTTGACATGGAATGACCCATGTGTTAAAATATAAATAAAATGCTGTTAAATATAAATATATCAGTCATAAATAACAGAAGACTAATTACAGTCTGTTCCAAACGATTAGGCGGAACTAAATGGGAATTTCGTTCTTTTCGGTTCTCACGAGAAGGGACCTTGCTTGGGTTATTTCATTTTTCACGTTGGAATGTCAAAATTTAAAATTCCAACAATGAAACCATGGAAACGAATGACATATGTCAAAATTAAATTATTTTTTTTACATATTTTAATGACAAAAAAATAAATAAATGGGAAATTTGTATTAAGATTGACACAAAAAATCTAAATATAAAGAAAATGACATTTTAAAATGATATTAACCTTAACCAAAAAATGTTTATTGTAAGTATGATTTACAAAGCTTAAACAAAACGGCCGAAAAGCACGATTTAAACGATGAAAGTAACTAGATTGTAAAATTTAGTTCCGCCTAACCGTTTGGAACAGACTTTACAAATTTTTTTACTTACGTCTTTCACTATGAAATAATTAGTATTAAAAAATACGATTTTAGGTTAATATGATGTATTCTAATTTTTTATTTTTTATTTTATTTTTTATTTTATTTGTTAGGCTACACAACAGGACGTACTCATAGAGCCGTCCCAATTACAGTGCAACACAACGATAATACATAGAAAAATTTAACAGTTACACATGAACAAAAAAGAAGAAAGAAAAAAAAAATATACATATATATATATATATATATATATACAGTGTTATTATTTGTAGTTACATGCAAATTAGATGTAATCTAATATTAATATTAAATAATAAGATATAAGATCTAATGATCCTACCCGAGCACATCAGATGATAATATTACTTCTAGACAGAGCTTTTTAAATAATTTAGACTGATAACTAAATATGTCTACTTTGTTATTTATGGAGTTTACGGCTCTCCAAAGTCTATGAATGGGTGCATTAATATTGGAATTTGATCTACTGTGTGGTATATATAGCAACATGGGATTTCTCACGGTATAGTTATATATGTTAAAACTAATGTACTGAAGAAAAGGCTGAGTGTCAATCATACTATTCAAAATTTTATGCGCCAAAGACAAATCCAATATGAGCCTTCTATTTTGTAGACTAGTTATATTGTAAAATTCCAAGTTAAATTTATATGATTTATGAAAATTAGGACGATTAAAATGAAAATTGAGTTTGTTAATAAATTTTTTTTGTACGTTTTCAATAGAGTTTACATAAATATTATACTGTGGGTTCCAAATTGTGCTTGCGAACTCTAAATGACTACGTACAAGACTATTATATAATTTAATAAGTGTTTTCGCAGATTTAAATCCCTTAGTCACACGGAAAATAAAACCTAGATTTCTTAGTGACTTTTGAGTTACGTTGTAAATATGAGAATCGAAAATCAACTTGGAATCCAACAATACACCTAAATCTTTAATTTGGTTAACCTCTTCAAGAATTTTGCCTTTCAATCTGTAATGATACTTGGAAATGTTTACATAATTTCTAGTAAAAATAATTGATTTACATTTGTTCTCATTAAGACTTATTTTATTGCAATGGCAGTAGTGATTAAAACTGTTTAGATCAGCCTGTAACTCCAGACATTGATTCCTACTAGTGATGCATTTAAAAATTTTGAGATCGTCTGCGTATAACAAAAAATTTGAGTATTTAAAGCATGAGTCTATGTCATTAACAAACAGGGAAAAAAGTAGAGGTCCCACGTGAGAACCCTGAGGCACACCTGAAGTAATATGTACCAGCGAGGACTGGCAACTATTTATTGCAACATATTGACATCTATTGTTCAGGTAGGATTTTAGCCATCGAAGCAGATTCCCACAAATACCAAACTTTTCTAATTTATTTATAAGTGTTGGGTGATGTACTTTATCAAATGCTTTAGAAAAGTCGGTGTAGATTGCAGTGACCTGCTGTCGAGTATCAATACAGTCATTAATATACTGTACGTAAGGCACCAAATTTGTCATAACTGATCTTCCACTGAAAAAACCATGTTGAGCTGCCAAGATACAATTTTTTACTTCAAAAAAAAGCTGATCTACAACGCATGCCTCGAAAATTTTTCCTAACACTGATAAGAGGGATATCGGCCTATAATTTTCAATGCGTGACTTGTTACCGTCCTTAAAGATTGGAGATATTTTAGCTGTTTTCCAAAATGATGGAAAAAAGCCATCATCTAAAGATTTATTAAATATTAAATTTAGTGGATGTAACAGAGAACGATTACAATGTTTAATAAAGACAGGAGGTAGACCATCGTGCCCTGCGCTCTTGTTTATATCGAGTTTAGAAATTTGTTTATTAATTTCTTGTACTGAAATGTTAGTTACAGTGAAACATTGGGTACTAGTTGGTAAATTAATTATGTCATCATGCACGCCACTGGTATTGGATTCAAATACCGACGCAAAGTAGTCAGAGAAGGTGTTACAAATTTCTTGAGAATCAGACATTTTGTGATCATTTAGACACATTACACTCGGTAAATTATTACCCCTTTTTTTATTTTTGATAAAGGACCAAAAAGGTTTTATGTTTACATTAATCGATTTTTCAGTTTCGTCGATAAACTTCGTATAATCTTTTTGCAATAATTTTTTCGAGCGCATGCGCAGTAGTGAGAAGGTTGAGTAGTCAAGTATACAGTTATACTTTTTCCATCTTTTATGATACCTATCTTTTTCGCCTAGAACCTTTCTAGTTTCAGAAGAAACCCAGTTTGGATGTTTAGATTTTTTGAAGGTACGAAAAGGACAATATAAATCAAGTGCCTCCTTGATTTTGGTATAAAAGAAATCCACGCAGGTATCAACTGGTTTATTCCTAAACTGATCATCCCAGTTAATATCATCTAAATGTGAACTAATTCGTTCATAATCAGCCTTTAAGAAATTTCTTTTTAAATACGGTAAAATCCTGAGAGAAACATTTTTGAGCATGATAGATATAGTCAAAGCAGGGTGGTGGCTTTCTTCTGCAACTAGGGGAAACAAACTTTTTTCCACTGACACAGCAGTAGGATTAGTATAAAAAACTAAATCTAAAATTCTGTTATTAGCATTATGAATGGGATTAAACTGATATAGCTCAAGCAAAGACATTGTTTCTGTTAAAAGTCTTGAAATGTTTGTGTTATTGTTCTTGGGTATTAGATAAGAGTAAAGAGATGAGCCCTGCCAAGTAATCGCAGGCATATTATAATCACCTAGAAACAAAAAATCGTCCTGAGAGTGTCGTTGAGCGATATCAGTTATATTGTTACAATGTGCTAAAAAATTATTATAGGTAGAGTATGGGGGATTATATACACAACATATGTTCAACTTTTTTGATGGGTTTAACTCTACAGATACCCATAAGTCTTCACAGATGCTGTCTGATGACCAGTCCTGTAAATGAGCACGAAATACACTAGATACCGCAATTAACACACCGCCACCATCACTTTTGCACAACACATTATTGCGGTCTTTACGGAACACGTTGTATTTATTATGGTCAAATAGTTCATTATTAAAAACAGTGTTGTTTAAGTTTGTTTCACACAGGCAGATGATGTCGTAGCTGCAGACAGTTGAAGAGATTAGAAATTGGTCCGTTTTTGTTCGCAGGCCATTTACGTTTTGAAAATATAAAGAGAGAGCCATTTTGGTAATTGAGGACTATAGTTATGATTATTTATGGTTAAAACGTTCATTCTCAAGTTAGACAATCTTGCGAAGAGCGAGATCGCTATCAATGCGAATAATATCGGAGCTGTCCGTTTTTCGTACCAAAATGCGACAGTCGCGGACCCATACATATTTATACCTCTTATCCTCACAAATTATCTTCGTTTGTCTTAAGAGATCTTTATTTTTGAGTGTCAGGTGGTCGTTAACATAAATTTTTTCCGAGCTCCTATTTATTTTTAAGTCTTGGCCAGTAAAACCTTTACGTAATCTGCAAGCTCCAATAAAAGCCTCTTTTTTATATCTGTTTGCAAATTTCACTACTATAGCTTTAGGCTTTTTATTTGATGACATATTATGAGGCACTCTATGATACGCAACCAGATCTTGCTGAGTAACCGGACAATTTACATGTGAACCAATCGTAGAGATGACATTATAAATATTTTCGGTTTTAGTTTCTTCGACACCCAAAATTTCAACGTTTTCCCGACGAGAGTACTGCTGTAATTGGTTTAATTCAAATTTCAAGTTGTTATAATCATTTTTTATAGAATCTAAATCCGATTCAACTTTCTCAAAAGTTTTGACTTTATCTCTTAATTCGGACATCTCTTTTCGGAAGTCGTCAGTGACGTCACTAAAGTGCTGCAGTGAGACCGCGAATTGAGACTGTTGTTCTTTAATCGCAGAGATATCGGACTGCATTACAGTCAGCATCTTTAGTACTTCATTATTGCTATTAGTACCAGTAGAATCACCTTCATTTACAGGTACTTTATTAACGCACCTGCTGCACAAGATCGAGAAACCCTTAGTGTCTTTAAATTCCAGAAGAGGTACAGGTACTTTGCTACATTTCGGGTGAAATTTTTTTTTACATGGTCCAGCACAAGTTAAACCAGTTTGCCGATTGACTGGGTCATTGCAAAAGGGACACTTCCTATCACCCATTATTTATACTATGTATATTAGAAGTTGGTAATAAGACCAAATAGCAAGACAGCTTGTAACAGAAGGCAGGCAACACTTCATACACCGGTGCAGTGCCAAAGAGTTAGCTGTACAGGCGCACCCTTGTCCACTGATAACGGCAGCGGTAATTAGTATTTCTGCCGGCTTGTACTTGATCCGGATGATATCAATATGTCTGTTGTAATAAATCAAAAATTATATTAACACTTACTAATAAATTAGCTTTACTTCTTCACACACTTAGCTCAAATTTACGCAGGTTGAAGAACACAACTTTGTACTTATCACTACAGCGTTTGAGAATTTTTGTTCAAGTTTAACTCAAATTATCTACAAGTTAATGAGAGTATAATACAAAAACACGTGTCAAGATAAATTCACTCACAATCACTAATAATCACTAATAAAATGGATATTTTATATAAACACGTTGAAAGCTTCTAACTCATACAAGACTTCTACGGCTATGAGTAACAGTATATGATAGGGTATCATAAGTAAATTAGACCCGTCCAGACGAAAAATGGTTTCTGCACACTTTTATTAGTGTACTCATCTTTGTTTGTACTCAATTGTATGCGTTGCGCGCAGTGCGTCCCACTGGACGCGTACCTAAACAATACGTTGCACTTTTACGGCGTTATTGGCTGGTACCGGCGTAGGCTAAAGTTTAACGAAATGTAAAAACATGTTTTAAAGTTGTTCCCAATGAGTAAAGAATATAGGTATACAGGAGGTAGCATACCCTTATTCCTACTGAGGCTCAATCTTTAGACAAAATCTGGAAACCTGTTTGAAATTGCGTATGTGGTTACACATTTTTGATGTTTCATCACATTTGATTTAAATTGATTAGTGAACCTGTACAAAACGACGAGACGGCGAGATGAAATTACTTTTCATCGGTAAGTACTTTTTATTCCTATTGTAGAACAAGTAATTAATAATTGTTGAAAGAATAAAAAATAAATAGTTCTAGTGCTTGCATTTGAAAAAAAAAAAAACAATATTTGTTTGAGGTAATCCTTCTTATACTGCGTTCAAAGGTGAGTTTTCAGTACAGGGCATATGGAGTAGTTCTTTTTCATACTCTCTAATGGGTTTACATAATGACGCTATCCTTTTCTTGCTTGTCGACGTTGCCAGCTCTAAAACGCGCTGATCTGTGAAGACGCAGTATTCTACAAATGGCCATTTGTTTTTGTTGAGTGTTATTTTGAGTTTCATAAGAGTTGATTTTTGTAAATCATACGAGTTTTTCATATTATTATAATTGACACATTTGACACTTTTACAACATTTAGCAACACCGCTCCCATTTGTCATAAGAGCTATACTGCAAACTCACCTTCGAACGCACTATAGCAACGATGATTCAGAGGCGACGCAATATATTTATTTTATTATTATTACACTTACCCTGCAAACATAGACCAACGAATGGAATGGATAAAATTTGTTAATAAACCAAGTGGAACAGGTCACAGATACCTATATTGTTTAAATAATTTTCATATTGCATAATATTCACGTTTTATGTATTATAGTGACAAAATGCCCCTATAAAGTATTTCTATTATAACTTTTTAATATAACATAAACATTTCTAGAATTTTTTTAATTATGATATTAATTTTCTTAATTATAATAAGTATTTTTGGTAATATTAATTTTTAAGAAAATTGTTACAACTCTCATTTGTCCTCTTAATGTACTTTTCAAATAGTTATGCTCTACGCCACTGTGAGACCTAAATGACGCCAGCGTAAATTGCTAAACTACAAGGTCACTGCATGTGCTCCCTCCTGTATATTCTTCACTTGTTGGTTGTTCCCTGAAAAAAAAATTGGTATACATTTTCAGCGTAGTGTGCCGGGGAAACATATTTTGTTACGTCGTAAAAATTTAGAAATAAAAAATCAGAAAACTGATAATACAAAAACTTTATTTCTTTCTACCTAGCGTGTGTGGTGTAGGGTGGGCACGTGCCCGTGTGGACCAGCCGCCATTGGAATTAATCTAAAAAATACGTAACAGCATAAAAAAATATATTTAAATTCTCCATTAAAATCCCAGCCAAGAATATAAATAAACAGGGGCGCACGCAGAAAATTTGCCGGAGGGGGGCATTTCGAAAATATATCCGTAAAATAATACACATTTATTATTATTTTTTTACGGAGAGGGGTGGGCTTGTATATTAATTTATTTTGATTATAATTTAATTTTTTTTAATAAAAAAGGTGATTTTATTTTCAATTGCTTAGTTTTAATTAAATGAGTATATATTTTTTCTATTTTGGGGGGGGGGCAGACCCGAAGACGCATTTGTATAAACATGACAATGTTGGCTTGTGGTGAAGTGAAAATATTTTGATAAAGGCAGATTGCCACTTTTCTTGCATTACTCGGTTTCGCTTTATACTGTAAATAACATATTTCTTTTCATTCACTTAGTGAAAATTAAGATTGACAATTGGTATGTGAGCAGGGTTGGACTGGGATTAAAATGTGTACCGGGAAATCTGGAGGAAGTCGGGCCACTATATATAATTTTTATCATTTTGATTTTCGGCCCAATTGACCCTTCGGGCCACCGGGAAATTCCCGGTATCCCGCCGGGCCAATCCAACCCTGTATGTGAGCATCTAACAAAATTAACAACAAACATTTATAAATGTTGTAAAAGAAAATGAACAAAAAATGCAGTGCAATACAGAAGCGTGCGAAAAAATGGTGCGAAAAAATTACGCGACAAGAAAAAGAAGAAATTAGAAATCGAAGCTGAGAAGTGTAATAAAATTTTTTTAAAAAGCAAAAAAAGTGGTGAAAAAAGTGGTGAAAAAGGTGGTGAGAAAAGCAGTGAGAAATTTAGTGTGAAAAGTTGAGAATCAAATTGAAAAATCTTGTGAAGACACTGATGATAAGATAATAATTGCATTTCATACTGAAACTTTACTTCAGGGACACGAAAATATGGACATTACAACATTTATAATCGAACCTAGTTGCTCTAAAAATTAAGTTAATATAATATCTACTATTTTGACTGATTTAGATACTGAATTTAATTATTTTAATCAACCTCAAAGAATTGATTTTAATAGATTTTTTAAATTTTACCCAAATCAACCTTCAAATAACATATTGTTCAATTGCAAAAAAGTTTTTTTATCGCAAAAATGAATCAATCAGGGATTGGCTAAGCTATATTGAGAGCAACCCTGCTTTATTTTGTTCCGTATGTTTGGCATTTTGTGAAGATGTAAGTAAACGTTCATTCACAACAAGCATGAATGATTGGTGTCATGTTGATCAGTGCATAAAGGAACATGAATTAAGTGCAACACATAATAAATCAGTAGAATCATATTTTAAAAACAATGAAGAAAATGATATATCAAATTTACTTTTTACAATTGAATTTTTACTTTTGAACTATTGATGATTTGATGATTTTAAGACATTTAAGTTCATAAAAAATAAATTAAGAAGTTCATTATCTGACAGATATTTAGAAGCACAAAAAAAAAACAACACAAAGCATATTACACCATTGAACAAAACAAATCAATGCCATTCTCGTATCTTCCGCAAATTGCCACTTGACATATGAAATTTAAATTGTCATATCATACGCTAGTTGGTCAACATGTTGCTTTGATTTAACCTAAACCGGAACTATATTTAGACAACTAATAATTTTTATCGGTTAAATGAAGCTTTTGATCATTTTGTTTAGCAAAAGCTACCTTCAAACGTAATAAAAATAGCACGTGACAACTCCGCCTAAAGGTTGGAATTAGAGATGGGAATTTCGGCTCAGTTTGCGGAACCGGATCAGTGGAGGTCGTTCAGTTTGTTGAGCCGGTTCATTGATCCGGCTCAGTGATCCGGTTAAGTAAACATGTCTCCGAAACACAGGACGGTCGTTAGTTCGTAGGTAGAAAGTCGCTTAGAGCCGGTTCTTGCAATATATAAACTGTAAATATGATCCCAAGACACAGGTCGGTCGGTTGTTCGGTCGTAGGTAGAACGTCGTTTACAGCCGGCTCTTGCTTAGAGCCGATTCTTGCAATATATGAACTGTAAACATGATCCCGAGACGCAGGTCGGTCGGTCGTTCGGTCGTAGGTAGAACGTCGCTTAGAACCGACTCTTGCTCAGAGCCGGTTCTTGTAAACATGATCCCGAGACACAGGTCGGTCGGTCGTTCGGTAGAACGTCGCTTAGAGCTTAGAGGTAGAACGTCGCTTAGAGCCGGCTCTTGCTTAGAGCCGGTTCTTTTAAACATGATCCCGAGACACAGGTCAGTCAGTTGCCGGTCGTCCGGTCGTAGGTAGAACGTCGCTTAGCCCCGACTTTTATCTAACATTTTTGAAACAAGCAATTCACTTTATGTAGCTACTGTATTTTAAACCAGATGTGTTAAGTTTATGGCGATGTTTATTGCCCTTATAAATCGGACATCTGGGATTTGGGCAATATTTTTAATATTTTTATATAGTATGGTTGTAAGAAAATACAGACTAACCCTATTAGTTTCAAATAAACTGCCCTACAAATTGATGACAAAATACACTTTATGATAATACATTACAAGCCAAGTTCTCGCGAAGTTCAACATGACATCGATCCAGATCCGGATCACTCCGGTCACTGTTCACAATCGCCCGACCAATCGTATCCTTGAAACTTGAAACTATACAGTGAGCCGTGAGCCGGCTCATTTCAATTTGGTGAACCGTGTCACTTCGGTCAGTGTACTGAGCCGGCTCAGTGAGCCGGTTCGTTCATGAACGACCCATCTCTAGTTGGAATCGTATATACTATAGGCGACGGCAACGCGGTGCCCGCGAACAATTTTTAAGTGCCCGCCTAACCATTCGAAATTCTATTTCAGAGCCGCTTTTAGTAATAAAAGTACTGTCAAGAAGATTAGAAGTGTTATAGTTTTATAAATAAATATAATTTAATACTCATTAAATTTTATTGCAAAACTAAATTTTAAAACTATTCCCAATATAGACCCAATATGAAAGAAAGCAATAATGTTAATATTATTGTTCCAGTTATCTCGCGGAGATAAAAAGCCCCCTTCACCCCTGCTTGTGAATGTATGTTTTCTAATATGAAATACTTAAAATCAAAATATCGAACAGGCCTCACTGACGCTCATTTGGACAAATGCCTGAGAACTGGCCGCGAATTTTCATTGTCAAATATCGCATTAATTATCACTTTGATATTATGTATTTTTTTTATGAAAATTAAAATTTTAAATTGCATTAATACTTTTGTTTAATTGTTACCCCCCCCCCCCCTTTATCCCACGGTGCCCGCCGAACTCCCGCATTTCTGAAATATGCCCACTTAGTAAAAAAGGTTGCCGCCCCCTGACCTATAGCATTCAGAAAAATATTATTAAAGTCTATTACAAACGATTAGGCGGAACTAGATTTTCAAATCTAGTAATTTTTACCGATTGATTAAAGCTTTTAATCATTTTGTTCAGGAAGAGTCAGCTTCAATATATAAAAAAATAGCTAATGACAACTTACAAAAATGAAAATTCCAGTTAGTTCCGCCTAATCGTTTGGAATAGCCTGTGTCTAATTTTGAAATCTAGTAGCTTTTAACACCTGAATGGGGGTTTTGATCATTTTGTTATAGCCAGCGTTTCCCAGACTTTTTTCATGGCAGACCGGCAAGTTTAGAAAGTAATGTGTATCGCAAAAGTTTTATATTTTTTATTGCACTGATTACAAACAAAAAAAATAAATAAAAAAAAATCACATATAATTACTGAAAAAAGAAACAATTTATTACTTAAGTAATTAACAGGTTATGGACCGAGATTTTCATTTCAGAATAGGGTATAGGCATGATTTTTTTTTATTTTTTATTATATTCCTCTTGTTGCATATAAACATAAAAAACAGTTTTGCATTTTTTTTTAATTTGAAGGTTTAAAAAAATCATAAATGTATGTAATGCGCGAAAACCACGTGTGACGTCATACCCTACATAAGTGTACTGCCTACAGCCTACCCAGTCTACAGCGTACAGCCTACACAGTCTGTCGTGAACTTATTTGCTTGCATAACTTTTATATATTGTGTAAAGTTAGAGTGATTTTAATTAAAATAAAGTTTAATTCTATAAAAACAATTTATACATGTTTACCGAATTAAATTTTATATTAAAATATATAACCTATATTGGAGTATTTCAATAACGTTTGCCTCTAACGTTTTATAACTTCATGTAAACAATGTAGTAAAATTCTTACATCTAAAATACATAAATATTTACATTTTACAGAGTTGCAGCGTTCATATTGTTTACATAAAGTTATAGAATACATAAATGGTTTACTTACAAGTCTGTTTTGACACCACGTCCCAGCAAACATTCAACTAACGGCCGAAAGCTGGCAAACTGCTTTTATGCTGGTAAATTACTGGCACCAAAAGTAAGTGCAACGCCAGTATTAATAATGTACTTCACATTTGTATTTCGCATTCCGCCTATACGAAGTACTTTACCAGCATTTTATAAGCACTCTTCTTCACTCATACTTTTTACTTAAAACCATCAGAAATAAATCTTGCAACTAATGCGATTATTTTGCACTTTACCGTTGCTGGGCCAGCAACTGATACATCAATGGGCCAGTAACGGCCCTGGGGACACCGGGGTACTGGCCCATTACTTTCAATGCCGGGGAGTATGTGCTTTACCAATACTGGCCCGTATAAAAATGTTTGCTGGGGTATTTCTTCAGCACTGTAGCATTCATTATTTTTCATATATTCCATGAGCATAAAAGCATAAATTATCGTTCTGAGCCATAACAAAATCTTTATCTGCCATTTTAATAATAAATGCGTGAAAAATTGTTTAAAAACAAATACAAAACTCTCGAGCAATACAATATACACACGTAAAGATTATGTTGTAGTCTGGGCCGTCTAGGGCTTGACGTCATGCTCAGTCGTATTTACTCGGCAACCTTCGCGCTGTGGTCGGCTTATTTCAAATTTACAATATTTTAATTAAAAAATTTGGCTGTAATATTAATTAAAATGTGATTTTTGTTTTGTTAGGTGACATAACTAACATTAACATATCAAAAAAATGTAGTTTTAAGGAAATATAAATTTTATGCGTATCCACTATTATTAAGTTATTGAGCGATAATATTTTTACAATAAATGTTTCTACAATTAAAAATATCCTATTAGATAGATAAAAATTCAGTGCAAAATTGGATGCATAGATTGATATTAATTTTATTTCAAATTGTTAGTTTTGTATAAGAAATTGCTAACCTCTGGGGGTTATACGCAGCCTTAATGGTACCTGTAATCGCAGTCTTATAAAGTTTGTAAGTTTACGATTTTTCGTTGGGCCGCATTAATAACCTTCGGGGGCCGCATAGCACATGTGGCCCGCGGGTTGGACAAGCCTGCATTAAGGCTAGTACACACTAGTAGACCATGTTGCGCTATTTATCTATAGACCGTCTAGAGACGGTGTATAGACACGGTCCATAGACCGTCTAGAGTAGTGTTTCCAAACTGGGGGTGCCGGCACCCCAGGGGTGCCGGCACCCCAGGGGTGCGGGAAAGCATTTTGAGGGGTGCATGACGATATATAGACATTTATAAAATTTATATACAAAATCTAGTTTATTTAAATTTTAAATAGTCTAGATCAGTGGTTCCCAACCGGGGGTGCCGGCACCCCCAAAGGTGCAGGAAAGCATTTTGAGGGGTGCGAGACGATTTATAGAAATTTATAAAATCAGTGTATTTTTTTTTTTTGTAATAAATAATAATAAAAAATTATTTTTCAATAAGTATATTTTCTTTCTAATTTTATACCACTGAATGCTACATCAATTAATTTGATCAATTTTAAAGAAATATTCATGCGATTTCCTTTTTTTTGCTCTTCACTTTTTATTTTCACTTTCAATTTGACATATAAATATGACTCAACTGAAAAAATCTGAACACATTTTTTATGGGGGTGCGAGAGCTTATTTTCACATTCAAAGGGGTGCTCACCGCAAAAAAAAGTTGGGAACCACTGGTCTAGATTATAATAAATAATAAAAAAATATTTTTCAATAAGTATATTTTCTTTCTAATTCTATTAAGGTTAAGAACCGCTGAATGCTACATCAATTAATTTGATCAATTTTAAAGAAATATTCATGCGATTTCCTTTTTTTTTGCTCTGCACTTTTTATTTGGATCAGTTTGACATATAAATATGACTCAACTGAAAAAATCTGAACACATTTTTTATGGGGGTGCGGGAGCTTATTTTTACATTCAAAGGGGTGATCACCACAAAAAAGGTTGTAAACCACTGGTCTAGAGACACTGTTCTTTGTCTCGTCTAGCGTCCACACTACGATGTGAATTTCTCAGTCTCATCTTCGCAGTCCACCATGGAGGACATTGTTTTGTGTGGAATGAGTTCCTGGTTAGTGCTAATTACAAGTGAAAGAACGCGAAAACGTAAACGTTGGTGGATGCGCGAATTGCTCGCAGAAGGACCCAGGTTCGGTAATGCATTATTAAATAAATTAAGATTGGAAGACGCCATGGGTTTTTGGAATTTCACCCGGCTGACTCCTACTGATTTTGAACATTTGCTTCTGATGGTTGGAGGGATAATAATGAAGCAAGATACAAAATTTATAGAAACCATCCCAGATTCTCTTCGACTGGCCTAGGGTGGACACACCACTCGGTAGCTGGAGACGGTAACCGACGAGTTCATCGAAAATCAATTCATCGAAAATCAATTCATCGAAAATCAATTCATCGAAAAAAAATATTTTGTAAATATTTGAGAGGAATGCCGAGGGGATCGGAAAGTCAAAAGAGCAGTGGTCAATAAAAGTAGAGAGACTAAGAAATAATTGCATAAATTTTTTTATATGGTTTAAAAAAAGGTAAATAAAGTGACATAGTGTTTGAATATAAATAAAGAAATATAATAAGAAAACTTATATAATAAAAGAAATAAATTTTTTGTTTTTAAGGTTTAATAAGACAGGTTATAAGCAATTGCACACAAATAATTTTTATAAATTCATACACAATGATACGCATTTTAATTGGGCTAATATGGAGGAAAATAAAGTACTATGCATCTAAAAACAAGGTAATTAGGTTAGGTTTAGTTAGTAAAAGTCTAAAACCGAGCGGAGCGAGTTACCCATCTTCTAGTTTAAGGACAAAGCACTATTTTAGTTTAGGTTATGTTAGTAAGGGTTTTGTTAGAAGAAGCCGAGCGAAGCGAGCTACCCATCTTCTAGTTTAATGCCAAAACACTATCTTAGGTTAGGTTAGGTTAGTAAGGGTTTGGTTAGAAGAAGCCGAGCGAAGCGAGCTACCCATCATCTAGTTTAATGACAAAACAAACTCACACTAACATAACAATGCCACATGTTTAGAATCACCGTACATTGAACAAATCATGTGTGGTATATTAAATATGAATAGTAAAACTATGTACATAACACAAAACCCTTAAAATTTAACAGATGGGGAAATACCATTTTTATAATCCTTAAAGAATGGGTGTATTAAGTACATTTATGATTCCATTAACCGGGTTTTTCTGATCTAAGGAGCCCTGTTCGATTTCAAAATAATCCAACAGGTATCTTTTACCTGGCGTATTTTCTGAATGGAAAATATAAAAATTATTAATAGACCAAGTATGATAGTTATTTAATAAGTGTAGTCTGTCAACTTTTATTGACTACTGCTTTTTTGGCTTTCCGATCCCCTCGGCATTCCTCTCAAATATTTACAAAATATATTTTTTTCGATTAATTGATCATTCGATGAATTGATCATTCGATGAATTGATTTTCGATGAATTGATTTTCGATGAATTGATTTTTGATGAATTGATTTTCGATGAATAGATTTTCGATGAATTGATTTTCGATGAATTGATTTTCGATGAACTTACCGTGAATCCTAACGTTGCATGCGGTCTCCCATTCTGATCGTGAGACTTTAGACCTGCAATTTTTGGTCTCGCAACAGGCCCGTAGACGGAGATTGGTCTATAGACATGTCTCGTAGACAACCTGAGACACGTCTCAGAGACCAGAATCGCGCAACATGTCTACTAGTGTGTACTAGCCTTTAGAGACAAAAAAACAGTAGAAATAGTGGGTTTCTGGAGGCGATCCGGCTCCAAAGAAGGCGAACGGTGAAATCGGCCGGCAAGGTAATGGGCACGGTTTTTTTGGGTTGAACGCGGAATCATTCAAATTGACTACTTGGAAAAAGGACGATAAATGGAGAGTATAATGTGTTGTTATTGGACCTGTTGAGCGAAGAAATTCAGAAAAAATGCCCACATTTGGCCAAGATAAAAGTGCTCATCCATTAAGACAGTGCACGGATGCATACTTGTGCAGTTTAGAAGGAAAAGATTTACGTCGAACGAAGAGATCATCGCCGAAAAATATACCTATTTTGAGGGCCTTCGGGAATCTTACTTTTTGGATGACTTGAAAAAGTTGGAGAAACGCTGGGCGAAGTTTATCGTGCCAAAAGAAAACTATGTTGAGAAATAATAATGAATCAACCCAAAATAATGTGTCTTTTTTTTATTGTTTTGTAAGGACTTTTTGAACTACCCTCGTATTTTGTTTAAGTACCTTGTGGTGATGATCGATTCTGTGGTGGCAACACTGTTTTAATTTCTTGGACGCATTTGGCACATCGACAAGGGCGGATCCAGGGGGGCAACACTTTCTCCTTTTTTTTGCGAAACTATAAAATAGTAATATTAAAACACAAGTTTCATAAGCAGAGCCGCAGTAAGGGGGGGCGGAGGGGGCGACGGCCCCTAGCGCATTAAGGAAAAGGGCGCTGACGAGCTTGACTAAAGGGCGCCACATTGCGAAGGCGAGGACCTTTTTTTTGCTCATCATTTGGATTTTAGGAGGTGCGGACCTTTTTTTTTGCTCATCATTTAGATTTTAGGAGGTGAGAACCCCTTATTTTTGCTTATCACTTACATTTATTTGCCAAGGGCGCTAAAATACGGTTTTGGTCGAAACGAGTCGAAAACGACAAGATTCCTAATCGACAAGTGAGGCAAAAAATCTTATGTAACAAGCTTTTTATACTATTTTTACCGACCGTCAATATATATAAGGGAGGTATTGTGATCATACCGATTGTGATCATACCGATCTCCACGAATTGAGGTCCCTACATAACGTTTTGACTATTTTTAGCATGATGTCTGTCGGTCTGTCTGTCCGTCTGTCTGTCCGTCTGTCTGTCTGTCTGTCCGTCTGTGTACACGTGCAGAGCAAATTCGGATGAAAGGATTTTTATGAAACTTTCTATTTAAGCTTCTGCCATCAATGTCACGAGTTGATCAACTTTTGGTAAAAATCGGTTGACTGAAAATGGGAGTTTACTCGTGTCGATTTTAAGATTTTTGTGAATATTTCACAACAGAAAAATATTTCGAAAAAATGTATTGAACAAAAGTTGCTATAAAAGCAATAATTAATATCTTTTATTTGAGACGTTTTTGATAAAACGAAAAATTTCGTCGAAAAAGTCTCAATTTTTTCAAACTTATATGTCACGTTTCCATGGTCATGATAAATAATATCTCTAATAATTATTTCTACTCTGCTGCTAGAATGTATTACTTTATGATGGCGGTCGGTCCTGTGGTGGCCACAGCTGATTTTTTTTTACTATTTTATATTTTCATGCCTAGTAAAATAATAAATTTGCATTGTATAATCAAACAACACCCCCGATAGGGAATTTGTTATGTGCATGTAGCGATTGGCCGGACAGGTTTAACAATTTTATATTTTTTAAAAGTCTGTTCCTTTGTTTTAGGCGGAACGAGATTTTCAATTCTAGTTACTTTTACCGATTGATTGAAGCTTTTGATCATTTTGTTCAAGAAAAGCCAACTTCAATATATAAAAAATAGCTAATGACAACTTACAAGAATGAAAATTCCGGTTAGTTCCGCCTAATCGTTTGGAATAGACTGTAGCTATCAATGTTTTATAAAATTTGCAGGTTATTGTATTATCTGTTTAATTTTGTAATACGTAACTAACAGGGAAAGTTTTTTGTTTTTTTAATTTTATGGCCTTTGCTGCTGTGGCAATTAGCCAGGACAATTTTTTATTTGAGAACATTTCCATGCCTGAACTGGATTCGAACCCGAGACCTTCGCAACGCGGAGCACATGTGTTACCACTACGCTACGCCGGTCGGCCAGGGAAAGTTCATTTTTTATGTTGTATATTGACAATACATTTATAATATTATCATAGTATTGGTTCACACGGATACGCCAAAGTCTGTTTACACCACAACAGTCACCAAGTAATCAGATCTAGTTTCGTATTACAAATTGAGACGGATTATACCTACCAACTTTACTAATTTTAGGAAATAAAATGTTAAGTGTTAATGAAACTCATTGTAACACTCACTTCAGTTTCATAGTGACTCTCTTATGAACGCAAAATAGAAAAATCAGCTGTGGCCACCACAGAACCGACCGCCATTATAAAGTACTTCATAAAGTAATACATTCTAGCAGCAGAGTAGAAATAACTTGGCCTAATATTTTCTAACAGAGATATTATTTATCATGACCATGTAAACGTTACATATAAGTATGAAAAAATTGAGAAAAATTTTACAAAAATTATTCGAAATTTTTCGTTTTATCAAAAAACGTCTCAAATAAAAGTTATTAATTATTGCTTTTATAGCTACTTTTATTCAATAAATTTTTTCGAAATATTGTCTGTTGTGAAATATTCATAAAAATCTTAAAATCGACACGAGTAAACTCCCATTTTTAGTCAACCGATTTTTACCAAAAGTTGATCAACACGTGCCATTGATGGCAGAAGCTTAAATATGAAGTTTCATAAAAATCCTTTCAGCCGAATTTGCTCCGCACGTGTACACAGACGGACAGACAGACAGACGGACAGACAGACGGGCATACAGACAGACAGACAGACAGACATCATGCTAAAAATAGTCAAAACGTTATGTAGGGACCTCAATTCGTGGATATCCATCGAAATCTCGAAATGTCAAAATCGGTATGATCACAATACCTCCCTTATATATGTTGGCGGTCGGTAAAAATGTATTTATAGTTTTATTGAAAAATTAAATATTTATTTCTTGGGAACGTTATAGGCTATTCCAAACGATTAAGCGGAACTAGTTTTTGCAATCGAGTTACTTTCATCGTTTGAATCGTTCTTTTTGGCCGTTTTGTTTAAGCTTTGTAAATCATACTTACAATAAACATTTTTTGGTTAAGGTTAATATCATTTTAAAATTTAATTTTCTTTATATTTTGATTTTTTGTATCATTCTTAATACAAATTTCCCATTTATTTATTTTTACCGACCGCCAACATAGATAAGGGAGGTATTGTGATCATACCGATTTTGACATTTCGAGATTTCGATTGATCTCCACGAATTGAGGTCCATGTCGGAATTGATGTCTGTCGGTCTGTCTGTCCGTCCTTCCGTCCGTCCGTCCGTCCGTCTGTCTGTCTGTCTGTCTGTGTACACGTGCAGAGCAAATTCGGCTAAAAGGATTTTTATGAA
Source organism: Liopterus haemorrhoidalis (assembly GCA_963971575.1). NCBI lineage: Eukaryota > Metazoa > Arthropoda > Insecta > Coleoptera > Dytiscidae > Liopterus > Liopterus haemorrhoidalis. The sequence goes on from OZ020619.1 coordinate 17,553,134, forward strand.
ACTGCATATTTAAGCTTTTGACATCAATGGCACGAATTGATCAACTTTTGGTAAAAATCGGTTGACTAGAAATGGGAGTTTACTCGTGTCGATTTTAAGATTTTTGCGAATATTTAGCAACAGAATTATATTTCGAAAAAATCAGCTGTGGCCACCACAGGACCGACCGCCATCATAAAGTAATACATTCTAGCAGCAGAGTAGAAATAACTTGGTCTAATATTTTCTAACAGAGATATTATTTATCATGACCATGGAAACGTTACATATAAGTATGAAAAAATTGAGACTTGGAAAAAATTTCGAAAAATTTTACAAAAATTATTCGAAATTAAACAAAAGTTGCTATAAATGCAATAACTAATAACTTTTATTTGAAACGTTTTTTGATAAAACGAAAAATTTCGAAAAATTTTTGTAAAATTTTTCGAAATTTTTTTAATTTTGTCATACTTATATGTAACGTTTCCATGGTCATGATAAATAATATCTCTGTTAGAAAATATTAGGCCAAGTTATTTCTACTCTGCTGCTAGAATGTATTTTATACAAGTACTTTATGATGGCGGTCGGTCCTGTGGTGGCCACAGCTGATTTTTTTGTTATTAAAATATTTGTAAAAAATCAGCTGTGGCCACCACAGGACCGACCGCTATAGAAGTGAAGAAAAGAGAGGGAAAGGGTTATAATTAGACGTATCTCTTTTCAATCTATGAATCCCCCGCTATAAAAAACTTCTGGATCCGCCCATGCACACCGGTTTCGGAGCACAGATATAAAGCATATACACCTAATACCCCTAATCTGAATTAAATATGTCAAGTTTATTGCCGGTGGCGAAATTAAAGGCTTGATATTGTCCTATTTTACAACATGCGCAGCTAGTCAGAATTTTAACATAACATAGCTATTTAATACAGAATAGGAGTATAAGGTTATATCGGTCACATACAATGTTGTTCCACTAGAATCTAAAATGGCTTGTTATTAAAGTGCACTACTAAAGCTCAGGGAAGGTTCTTGCATACCCCCATGCAATAACCAAAACGGCGCCTCATTTCTCCACCCAATCTCTTAATAAAAGGAAAATCCCCGCATCTGGCCGCCCTTGCTAGGTTATAATCTGTCCAATGAAGGACAACGTTTTATATACAAGGTTAAGCGCTGTGTAACCTATTCATTATTACAATTATCAAATTAGATTTTAAATTTAAATGTAAATAAAATCGACTTTCTTATCACTAATGACGTTTTAGGTTTTTTACGTATGTAAGTCCGTTCCAGTGTCCCAATAACCGAACTGTACATCCCTAAGATTTATTTTTCTTTTTATATTACAATAAGAATTTTAAGAAACGATTGATGTTTTTAAATGTGTGATCGTTTTGCGTCGGCGCAATAGTATTGAATCACGTGACGTAACAGTTGCAATATAAAAGTCATTTGACCGTCCTTCAAATGACATTTCACTTCAGTATCCAGTGAGGGTTAGACGTTTGATCCCTTAAGGCAACACTTGGTGAGTAAAATTTTGTTTTTTGTGATGAGCTATAACAAGAAATCAGTTTATTTAAACAATTATTACATATCACATTGGTTTTAAACAATATAATGAATTAAGCTGTGTATGGAGTATGGATGAAGTTAACCGGTCATGTCGCATTTTTAAAAAAGTTCGAAGGTTTACGTAATATTTATATTACAGTTTTTAAATATTGCAAATATTTTACACTTATTATATTTACAAATTGTGTATTTAATAGTATATTCCGAAATATTACTCTGGTTTCTTTATGACCTTCATTGACCTTGTATAAGGAAATGCAGCTATTTTAGGCATAAATGTGGAATATCTATATTACTTATTATTTAACATTACAAATATATTACAAATTTCAAAAAATCATGAGAAATTCTTATAAAAATAACAATATTAGAATTTAAACGCATTTTTCAATGCAGGAGGTGTAAAACTATAACAAATCTCAAATGTATTTAGATTAACTTTTAAACACTATTATTTCAACTAGATTTTTTCAAAAGGTATATTGAATATAAAAAAGTAATTATACTAAAAATATTACATTTTTAAGGTGTTGTATGCTTATAATTTGGTTTTCGTTTTCCTGAGATTAAAAGAAGTCGAAGAAAATGGGTTTTTGTGCAGCTGCAAAATCAACAGTAATGTTTTAGTTTTAATTTAACAAATTTCTGTACCTCAGGTTTGTTGTTGACAGGATAATTGAATGAAAAATATAAATATTCTAGTTGAGAATCCAGTTGTCCGATGACTGTTAAAAAATGAGTATGTTTCAACCGAGGGAAATTATCAAAATGAAGTGTTGTCATTCGTATGGAGACTGACAAAGAAATATCGTTCCGTTTTGAAATATAAAGCGCACGTTAATGCAAATATATTCAAATATAACGAACTGAGATAAAAATTGGACGTATGTTGGTACGAGTAGTTTAAATACGTTATAGATAGTTTACGTATAATTGTGTGAAATAGTTAGTTACTTATTTATCAGTTCTCAATCAAACAATCGGCATCTGAATTCTCGGTGAATAGATAAATAAATTTTTGTTCTGAGGTACAGAATTGACCTTATTTTTTATTTTATTATTTGAAATCATTTTTATATATGAATTTATATTTTTTAAGGCAAATTCAGTCATGTCTAAAATCGGAATCAACGGATTTGGCCGTATCGGCCGTTTGGTGCTCCGTGCTTCCATCGAGAAAGGAGCCCAGGTTGTAGCCGTTAATGACCCCTTCATTGGACTGGACTATATGGCGTACATGTTCAAGTACGACTCCACCCATGGACGTTTCAAAGGTGAAGTTAAGACTGAAGAGGGACATCTTGTTGTTAACGGACAGAAAATTGCTGTCTTCTCTGAACGTGACCCCAAAGCAATTCCATGGGGTAAAGCTGGTGCTGATTACGTCGTAGAATCCACTGGTATGTAAACAAATTTTAATACTCGAAAAACACAATAAAAACAATAATTAGAACAGTTACATATTTGTATACATACAATTGTTCTCGATTGGGAAGGCTACTGCTCTGTGAGTGCATTGCGAGCACTTTTTCTTGCTCTAGCTAAGGAGTGTGAGCAGCGTCGAGCATTATGGCCTGTAGCGGTGTTTCAAAGCTAGTATGTTTATTAGAACTAATTGAATCTTCATCAAGTAGTGATGTATCTTTTTGTATAGTAAATCAAATTAGGAAATTAAAAGACAAAATAATTTAAAAAAAGTAACATTTTGCTAATATAAATAAACAGAAATCAAATAAATTATTGCAATCACAGAAATAAAATAATAAAAATTATACGTAAAGTATTATCCTGCACTGCTTACGCAAGGAAATCACTGTATTTTTGAATAATTAGTAATAACAATAATAAAAACATATTCAATTGGGAGTTGCTCTGGCGCTCACAATAGTAAAACTCTTACAGAGCATGTCGTTATTTGCTCGCTCGCAGAACAATTCCAGAGTGGTCAAATCGAATATGCCATATTTTTAATAATGTAAGTGTAAATAAAATTAACAATTAAACTCCCGTTAATTTTTGAAAGATTTATAGTAAAAACGGTTTGGAACGTAAAGAAAAAAAAATCTACATGTATAGTAAAAAAACATAGGATCACTTCAGTATTTTGTTATCTTTTCTGATTGTAAGACGTCTTTCTGATCTCCTAAGTTTAAAGTTCAGCAACAAATGTTTCTATTGTTAGGTCGCGGGCCACGTTTTGTAACATATGTTTTTATTATAACATATCGATCCGCATTCTGTAACAAATTTTTTCTGCGGGCCATATTTTTGTATTTTATATTTTTTACAATCTTAATTTCTGGTGTTTGACGGTTTATACGTAATTATGTTGGCATAAACACGCCTAATATGGAATAAACCTAAAGCAGCACGACAGTAATGTGTTTGCTACGCTAGATAAGAAAAGTATATTCCCAACTGTGCGCCTTGATTTTCTCCTGAGTGATTCTTCCTGGATGTGTTCTCAGTCCGTTGAAAATCCACCATTTTGTCGTAATTTGATACAATTTGGGAAATATCTCCGCAGTCAAAGTTGATTGTGTACATACACAATATAACAAGACACTGGTGTGAAATTCTGGCTAATTCAGACGTAAAACGTTTCTGGAAATAAGTAGATGCGACATTACTTTTGAGAATACTTAATATGTATCTCAAGTCGTGAAATTGGTAACTCAAGAACTAACTCTATAGCAAATACGCGAGAAGCATACCTTAATGCTAGAAACAATTATTGAACTCTGTGTGTTCATACAAAAGATGGGTACTCATCGAATAAATAATAATATATTCTGCAAACTTGTATGAAACATTGAAATATCCGCCAAATGCCGAATTTTACGTCTCTTTGTTAAATATTTTCATAATTGTTTTACAACGCAGCTTTGAAAACATCGCACAAGCGAACTGCGCAAATTGGGACGTGGGTGTATTTGCATTGTCGTGTATTTTGCGGCTTATATATGAGGTTGTGGTCCCAGCTACAAACGTAAGTCGGGACTTTTCTGTATATTCATTTCAACAAAATGCTGACATCTTTGTGTTGCAATGGCCAATATTAACATTGGATCTTTTTTTTTTGCAGGTGTTTTCACTACCATTGAGAAAGCTTCCTCTCACTTGGAAGGTGGAGCCAAGAAGGTAATCATTTCTGCCCCATCTGCAGATGCGCCGATGTTTGTTGTTGGTGTAAATTTGGAAGCCTATGATCCATCTTTCAAAGTAGTATCAAACGCCAGTTGCACAACCAATTGCTTGGCTCCACTTGCTAAAGTAATTCACGATAACTTCGAGATTGTTGAAGGTTTGATGACCACTGTCCATGCCACCACCGCAACACAAAAAACTGTTGATGGTCCATCTGGTAAAATGTGGCGTGATGGACGTGGTGCAGGCCAAAACATCATCCCTGCTTCAACTGGCGCTGCCAAGGCTGTTGGAAAAGTCATTCCTTCCCTCAATGGAAAACTTACTGGTATGGCTTTCCGTGTACCAACCCCCAATGTGTCCGTTGTAGACTTGACTGTAAGATTGGGCAAAGGTGCTAGCTATGATGAAATTAAAGCTAAGGTTAAGGAAGCAGCAAATGGACCACTCAAGGGTATCCTTGACTACACCGAGGATGAAGTCGTGTCCACAGATTTCATGAGCGATTCCCATTCCAGTATCTTTGACGCTAAGGCTGGTATTCCTCTGAACAACAACTTTGTCAAGCTTATCTCTTGGTATGACAATGAATATGGTTACTCAAATCGTGTCATTGACCTGATCAAATACATGCAATCCAAGGATAATTAAGGAATCATTCTAACGTCTTAAGTATTATTTTGCATCCAGAGATAGTTTAGAACTGTATTGATTGTCGGGTGCAAACAGCTCTGTCTTTTATTTATATGTTGTACAACATATGTGTAATATGTTTTAAATCAAATTTAATGTTATATCCATTTTGGAAATTGTTTTAATTTTTTTTTTTTTTTTCACTTACTAGCATGAGCACTGAAACTTGAGTTTGCCAAGTAGGTGCATTTGTCATTACAAAAAAAAATAAACAATAAATCTGTTGCGAAAAGTAAAGTTGTAATTATTTTTGTAGTAACTCGTCACCTAGTAGGTATTTGGTTATTATATGTATATGTAACGCATCCCTGATTCCTTCATAAGTAGGAACTCCTATTTTTTCATCCAAAACTTATTGATTTTGTTTTCACTGTCTTTGGTTTCACATCAGATTTCCTTGCATTACCGTTTTAAATATGATTTAAATTATACCTGTAAATAAATAGACTTTCGCAGTTATAAACAAGAAACCCTATAGTCAGTCATAGTCAAAAACACTGATATACATATATATGTTATAATAAAACTTGCAATTTTACAATTTTTGTTTTAATTCAAACTGCTCGGTGATTTACTTAGTCGTAGAGCTCTTTTACAATTTCTGGTGTTGGGCTTTGTATGAGTTTGAATTTTATTTACATTTATTTTCTTCTCATGGGTTTTAATTGCCACAGTTTTTTCCATTTCATCCTGTGTTATATCCTACTTACATTGTTCCAGGGAATTACCCTTCTCTCTACCGCTCTTGTAATACCATCACTTCTTTTTTTCCTTAGTTTTCCTCGATATCATTTAGATACCCTGGTTTCATATACCTTTTTTGAATATCTATCTTCATCCATTCTTTGGATATGATTATACCATCTCAACTGCTCTTCCTCTATTATATCTTCTACAAATTTTGTTCCCAGTTTTTCTGTATATTCCACGTTTTTATTCGGTCAAATTTTGTTTCCCTTGATCTCTAGTAGGAATCTCATTTTGCTACTTCAAAGTTTCTCCGATATTTTACAAGCCTCTGATCCATATATTAATATTGGCATGGCCACCATTTTTAAAGACCTGGACTTTAACCACTGTCGGAATTTCTTCTTTCGCTAGGTAGGAAGTTTAAATACTATTAGATAGCCTACAAGCTGCACCCAGAGCCGTAGCAACGCCTTGGCATCGGGACAAGTGCCAAAGGCGCGAGGACTGAGGTGCGCCATCGTGTATTCCGCCATGATATATATAAACCATAGACTAAAGTTCTCTGATAAAAACAACATCTCAAATACTGTTAACAGTGCTGTAGTCGTAAATACAGTAGAAGGTATACGGTACATATATCGTCACAATTAGAGGGTATTAAGATTACAAACATTAAAAATGGAAAAAGATAAAAAGGACGCTATTTTAGGTTAAATTAATTTACAAGTTTCTACTTTAAGTATTTTCCAAGGGCGCCACAATATTACTACGGCTCTGGCTGCCAGTAGTGGCTGGTGGGTAAAATATTTGGGGGGACACTTTTTGATCCATATATTGCAATGGTGTCCAGCCTACGGCTCGCGGGCCTAATCTGGCCCAACAATAAGGTTCAAACGGTTCGCATGAAATTTCTGCCCTATATTTTTTTTATAATCACCCTCTCCCCTTCCTCAAAGATTTTCGGAATTTCTCCACTCCCCATGTCCTTAATTGATTTTCAGAATTCTTTCCCCACATACTCAAATGATTTTCAGAATTTCGCTCACCCGTCCTCAGTGATTTTTAAATACAGTGGTACCTCGGTTTTCGTTTACTTCGATTATCGTCGGTTTCGGTTTGCGTCGATTTTTCGTCGGTTGTGTGAGCATCTAGCTCGCCCGTCTAGCCAAACAATTCCATTGCATTCCAGTGTTAGTGTTTTTGTGCTTTTTTTATTGGGAGTCTATTGTTAGAAATTATTGCCTCGGTTTTCGTCGGTTTCGGATTTCAACGATTGTATTCGGACGGATTATCGACGAAAACTGAGGTACCACTGTATCTGGTCCCCAATCCAACTCAATCTGGCGTGTGAAACATATGTAGAATTCATATAAACAATATATCAAGGTAGAGGGAATATGATTTTTCTCAAAATCACGATGTGTAAGTTGGTAAAAAAATTTGATGACCTAAGTTGACCATAATAACATTAAAAGTGATTAAAATTAATATTTCGCTTTCAAATTATACTTCCAAGTACGACAATCATCGGTTTTTACTGAATTTTCTATTTCTATTTTTGTTCGATTGTGAAATATTCAATTTTGGCCAATGAGAACCCATATTTTTTAATAATAACCAGTTTCACTTTTTAAGTTAATTTTTGTTACTTGTGTAGATAAATACACTAGAAATCGCATGTGGCAACGCGGGACACAACGAGGTAGTGTCCGGGGCATGGATTTCTAGATCGAATTTTTTAAAATCTAACATATATGAAAAATATTTGACTTAGAAATAATAGAAATAAATATATGCAGATATATTTAGCTAGTTTAATGCAATTTCAAAGTATAAATGAGATTTTAAATTCAGTTTTTCTTATGATTTTTTTTTAGGAAGACTCTGCCCCAGCGTCACTCTATCTCAGCCGCCACTGCTGGCTTTACCAATTTTTTTAGTTCTTTCTCGATCTGTTTTGCCGTCCGTTGATGATCCTGTTGAATCACCATTCCGTTTAAAATTATTAGGTGTTTTTCCGGTTTTGTACTGTAACAGGCAAAAACTACTAAAAGAATTCCTTATTTAAAAATCCCACCGCTGTCATCAAATTGGTACAACTCGGGAGGGGGGGGGGGGTTAATGAAAATTAATTTACCAAAATGTAAAATCAAGGGGGGAAGGCTGCCACGACCTGGTTTAGATAAAACTAGGAAAATAATTTTGATCTGATTTTACCTGTTTCTCTGTTGAAGGGGGAAGTCAAACAAGTGGGAAAATTTATAATAGTAAATTTATTATGTAAAAATTAAAAAAATCTATAAAAAATAAACAAAAATGTAAAATTATCGAATGAAAAACAATTTAAAACAGAATAAATATATAAAATAAAATATAAAACTTACATGGTCGACCGAACTCAGCTCCTGACTGGATCTGATGCATTACATTTACACCAGACCACAGCCAGGAACCGAGTTAGTCAGCAACTATTCAAACAATAAAATATAAGATACAAAAATAAACTTACGTGGTCGACCGGACTCAGCTCTTGAGTGGATTTGATGGATTAAATATACACCAGACCTCAGCCAGGAACCGAGTCAATTACAATAAATTTTGATTCCTATTTATACCAGACATAATTTGCTAATGCTATTATTTATATTTTGTTTAACCTTCATGAAAAAACTGTTAACATAGCAAAATTATGTATTGCATAAACACTCTACGTATTGCTATGAATCCGGTCAGCCCCGGGCGCCAGCTACTTAGGGGCGGCAATAATGGCCAGTAATGTATTTTTTTGTGAATCACTTTAAATTATTAGTGTCAGGTGGGCGCCAAGGTTAAAGTGAGGAGTTTTTGTTTACGTCTTCATTTGAAATTTAGAAGTGAAGACCTTTTTTTTTTTATCTTCACTTGAAGTTTAGAAGTGAGGACCTTTTTTTGTTAGCTCTTCACTTTGATTGAAATTTGGCCCTGTTTGGGGGCGCCAAAGACCCTCACTTTTGGAAGGTGGGGCGTCCAAATTTTTCATCGCCCCGGGCAACATGACCTGTCGCATAAATTAAAGTGCTCAACAGCTAAGGAACGACGAGAGTTCGACAAAATTATCACGTGAATATTGTATGATTACCACTTCTTGATTTTGAACAGAGTATACTCTGGTTTATCGCAGCTGATTTTTAGGGTTTTGTAGGTGTGACCACCAAAAAACCTGTATTGGTGACTATAATAGACCATATTAGTAACTGCGTCACAAAATGGGATTCAGTGCTGCCGCCTCGCGGTTGGATTCCTTTTATTTGAATTTAACATGTTGTTTTTTTGTTAAATTGTATTTTGGAAATATAAATCTAGTTTTCAAAGCAAAAGAACGCTTCACATCAAAAATACTTATATTATACATTATAATTTAATATGTCATTATTTTTGCAGAACAATATTATTTTGCAGGTTAATTTTGATAATTTTAAGTTAATAATCGTTATTATGGCAAGTAACATAGCAATAAGTGTGTTGTTTTTATTTTATCCATTATTGTTTTTCATTTTCATCTGTCAAAAAACGAATAAATTTGCAATTAAGAATGTAGCTGTAATGATTACAATTTGGAGCAAAACAATACACCATTATGCATTCTAAAACAAAATATGAATGATTACTTAGTGTTAATTAAACAAATACTAAAGATATTTAGATTTTCATATTATTTAAAAACGTAACCTATAAATATATCTTCGAATCCTTATTTATATATGTATAAAATCATTATTCTATAATATAAAGTATCTGGACTGCAAATATTAGTATATACTTATCAAAAATACATATTTTTTGCTCCAAAATTGAAGATATTCATAAAATTAAGGTAACAAAAGTAATGTCATATGTATTTTAAACCGGTCAAAAACTTCCGAAGAACTCAGATCTCAGATGGCAGCACATGTATGTGACAACACACTGATATGGTCTATTACCGAAACAACGCCACTATTGCCTTCTGAACTTTTGGCACGCAAAAGGATAGTCAACTGTCAACGTATGTAAACAGTATTGGTTTGTAAACAATTTTTGGTCAAATTTACGTTTTCTTGTTGTATACAGTATATTGGAATTAAAACCTAGTACAGTGATGGTGAACCTTTTGAGCTCGATGTGTCAAAATTGGGTAAAAATCTAGCTTAACTCGTGTACCGTGTCACGTTTAGAAATATCCATAATTTTCTGATATTCGCAGCCCTAGTAAAATAGTTATATTTTTGATGTATTTATTTGTTAAAAAAACAAAAACAAATAATTCTTTACATTAGTGACTTTTTTGTTGCTGATTTGCATTTGCTAAATTCAATTGAAGGTTGGTATTTTGTGCACTTTTTTTTTTAATTTAATGTCCTTTGCTGCTGTGGCAATTAACCAGGAATTTCGTGCACTTCAAGCACAAGCAAGTACTACTAACTTCATTTATCAGTCGGTTTCTTTTATTGGTTTTAATATTATTTAACGCCGAGAATAAGATCTTACAAAAGTACGTAGATGGAAAAATAAAGCAATCGCTGGATTTTTCAGTGCTAAAGTGTCCGGTAATCGGTTCGAAGCATTCCAAATTTCCTGTTCGTAGTGGCACTCTTTTTCATTCTCCAAACGATTTCTCTCCAGATTCTCAAGTTTGGACCTCAAGTCGACAAACACTTGAGGCCAGATGCGTTTATTGTTCTTGGCCGAAGACCGTCCGTAAACGATGCGCGTCACCTAAAATGTCATGGCGTGTCACCTATGACACGCGAGTCATAGGTTCGCCATCACTGACCTAGCATTAAAAAGTCTACAAATATATGTGAATCTATTTTATGATAAAATTTGCTGTTTGTAAATGAATATTTTCAGAGGTTATACTCACAGAGAAAATAAAATATTATACTTTGAACTTAAAGCATTTATTTGGAAACATAATATCTACACATTTCTCAAGAAAATTTATGGAAAGAGAACTGATAATTTATTCTACACAAGAAAACTATCAAATATTTGCAAACTAACACACTTACGGAACACCCACATGAAATAACAAAGGGTTTTAATTATATTAGCAATACATTACACAACACTAAACGATTTTCTTGCACATATGAGACAGGGAAAATGAAAAATTCTACATTAAAAGCTTATTTAGAAACATCTGAACAGTAGAAATTCCCTTCGATAAATAGAAACAAAATTTTAGAATAATTAATAAACTTTCTTCTTCACTTGTAGCTAAACTTAAGTATAAATGGTGCATTTATTAACTTTAAACGCATTATTCTCGTTGGAATTAAAATTAAATTGCAGAACTAATAAAGAAACTTTTTCATACACTATAATTCTCACGCGCTGAAATTGCTTCTACACTGATATCGCGTCTACACTGAAATTCTCACGCGCCTTTTATAAGGTACCGATTCGAAGGCTGGTCGAAAAGCTGGGTCCTTATGGTATTCGAGGTAAGCTGCTTAGATGGATAAAATATTTTCTAACTGGTCTGTCATTTCAAGTTAAAATTAGCGTTGATCTTTCCTCTCAGCAATTTGTAATAAGTGGAATTCCACAGGGTTCTGTACTTGGGCCCCTGTTGTTTTTAATCTACGTAGCCGACCTTCCATTTGTTATAAATTCTCCATATGCAATGTTTGCCGATGATACGAAGTTTTTCAACAACGCATTGTCTAGCCACTCTACGATTCAAAACAACCTTAACAAAAATCACGACTGGATCGAAAATCAATTAATCGAAAATCAATTAATCGAAAATCAATTAATCGAATGATCAATTCATCGAATGATCAATTCATCGAAAAAAAATATTTTGTAAATATTTGAGAGGAATGCCGAGGGGATCGGAAAGTCAAAAGAAATAATTGCATAAATTTTTTTATATGGTTTAAAAAAAGGTAAATAAAGTGACATAGTGTTTGAATATAAATAAAGAAATATAATAAGAAAACTTATATAATAAAAGAAATAAATGTTTTGTTTTTAAGGTTTAATAAAACAGGTTATGGGCAATTGCACGCAAATAATTTTTATAAATTCATACACAATGATGCGCATTTTAATTGGGCTAATATGGGGGGGAAAATAGTACTATGCGCCTAAAAACAAGGTAATTAGGTTAGGTTTAGTTAGTAAAAGTCCAAAACCGAGCGGAGCGAGTTACCCATCTTCTAATTTAAGGACAAAGCACTATTTTAGGTTAGGTTAGTAAGGGTTTTGTTAGAAGAAGCCGAGCGAAGCGAGCTACCCATCATCTAGTTTAATGACAAAACAAACTCACACTAATATAACAATGCCACCTGTTTAGAATCACCGTACATTGAACAAATCATGTGTGCTATAGGAAATATGAATAGTAAAACTATGTACATAACACAAAACCGTTAAGACTTTACAGATGGGGAAATACCATTTTTTACGATCCCCTCGGCATTCCTCTCAAATATTTACAAAATATTTTTTTTCGATGAATAATCATTCGATGAATTGATCATTCGATGAATTGATTTTCGATGAATTGATTTTCGATGAATTGATTTTCGATGAATTGATTTTCGATGAACTCGTCGGTTACCATCTAAAACATTATAAGTTGTATTATCTGGAATTGAATTTCGAACATCAACTATATACTATCAATAAAATATTTATTAAACATATTACTGAATTGGTTGCTATCTGTATAGATTAAATTATTAAGTTTAACCTCTTTAACTTCGTCCCTAATCTCAGGTGTTATAATATTTTTTAAAGTTTTCCACATTAATTTAGAATTATTTTTACAAGCATCGATCTTTTGCATATAGTATAATTGTTTTTCTTTTTTAATAATACCTGTAACACAATTACGCTTTTGTTTAAATATATTCCAATCTTCAATATTCTTACAATATTGAAAATGCTTATACGCTATGTCTCTATCTTTGATAGCATTCTTGATGTTTTTATTAAACCACCTATTATTGTGTCTAACAGTTTTAATAGAAATATTAGTACTGTTTTTAATAGAATTTACAATGTTACTATGCAGATTAGAGTAATATGCATTAACATCTACTAAATTATATTGCCAATTACATGCAAGTAACTGTTCAGTTACACAAATACTATCTATATTTCTAATGCTATAAGTATCACCTAATTTTTTATTAATTTTAAAGTCATTAAGTTTAATGTGTACAATACTATGGTCAGTAATTTTTGGTGTATGTAACACATCATGTTTAACACTAAAATCACTTGACACTACATAGTCAACTAAAGTTTCACAGTTCAGTGTAATCCGCGTAGGTTCTTTCACTAATTGTTTGTAACCACAAGATTTAAGAGTTTGTTTAATTTTTTTGGTGTAAAAATTATTATTGTCCAGCCAATCTATATTAAAATCACCCACAATTAGTATCGTTTTCCTGGCATTATCATTCATAGAAAACCAATCATCCAAGAATGCAAGAAAAGAAGCAGTACTGCTACTCGGCTGCAACTAGTATTACCAGAATTACCGCCTTTAATAAAGAAGAGGTGCCTATATTTTTTTAGTATCTGCAAAAAGTAATGCTGAAATTTCATATTAATCCTACGAGGATTTTTAATTGTGACGAAACTAGAGTTACTACGGTGCAAAAGCCAAACAAAATTTTTGCAACCAAAGGCCAAAAACAAGTAGGTTACGCCACTAGCTGGGAACGTGGAAAAACAATCACAGTATTATGCTGCTTAAAGTGGGAAACAGAATGCAACGAGTTTGACGGCGCGTTGACGCCGTTGGACGGCGCAAACTGTCAGCGCAAAGTTAAAAGCAAGGCAGTACTACGCAAGTGCACAGAATGGACAGCGTCTCTACGACGTTCGAACGCCGTTGATACTGAATGTTCGTCAACGTCCAACTTTTGACGCCGTTGAACGTTGACGCAGAACACCTAACCTCAGTTTTTACTGAATGGTAAAGAGTTTGTATGTATAAATAACTTGCATACAACATAAATAACATCACACACAAGTCTTCATCATCCATTATACTTTTAATAAAAGAAAGCGCACGTATAAACACAGATATAGGTTGTCACGTGACACTTGACGGCGTTAAAAATGATTGCATTGTGGGCAGGCGAAAATTCAACGGCGTTCTCAGCAACGCCGTCGCAAATGACGGCGCGCTGACGGCGTAGCGCGCTGACGGCACAGAATGCACAGCGCGCTACGCCGTCAGCGCGCCGTCATTTGCGACGGCGTTGCTGAGAACGCCGTTGAATTTTCGCCTGCCCACAATGCAATCATTTTTAACGCCGTCAAGTGTCACGTGACAACCTATATCTGTGTTTATACATGCGCTTTCTTTTATTAAATGTATAATGGATGATGAAGACTTGTGTGTGATGTTATTTATGTTGTATGCAAGTTATTTATACATACAAACACTTTACCATTCAGTAAAAACTGACGTTAGGTGTTCTGCGTCAACGTTCAACGGCGTCAAAAGTTGGAAGTTGACGAACATTCAGTATCAACGGCGTTCGAACGCCGTAGGACGTTGTCCATTCTGTGCACTTGCGTACGACAGCTTGGTTTTAACTTTCTTCTGACAGATAGCGCCGTACGAACGCCGTCAACGCGCCGTAGAACTCGTTGCATTCTGTTCGCCACTTTAGGCTAAGCACATAGTGAAGCATAGAGCAAAGGAGCGATGAAAGCGGAGAGCAAAACAGCGAAAGAATGTCGCGCTTATAAAAGAGTGTCTACATATAGTGACGCGTATAAAATCGAGCAGAAAGTTCACAAAATTATAATGGATTTCTTGCTAATATAAAACTCTTCCCTGAAAATTTGGTATTTACTAAAAAATAAAAATAAACACACTAGAAGGTGCAATGTTCACAGAATAAATAAAAGTAGACATATACATGGTGAATTTCATCATTTCTATATGCAACTTCGCGAACATCTAGAAAAGTTTCATTCTTATTTTCGCATGATTATTTCAACGTTTGATTATATTTTGGAAAAAAATTCAACATAAATTGGTAAAAAATGGACAAATTTCAATCGGAACTTACAATAAATACCTCTTATAAATGAGAACTACTTGTAAATGCCTCAATATCCATTTTAAACAACTATTTCAGCAACGATGATAGCAGAGAAATCAAAATTGTTTGAACGCGTCGCCTTGCTCGACTATAACAACGATATAACCTCGCTGCAGTACGCTCCACTATGCGCGTGTTAACAGGAATTAATTTATTTAATTTCGCCGCTTTGCTCTCTTTTTTATACCTTGGCTTAATTATATATATAAAAGCCCTAATTTCTGTGTGTCATCGTAACGCTAAGTTGCGTGGTGTGAATGGGTTTTGCGGGGTGTGGGCGGTAACGAAGTTAGTAGTAGGGGGCGACGTATACGACGAAACAGATAGCTTACCAGACACTAGAGCAGAGCATTGCAGTACATACGGTGACTCGAGGGAAGGTTGTTGTATCAGGGGAAGGTTTTGAATTGATGTTACGCAACGAATAATGACCCGCGGGCCGTCTGCAGCCCGATACTAAATTTTTAAACTTTAAACGACATGCATTGAGCGGCTTTTTAGGATTTCCTAGGTATAATCAGAAACAGCTATACCATTGATGTCCAGCATATGGCCCGCGGGCCGTAGCCAGCCCGATACTAATTTTTAAACTTTAAACGACATACATTGAGCGGCTTTTTTGGATTTCCTAGGTATAATCAGAAACAGCTATACCATTGATGTCCAGCATATGGCCCGCGGGCCGTATCCAGCCGGATACAAATTTTTAAACTTTAAACGACATGCATTGAGCGGCTTTTTGGATTTCCCAGATATAATCAGAAACAGCTATACCATTGATGTCCAGCATATTGCCCGCGGGCCGTATCCAGCCCGATACTAATTTTTAAACTTTAAACGACATGCATTGAGCGTTTTTTAGGATTTCCTAGGTATAATCAGAAACAGCTATACCACTGTTGTCCAGCATATGGCCCGCGGGCCGTATCCAGCCCGATACTAATTTTTAAACTTTAAACGACATGCATTGAGCGGCTTTTTAGGATTTTCTAGGTATAATCAGAAACAGATATACCATTGATGTCCAGCATATGGGCCGCGGGCCGTATCAATCCCGATACTAATTTTTAAACGAGACGCATTAAGCGGTTTTTAGGATTTCCTAGGTATAATCAAGAAACATTTTTGTTTTGTTAATATACGCAGAATCATGCAAATTTTAATAATTAATTCCTGCTTATATTGATTTTTATTCGATATCAGTTTGCCAACGTTATTGGCAACGGGGTCTGCTAGTAATTTAATAATATGCCTTAAGTACTGTAATTATTGGCAGCATAGCTACACCGAATCAGTAGGGGTAATATTGACCACCTGCCACCAGTGCCGCCCCTAGCATTTGCGGGGCCTGGGGCAAAACTAGAATTGCGGGGCCCCAAAACTGAATTTGCGGGGCCCCAAAACTGGACTTGCGAGGCCCCATCTATATATATATATATATATATTAAATAACGATATTTTCTTTAATATTATTAACTATTAACAAAATACACATAATTATATTGAATGAAAATATAATTTTTTTCCAACTATTTAGAAAAATTTTATTACTTGACGGTCGAAGTGCGGGGCCCTTAAAGGCGCGGGGCCTGGGGCAGGCGCCCCACTTGCCCCCGCCTAGGGGCGGCCCTGCCTGCCACCATTACCCCGTACCGTGGGGTAATGATGGTTTTGACACTTTGTAATAATTACTGTTTTTTGAATAAAAATATATGTAATACTCTTAACTCAATTTTTATTACTTGTTACCAATGAAGTGCTCTAGTGAAAATAAATAAAAATGTGTTGATAATTAAGCAAGTTATAGTTGAAAATCCTTAGGGGGCCACCATTTCCCACCGTTCCCCTACAAAAGTGAACTGCTTATATAAGCAGTTCACTTTTGTAAGAACACACTAAGAGGGAATTTTGTTTTCAATAGTTTGCACCTTTGAAGCTGTATGTCATGTTGGTATTAAAAAATGTCACTTTTTTTAAATGTCAATCCATTTGACATATGCCATAATGAAAAATGATATCTTAATAGAGCACTCCAAAACAGCTGATCAGCTGTTAGTCTCTGGAGTAGGGATGGGAATTTATTTTTGAATATCGATATATGCGCGATTCGATATATCGTAAGTGTGATATCGATATTCGATATCGAAGTAAAAATATCGATATTTTCGATATATCGAAATAACCAACACGTAACATGTAAAATATATAAATTACAGTTTTTTTTTTTGTTGGCTTGGCGGGAAATGAATTCGCCACTTGACAGACAATCACTTTACAGTTGGTACTCACACAGCTACCAACCAACTTTCTAATATTTTCCTAGTTAACTGCTTGGACAAACCAGATCTTTTTGGTTACTTTTATAATGTATTACGGACTTTATTATTAAATTAAAAATATTCCGTACGCTGTAAAACCGATTTTAGATTTATTGGTTATGATCATTATTAAGAAAGTGACATTTTTTAATTTTTTTTTTAATACCAACATGACATACAATTTCAAATGTGCAAATTAGTGAAATTAAAATTTCGTCTTACAGACTATTCCAAACGATTAGGCCGAACTAAATGGAAATTTCGTTATTTTAGTTTGTCATGACTAGGGATATTGCTTGGGTTATTTCATGTTTCAGGTTTGGTATGTGAAAATTTAAAATTCCAACTGTAAAACCATGAAAATGAAAGACATATGTCTAAAAAAGCCAAAAAAATAAATAAATAGGAAATTTTTATTAAGAATGACAAAAAATTTAAATGCAATGAAAAGAAAATTTTATAATGACAATCAATTTAATCTAGAATTTGCAATGTGAGTATGATTTACAAAGCTTAAACAAAATTACCAAAAGTCCGAATTAATAGATAAAAATACTAGATTTCAAAATCTAGTTCCGCCTAAACGTATGGAATAGCCTATAATTTGTTTTTACAAAAGTGAACAGCTTATATTTAAATGTAAAAAAAATACAAGAATACCGATATTTTGTGCGAATATCGATATTTTGCGCGATATATCGCTTTTCAAATATCGATATAGAAATATCGATATATTTTACTAAAGTATCGATATTTTCGAAATATCGATATATCGTTCCCATCCCTACTCTGGAGGGTAAGCAAAGTTTGGTTGCCATAACAGTAACCAGTGGCGTACCTAGAACTTTTGCCGCCCGGGGCGGTCTCCAATTTGCCGACCTTTCTAAGTCAATCAAATGGTGGTTTTTATAAATTAATAAACATAAATAAATAATTGTAGCCAAACTATAGGTGGAGAACTTTTTTACCATTGGATGCTATATTTAAATTAGGCAGTAATAAAGGAGGGCGTATAAGTTGATATACCTATAAATGCAACTTTTATAAAAATATAAGATACTTTTTTAAGGGCCACAAGAAACTTACGGAGTACAGTGACTGTATAAAGACAGTGTGGCCATACGATGGTCTCATTTTCTATTGGTCGAGCTGAAGCCCGCCATTTTACTTCCAATTTTGTTACAAATTACATATGGTTTACATGTGTTTAGCTTGTGTTTCAGCAGATTTAACTGATATTTTCCAATAATATACGTATATTTAGCCATTTTAGACGTTTAAGGGCCGATTTCTCAATATTGGTTTAATCTTACTGTTAGATAATCTATACCTTCCAGTTAAACTAATCATTAAACCCAAGAACATTTCTGAATACAAATAAATCTATTGGTTCCGTAATCTTTAGATTATTCTTGGGGCATGCGCATATTACCTAAACGTATGTCTTACCTAAACTCTGAGCGCTGACCGCACCGTCGGGCATGCGCTTTTAGCTGTCATGTACGTCAAATTTGTAAACAACTTAACCTATATCCACTTTATTTGCAAATAGTAGAAACTAATTTATCATGAAACCATGGGTTCAAATATATTCTTTGCGGAACGCTAAGATTTATAATGAGACACTTAAATTTATTTTCCAAAAACTAAACTTTATTTGTAGCGAAATAGCGACTTTTACAATGTTGTCGGCAGTAATAAAGTTTAGGTTACAAAAGTAAAAATTGTTGTTCCAAGATTTATTTACCTGATTTTCACAAAATACTGTTATTTTACTACTAATATGGAACCAAACTACTTTTGAAACTAATGATTTACACAGATTTTATTTATTTTAAACTGAGCTAGTAATATAATCGGGACATAAACGGTACCTGCGGTGATAGTTAAGTTTATCTTAAGATTACCAGAGGTTCAGCTCCAACTGGAGATTGAGAAATACAATCATGTGGTAATCTTTAGCTTAACCTTTACTTCTAGTTTAAACTGATATTGAGAAATTGGCCCTAATAGTGAATATTGTTGTATTGTGTGCTATTTTTTATTTTGTATTGTGTGCTAATTGAGAATATTAATATTCTCAATTAAAAAATTGATGTGAAGTGTGAATATTCACACATTTCAGGGTTTCGCAGGTATATAATAAGTGAAGGCGGCATGCTGAGTGTGTAGGACAAATTTTACTTTGTAGTAATCACGGCAAAATGAACGATATTTTTAAAATAACTATCGTCTGTTAATCATATAAGACTGGTTATTAAATTTACGCTCTTAAAAATTAAATGCAACATTTGTCAAAATATAACTAGAATTTTGACAAAATAATTTCAACATAATAAAAATGCAAAAAAAAAACAGAAAAAATAAAATCACTCTGTACTTGAACTCGAAACCCTTCGTTTCCAGCGCATTTTAGCTTACGACACTAGTGCTCTAGCCATCACGCTATCGCACGCCTAGCATGTTGGTGTTTTACATTGGTATAACCTTTGTACTTTGTGAACCAAAAACCACAAAAAATGCGGTATTTTCCGAAAACATAATCTGATCAAAAATTCCTGTTGTACTATTTCGGTTCACACCAATATACATTACTTAGAATTTTTTTAGATTTTTAGTTTAAACCATCTGGGCTACGGGGTGTGGGACAAAATTTTTTTTGTACAATTTTGGCAAAAATCGCATCAAAATAATTTATTTTGCAAAAATAAAAATTTGATTGTTAATCCACGTACTAAGGGCTTTCATTTGATACCCTACTCAGAATTTAAAAAAAAAAAAATTGTTTTCGATGAGCACATATTTCTTTATATTTTTAGGGGGATATGTTTTTTAGATGTTTTAGTATTTTTTTTTATGTGCGGGTCAAAGAATTGTATAAGCATGCCAAATTTCAACACTCTAGGTTTAGCCGTTTGGCTACAATTTTTACCGAACAGACAGACAGACAGACAGACAGACAGACAGACAGACAGACAAACAGACAGACAGACGACAAAATGACGGTATAAGGGTTTTTTGGTCATACCTACAAAACCCTAAAAACGGTTGTAACTCAAAATTACGATCGTTTCATCAACTTTAAATCTAGTACTACAAAATTGGCCCGTAGGGCCCTCTTCGTAATCACTTTTAAAGTAACGTTAATAATTTGTTCCAATGTTATGTAAATGAGTACTTTTAAAGTTGAGAAAAGTAAAATTGAAATGTGATTATAAAATCGTGCGTTTTCCCAAAAATTAGAGAACCCAACATCACTTTTTATAGAACCTTATCAATATTTTTTTCATATCTTTTTATTCTAATTCTAATGTCCTGTTTGAACTTGTCTTCTTAAATCTAAAATATTCAAATTAAAATAAATAAGTATATTTTTAATTTACGACTGTAACCCCCATTTTTATAAAAAAAACATGTTTTCTTTTATATAGGCCCTCAAATAAAATTATGAAATAATAAAAACATATCTCTTTTATTTCCTTTCATGTCCTTTTTTAAGAATATTTTAGGATTTCTTTTTATATTGCAAACATTTCAAAAAAATACCTTCATCGGTAGGTAATTTTAATATTTATCTAAATAAATGTTGAATCATATTCATTTTTTTTTTTTTTACAATAAACTGATATTCACATATATATAAACATAAATACATAAAACTATTAAAAATTTAATAAATATTTTAATATATTAGGATATATTAACATTTATTCCATATAACCCAATACAAATCTGGAAT
Organism: Liopterus haemorrhoidalis; assembly: GCA_963971575.1. Classification (NCBI taxonomy): domain Eukaryota; kingdom Metazoa; phylum Arthropoda; class Insecta; order Coleoptera; family Dytiscidae; genus Liopterus; species Liopterus haemorrhoidalis. The sequence goes on from OZ020619.1 coordinate 17,574,388, forward strand.
AAAAATGGCGGCTACAGTTCATATGGCCACACTATCTTTATACAGTCACTGTATTACGGAGGCCGCAAGTTTCCCACCTATGAGACTAAACATGTACCTAATTTACAAAAAAAAACGTGGAAATCGACTAGTAAACTTATGAAGTGAACAAGTTGTTTTTTACAACTGTAAAGTTGTGGGTTTAAAATGAAACACACAGGTACATGGTTTAAACAAGACTAGCTGTATTTTATTAATATTCACTCAAGACATATTTCATACAAGTTTTAACACAATACATATCAATTCCTTGTCCTAATTTTTTGACATTACAAAAATATAAAATAAACATAATTATTAAGATTAACATTACCAAATCTAACCAACATAAAATACCCTTTTTATTTATTTTGTTTACATTAAATTTTTACACATTTCTATTTCTTGGCCTTAAATTATACCTGGGGGTTTCCGCTATTGTACTGGTCTCAGGAGTAATACTTGATGTACTGGGGGCCGTTACTAACTGTTGCTGATTGGATTCTAAATTATCGGCTGTAATTTTCACATCATTTTGAACGTTCATTTCTGGTTCGGCATTAATAATTTGATCACTATGTCTATGCCATAATTGATCACCGACTAGTACATTGTAAGTATTACTGCCCTTTTTCTCTACAATTTTTCCATTTGCCCATGATTTTACTGGATTTCTATAATCTCTTACTAAAACATCATCTTTTAACTCTCTATCTTTCCCCCCATGGCTTAAAATTAGTTTTTCTTGATAGTTATATACAATATCAGACGTATTTGGCCTTAACAGATCAAATTTTGAATTTAATTGTCTACCAAATATTATTTCAGATGGACTTTTTCCCGTTACACAATGTATACTATTCCTATAATCTATTAAAAAGTTACATAAAGCTTTATTTACCTCTAGGCCATCCGAAAATGCTTTTTTAATACATTTTTTTATAATTTTAACAGCATTTTCTGCACTGCCATTACTACTGGGATGAAAAGGGGGTGTAAACGTATGAAAAACACCATGTTCTTTCAAAAATTTGGCAAATTCTTTAGATGAAAAAGGAGGGCCATTGTCAGTGACTATTTGTTTCGGAAATCCAAATTGTGAAAAAAGAACTCTTAAATATTTAATTACCGCTAATGCATTTGTGTTTTTCATTTGTTTACATTCGATCCATTTTGAGTGTGAATCTTTAACAATTAAAAATTTTAAATTTTTTATTGGTCCCAAAAAGTCTAAATGTAACCTAGTCCATGGATCTTTTGTCCATGTCCAGGGATGCAATCTTGAAGTTTGGGGTTGGGCACGTTCCAAATTACAAGTGTCACAAGCCTTGCACATTTTTTCAATTTCTATGTCAATTTTTGGCCACCAAATATATGACCTCGCCATAGATTTTGTTTTATTGATACCCATATGAGAAGTATGTAATTGTTTTAAAATAAAATTTCTTAATTTTAATGGAACTATTACTCGATAACCCCACATGATACAACCATGTTCAATATGTAATTCATCGTGTCGCGAATAAAATTGTTTTAAATCATCTAGTTTTTCTGTACCTTTTGGCCAACCATTTAAAATATACAGAAAAATTTTACCTAATAATTTATCCCGTTTAGTTTCCGCCGCTATATTTTTGTGAGTTATCGGTAATGACTCTTCAATATGTAAAATATGACCAAAATTTTCTTTCTTTTTTTTAGTTTTTGGTAAAGGTAGGCGCGATAAACCGTCTACATTTCCATTTAATTCCGATTTTATGTATTTAATATCGTAATTATAACCAGTTAAAATTAACGCCCAGCGCTGCAATCTATTTGCGGCCATTTGCGGTATACCTTTTTTATTTCCAAAAATTGAAATAAGAGGCTTGTGATCTGTCAAAAGTGTAAAATGACGCCCGTACAAATATTGATTGAATTTTTTAACCCCAAAAATTATGGCTAAGGCTTCCTTTTGTATCTGGGAGTAATTTTTTTCCGCTTTTGATAATGTCCTGGAGGCGTACGCCACTGGTTTTGAAATACCATTTGGCATAATGTGGGAAATGGCCGCGCCAACTCCAAAAGGACTGGCATCGCAAGCTAGTGTGAGGGGTAGGTTTTGGTCATAGTGTGCTAAAATCGGGGAACTCACTAATTTTGATTTTATTACATTAAATGCGCCCTCACATTCATTAGTCCACACGAATTTTGAGTGTTTTTTTAATAACTGATACAGAGGATGCAGAACAGCACTCATGTTCTCTATAAATTTACCGTAGTAACCAATCAACCCTAACAAACTTTTTACTTCAGTAGCGCTCGTGGGTCTCTTGACTTTTAGTATTGCCTTAATTCTATCTTTATTGGTATGCAAACCATTTTTGTCAATTGTAGGTGTGTTCGTTTGTGTTGCCCAACCTACACTGAACTACACCACAGCTTCCCCCACCAATGCTATCTTATATAGTGACGTCAGCTGCTCTTGTCCTGGACAAGTCTGGTGCAACACAAACGAACAAACCTTGTATATCCAAGATATGAAACTGAATTTTGAAAAAAGTTACATTTATTAATATGCACCCTTAGACCACATTCTTGTAATTTATTTAAAACCGCAAATAAATTTCTTTTATGCTCTATTTCATTTTTTCCTGTAATTAAAATATCATCCAGAAAAATACAACATCCGTCAATATTATTTAAAATTTGTTCTAAATGCCGCTGGCAAATCCCGGGTCCCGATGATACGCCAAATGGAAGACGATTATACTGAAAAATTCCCTTATGAGTATTTATTGAAACAATTTTCTTTGACTCTTGATCTAATTCAAATTGTGTATAAGCCTGTGACAAATCTAATTTTGTAAAAATTTTACCACCCTGTAATCTAGAAAACAAATCTTCAATTCGGGGGATTGGATATTTTTCCACCTGTAAATTAGGATTAACAGTGATTTTAAAATCTCCGCATAACCTAACACTACCATCCTTTTTAATAACCGGAACTATTGGAGTTGCCCAATCATTGTATTCAATTTGTTGCAAAACATTTTCATTTATTAATCTTTCAATCTCTTTGTCAACTTTATCTTTAAGAGCATAAGGTAATGGTCTAACCTTACAAAAAACTGGTCTTACATTGTTTTTTAAATGTAATGATACAGTACCTTTATTGAATTTTCCTAAACCAGATTTAAAAACTTCAGGAAATTTAAGCTTTAATTCTGTAATTATTGATTTATTATTGCTAAAATTTCCCTCATTTATATTAACTATACTATTTAAATCCTTAATATTATTGCCTAAAATATTTAATTTATACAACCACTCACGTCCTATCAATGGCGGGCCGCCTTTTGAAATAACATACAGTTTAAGAACCTTTTCAAATGTACCATATTTAACAGGTACCTTAATATATCCTAATGGTGACATTACTTCACCAGTGTAGTACTTGAAGGTCGTATTACTTGAATGTAATTTGAGGTTTCTAAAAAATTTATTAAACACAATTGCGGAAATGACAGACACACCTGAGCCTGTATCCACCTCCATATCTAAATTAATTGAATTTACTTTAATTTTAATAATAATAGGACCTTTCGTACTGTTTATATCTTTAATATTATACATGGACCCGTCACTTGACACGCTAGATGAATCTGAAATTTCATCCTCCATTCTATAATTATTATAATTTTTATTAGAGACCTTACGATTCTTATATGGTTTTGTTTGATTTTTATTACTAACAATGTTTTTCATTTTACATACATACTTCAAATGTCCTACTTTACCGCATAAATTGCATTTTGAATTTCTGTAAAAACACGAGTCAACCTTGTGGTTTCGTCTGCCGCAACAGGCACACGGGTGATCCAACTCGCTCGTACTGGGACGACTGTCGCTGCCCTTGGTATGGCCGGTGCGCTGCTGGTGGTTCCCTCGGACGTAGTGCATGGAGGAAACCGACGTTTCCATCGTTACGTGAGCATCCTTCTCAGCTGCTTCCATATTACATGCCGTCTCCAACGACTTGGAATAAGTTAAATCGTGCATGGTGAACAATTTTTGCTTTATTAACTCGTTACGGAGACCAAAAAGTAATTGATCACGTAAATGTTCATTTAAATTATTTTTGAACTCACAGTTTTTTGCTAATTTTTTTAGTGCCGCTGCATATTCGGCTACCGTTTCACTTTCTTCTTGATTTCGTTTACGAAATTTGTAACGCGAAACAATGAAATTTGGATCAGGATCGACATGATCTTTCACCAATTTAACTAACTGTTCGTACGTTTTTGTTTCGGGCTTTACTGGATCACACAAATTTGCTATTAATTCATATGTTTGTTCACCAACTACACATAATAATGTTGAAACTTTTAGTTCCTCACTTACTTTATTAACTTTTAAATAATTATTGAGTCTTGCAACGTACATTGTCCAATTTTTTTCACTTAAATTAAATTCTTTTATTTTTCCAATTGACATTTTGTAGTCTTTTAATTTATTCACTTAGTTACTTAATTAAATTATTATTATATTATAATTATTGTTCGTATTTTCTTTTGTATTAAATTTTATTGACCGCGTGGTCCTAAGACTTGATTTTACTAGTCCAACGTCGCCAATGTAAAGTTGTGGGTTTAAAATGAAACACACAGGTACATGGTTTAAACAAGACTAGCTGTATTTTATTAATATTCACTCAAGACATATTTCATACAAGTTTTAACACAATACATATCAACAACTATAACTAAATATAAAAAATGCCGCCCCAAAACATGTGCCGATTGGTGCGGATCGCACCCACCGCTCTCCCCTAGGTACGCCACTGACAGTAACAAGTGATATAGTAGTTTTTAGCCGTTATATTTCATTTTTATTCAAATATATTACCTATTATTATATTATCAGTTCTTCTAAGCGCATTTATCCATTTTAGTCGCCTGACTCCAGACAAATCGTTGAATTCTAAATTTATATTTTAAAACTGCTGGCAATCTATAAAAATTCACTTGGTCGCGTCCGCCACAACTACCACATTAGTAGATAAACTGGGGGGATTCCCGCTCAAGATGCCTACGAAACCTGAAAAAAGAAAAAATCCGCTAGATAGAGTGGTAACGCCATCTGTCAGGCTACCCGCAATACCATATCGTAGGCTTGGTTGCATAAGTTAAGGGGCTGACTATACCATGCATTGTATGTTATTTCGTGACATGAAATACAAACGTACAACATACCGTGCACCTACGCATAAAAATCGGGCATTCAGCAAAAACACGTCCACACACACACACACACACACACACACACACACACACACAAACTCGGGGATTCACACACGCGCTTCTCTTCGCGCAAACGTTGCACATTTCGCACGCGCCCACACGCATATGAGATTTGCAGAGTCAGCCCGGCTAGCCTGGCAAGACACGGCGGAGGCCGCGCCCGAGGCTAGTTCCCACCCCCACCGCCGCTGCGCCTAGTTAAGCTTAGAAAAGCCTAGCTAAGCCTAGCAAAGCCTAGCTTGGGGAGACTCCCTAGTTTTTATCTTTTTCCATTACGCAATTCAACACCCTCCATCTTACTCAAAATTTATTGTTTAGAAAAAAAATTGGTAAAAAAAATAGTTAAGAACGCTTCTTTTAAGCATATTTTATTTTTTTTATTTCATGATAATAATTCGTTTTTACATATAAAACTTAAATAATGTTTTTACATTATATAATTAATAACAATCTCATTGGGAAATTGTTTTAGCGCAAACTTTTGTGTATACAATAAACATGAACTCTTTTATCACAACCACGTGTTAACAGTGTGTAGCATTCCTTTACGATAGATAAAAAAGACAAAACGAGCTGTCATCAAATATTATAAATTGTTTGTGTGTCCCTCAAAATACATTGTCTAATTTATTGGTATATCAAAAAGTCAAGACGTTATCAAATATTGATATGTTTTTAAAGTTCTAATCTAATAGAAATTAAGCTTAACTGGCAGACTACTGACACATTTACCCTATAATGATTAAAATCAAGAAACTGAAGTTAGTTTTACAGTATAACGGATCTTACTAAATGACATTTCAGTCTTACCGTAAACATTTTTATAACATTTTTATATAAAATAAATTACTGTACAAAAAAATATGAATATTATCTGGCTCATTTTGTAATACGTAACTAACAGGGAAAGTTCATATTTTATGTTGTATATTGACAATACATTTATAATATTATCATAGTATTAGTTCACACGGATACGCCAAACTCTGTTTACACCATAAAAGTCACCAAAGTAACCAGATCTAGTTTCGTATTACATATTGAGACGGATTATACAAAATTTTTAATAAACAAAGAATCAACACCATATATTTTCAAGTATATTTATTTCTTATTTTTTATTTCGTACTGTTATGTTGGCAGTACTATTTTTTAGACTAACTTACACTATTGTAATATGGTAATAATTGTAACATAAAATATTACTTTTGTAAGAAAATTGTTTCCCTAGCTTTACAGATTCAATAAATTGAATTTTATAGAATGATTAAAATGAAAAATCTGAAGTCTGTTTTACGGTATTACAGATCTTATTAAATAACATTTAAAAGTCAAGTAATACAATATAAAAGTAACCAAAAATAACCAGATAAGAAAACATCGTGAATGAATTATAAACAACGTCATTATTCTAATCAAAATTGATTTAAGTGTTGCAAACATACGGAAATCAAAACTTTTTTCTATAATTTTTGTATAATGTTTTCACTTCTGTATGGAAAAACCAAATCTAGTTATTTTGGTTACTTTTATATTGTATTACTTGACTTTAAATGTCATTTTGGCCCGGTATTTCCAACCATAGATAAAATTGACTATCTAGGGGTTAAGTTGTTATCAAGGGAATAAACGATATTTTGTATTTCCAATTATTTATTCATAGAGTAACTAAGTTATTTATAGGATAAGTTATTCACACCGTGTAGGTACTGATAAATGTTATCCACTGGATAAAAATTACTTTGACAGATGGGTGTCAAAAAACATTTTATTGATAAATATATGTACATAATATAAGCATATATACGTAAAGTATATAATATAACAGGTATTATGTACATATTAGACATACCTACACTTTATATACATATTACATACACCTGTTTTCATTATGTGTACTATTTAATTGTATAATTACCTATATCAAAATAAATTCAAAATAATTTATTATCTGTCTCATTTTGTAATACGAAACTAAGAGGGAAAATTCATTTTTTATGTTGTATAATCTGTCTCAATTTGTAATACGAATCTAGATCTGGTTACTTTGGTGACTGTTGTGGTGTAAACAGACTTTGGCGTATCCGTGTGAACCAATACTATGATAATATTATAAATGTATTGTCAATATACTACATAAAAAATGAACTTTACCTGTTAGTTACGTATTACAAAATGAGACAGATAATATATTTAAAATATCATCTTAGGGTGGTAATTCTGAAATGACACCTTTCAAAATATTGACATTAAATTATATGTCAACTTACTAACACAAATTGTATAAAACACAAATTGACAATTATTTGAAATATATTTTTATACAACCAGAACAGAAAATATGAATAAGCGAAATAAGATGAAATAAATATTTGTATATACAGTCTGTTCCAAACGGTTAAGCGGAACTAAATGGGATTTTCGTTCTTTTAGGTTGTCACGAGAAGGAACCTTGCTGGGGTTATTTCATTTTTCACGTTGGAATGTCAAAATTTAAAATTCCAACAATGAAACCATAGAAACGAATGACATGTCAAAATTAAATTATTTTTTTTTTACAAATTTTAATGACAAAAAAAATAAATAAATGGGAAATTTGTATTAAGAATGCACAAAATATCAAAATATAAAGAAAATGACATTTTAAAATGATATTAACCTTAACCAAAAAATGTTAATTGTAAGTATGATTTACAAAGCTTAAACAAAACGACCGAAAAGCACGATTTAAGCGATGAAAGTAACTAGATTGCAAAATCTAGTTCCGCTTAACCGTTTGGAACAGACTGTAATTCAAAATATTAGACATGTCAGTCACAATTTTGACATATAGTTTTTAGTGAATATAACCTGAGTATAATGAAACTTCACCAAAAATTTAAAAGCCAGATTTACAAGTTCACAAAAGTCTATCTACACCACAATAGTCACCAAAATAACCAGATCTAGTTTCGTGTTACGAAATGACACAGATAATAGTAATCTACTTTAATTTATACTAAAATAAAAAATAATATTGTCGATTATTTTAAGATAATTTACATTTATCTTTAAAGAAAGAAATCATGGATTCTGATTTAGAAGATTTGCTAGCAGACGATGATGAAGAAATTGTAGAGTATTTAGAATGCCCATATATAGTCCATGTTAGAACAAATCATATGAACCATTGTAATGAGAAATAATTTATTAATCGATTTCGCTTAGCGAAAAATGCCTTTAATATCCTGTTCAACCAAATACTACACCAATTAAAAAAATAATTATACGGTCGTATTTAATTTTCAGTGTTTTTGCATTTCTATTCTGTCTACAGGATGCATTGAACATTATACATTTTTTCTTCTCAGGCCCCTTGTTTATCTTTTAGATTTACAGCGCCAGTTGCTATATTTTCTATAACATTTTTACATTTTAACAAAAGATTTACAAGTTGCCTTGTTTCGGAAATATTGAAATTTGCGCTTCTTGGGCGTTTATTGCACATTTTTCTGTACAAAACTTTGACAGATGTCAATTATTTTGATAGTTGTATATATCTCTCTTTTATTCCTGCGAGTCGCGTATATGTCTATCTTTGTTTAACATAACGCTACTAACACCAACATAAAAAAAAACATTGTAAAACATTATTATCAATCAGAATAGCTATCTATGGGATAACTAGAGTTGGAAATATAGAAATCAATTTGTCCTAGTGAATATAAGGAGGATAATATTATCGTATTGATAGTTATTCTTATAGATAACAGTACGGCGGAAATACCGGGCCTTATCAGATCCGTTATACTGTAAAACATATTATTTAACATATGTATTTACAGTCTGTTCCAAACGGTTAAGCGGAACTAAATTTTGCAATCTAGTTACTTTCATCGTTTAAATCGTGCTTTTCGACCGTTTTGTTTAAGCTTTGTAAATCATACTTACAATACACATTTTTTGTTAAGGTTAATATCATTTTAAATTGTCATTTTCTTTATATTTTGATTTTTTGTGTCATTCTTAATACAAATTTCCCATTTATTAATTTTTTTGTCATTAAAATACATTAAAAAAATAATTTAATTTTGACATAGGTCATTCGTTTCCATGGTTTCATTGTTGTAATTTTAAATTTTGACATTGCAACGTGAAAAATGAAATAACCCAAGCAAGGTCCTTTGTCGTGACAACCTAAAAGAACGAAATTCTTATTTAGTTCCGCCTAAGCATTTGAAATAGACTGTAACATATTATTTTTCAATATGACATGTCAAATGTTATGACATATTAATAATGTGACATTTTAAAACATTTTTCTAATACCAATATGACACGCAATTTTAAAGTTGCAAACTATAAAAGTGAAAATTTCCTCTTTGTATTTTACAAAAGTGAAAACAGTATACATTGTTTACACTTTTGTAAGAACAAACCAGATCTGGTTATTTTGTTTATTTTATATTGTATTACTGACTTTTAAATATTATTAAAAAATCGCTTATTGTAAAACAGACTTCAGATTTTTTGATTATGATCATTATAAATAAGATGTTATTTTTCAATATGACATGTCAAATGGTAAGACATATTAATAATATGTCATTTTAAATCATTTTTGTAATACCAATATGACAATTTTAAAGTTGCAAACTTAATGAATAATTATCAGTGTTTTAATTATGTATACTGATTTGATATCAGGTAAATTTAACTCTTTGTATAGTTTTTCTGTTTGGTAGTAATATTTTTTTTCGAGATTAATTTTAAAATTCTTTTAAATCATTTAATTAATTGTTGAAATACGTTAAAAACAGTGTTCTTAGCGCATATATCAATTACATCTGCACATTATTTTTAGATAATTTATGTTTATTTTTAAAGAAGGAAATCATGGATTCTGCTTTAGAAGATTTGCTAGCAGACGATGATGAAGAAATTGTAGAGTATTTAGAATGCCCATATATAGTTCATGTTAGACCAAATCATATGAACCATTGGGGTGAAAAAGAATTTATTAATCTATTTCGCTTAGCGAAAAATGCTTTTAATATCCTGCTCCATCAAATACTACACAAATTAAAAAAATAAAATAAAAAATTAAACGGTGGTATTTAATTTTCAGTGTTTTTGCATTTCTATTCTGTCTACAGGATTTACAAGTTACCTTGTCTCGGAAATATTGAAATTTGCGTTTCTTGGACTTTTATCGCACATTGTTCTGTCCAAAATTTTAACAATTGTCATTTATTTTGATAGTTGTATCTATCTCTCTTTTATTCGTGCGAGTCCCGTATATGCCCCTCTTTGTTTACCACAACGCTACTAATACCAACATAAAAAAAAATTTGTAAAATATCATTATCAATCAGAATAGATATAGTCCGTTCAAAGGTGAGTATGCAGTACAGGACATATGGAGTAGTTCTTTTTCATACTCTCTAATGGGTTTATACAATGATGCTATCCTTTTCTTGATTGTCGACGTTGTCAGCTCTAAAACGCGCTGATCTGTGAAGATGCAGTATTCTACAAATGGTCATTTGTTTTTGTTGAGAGTTATTTTGAGTTTTATAAGAGTTGATTTTTGTAAATCATACGAGTTTTTCATGGTATTATAAGTGACCCATTTGACACTTTTACAACATTTGACAACACCGCTCCCATTTGCCATAAGAGCAATACTGCATTCTCACCTTTGAACGGACTATATCTATGGGATAACTAGAGTTGGAAATACAGAAATCAATTTGTCCTAGTGAATATTAGGAGGATAATATTATCCAATTGATAATTATTCTTATAGATAACAGAAAGGCGGAAATACTGGGACTTATAAGATCCCTTATACTGTAAAACATATTACTTAACATATGTATTTAACATATTATTTTCCAATATGACATATCAAATGTTATGACATATTAATAATGTGACATTTTAAAACATTTTTGTATTACTTATATGACATACAATTTTAAAGTTGCAAACTATAAAAGTAAAATTTCCTCTTAGTTTATTTTGCAAAAGTGAAAACAGTATACATTGTTTACACTTTTGTAAGAACAAACCAGATCTGGTTATTTTGTTTATTTTATATTGTATAATCTGTCTTATTTTGTAATACGAAACTAGATCTGGTTACTTTGATGATTGTTGTGGTGTAAATAGACTTTTAAGGAAACATGTGAACTTGTAAACCTAGCTTTTAATTATTTGGTTAAGTTTTATTATATCGAGGTTTTATTCACTCAAAAACTATGTATGTCAGATAACAAATTGACATGTCAAAATTGCGATTGTCATGTCAAAATTGTGATAGACATGTCAAATATTTTGAAAAGTGCCACTTCAGAATTACCACCCTAAGATGATATTTTAAATATAAAACCTAAATAATGAAATTTCTGTTTTAGTTTCGTATTACAAAATGAGACAGATAATATTACTGACTTTTAAATATTATTAAAAAATCGCTTACTGTAGAACATACTTAAGATTTTTTGGTTATGATCATTATAAATTTGATATTATTTTTCAATATGACATGTAAAATGGTATGACATATTAATAATGTGATATTTTAAAATCACTTTTGTAATACCAATACGACATACAATTTTAAAGTTGCAAACTTAATGAGTAATTATCAGTGTTTTAATTATGTATATTGATTTGATATAAGGTAAATTTAACTCTTTATATAGTTTTTCTGTTTGGAAGTAATATTCTTTTCGAGATTAATTTTAAAATTATTTTAAATCATTAAATTAATTGTTGAAATACGTTAAAAACAGTGTTCCTAGCACCATTGGTGGAAGTTTTGTTAGCTATAATAAACGCAACTAAAGTTTGTCTAGCGAAAGATTTCCATCAAGGACGAATACATGCAGAGATAAATCAAATGATGATTTTACACATGTCACACACGAACAATTTGTTAGAAAGTAATAGAACATTAAACGTAAGTCTAAAGCTAACAAAGTAAGAGAAAAGAACAGACATAACTAAAGCCTGGGTTATAATAACTCCATAACATAATCGCATATGCATTGAACAATGAATTTGACGCTTCAAAACATCTGTTTGTAATAAACAGAACAAAGAGAGTAGTGTAAATTTTATGCTTATGTTCCATAGATTATCTATTATAAACCAGGCTTTTAGTCTAGCTTATTTTCTATTTTTGATAAAATTACTCGATACGTGTAGGTACTGATAAATGTTAATACAAAACTAAGAGGGAAATTTCATTTTTTATGTTGTTGTATATTTAAAATATCATATCAAGCATATTTTTGACATGTGAATCGCAATTTTGACATGTCCATTTGGTATCTGACATGTAGTTTTTGAGTGAATATAACCTTGATATAAAGAAACTTAACCAAAAATTTAAAAAGCCAGATTTACAAGTTCACATGTTTCCATAAAAGTCTATTTACACCACAACAGGCACTAAAGTAACCAGATCTAGTTAAAATAACATCTGCAACAAGTTCATCAACAGTAGCAACAACCAAGGAAACCAAGGAAAACAACGAAAACGTCTCATCTTTTGTAGTTTTCGTTGTTTTCCTTGGTTTCCTTGGTTTCCTAGGTTGTTGCTACTGCTGATGAACTATTGTAGATGTTATTGTAATAGGCCCCTCCCCATATAAAATATTGGTTCGCATTTATATTATCTTAATGGATATTCATTTCAAAATATTGTATTATTTGTAATAATATTCTGATAATGTACTGATTGTGACATTAACCCATATTATGACTCAAAATTTATTGCGCTCTTCAATTGAATATCCATTAAGATAATATAAATGCGAACCAATCTTTATATGGGGAGGGGCCTGTTACAATACCATCTATAACAAGTTCATCAACAGTAGCAACAACCCAGGAAACCAAGGAAAACAACGAAAACTACAAAAGATGAGACGTTTTCGTTGTTTTCCTTGGTTTCCTTGGTTGTTGCTACTGTTGATGAACTTGTTGTACAGTCTGTTTCAAACGCTTAGGCGGAACTAAATGGGAATTTCGTTCTTTTAGGTTGTCAAGACAAGGGACCTTGCTTGGGTTATTTCATTTTTCACGTTGCAATGTTAAAATTTAAAATTACAACAATGAAACCATGGAAACGAATTACCTATGTCAAAATTAAATTATTTTTTTAATATATTTTAATGACAAAAAAATTAATAAATGGGAAATTTGTATTAAGAATGACAAAAAAAATCAAAATATAAAGAAAATGACAATTTAAAATGATATTAACCTTAACAAAAAATGTGTATTGTAAGTATGATTTACAAAGCTTAAACAAAACGGTCGAAAAGCACGATTTAAACGATGAAAGTAACTAGATTGCAAAATTTAGTTCCGCTTAACCGTTTGGAACAGACTGTAGATGTTATTTTAACTAGATCTGGTTACTTTAGTGCCTGTTGTGGTGTAAATAGACTTTTATGGAAACATGTGAACTTGTAAATCTGGCTTTTTAAATTTTTGGTTAAGTTTCTTTATATCAAGGTTATATTCACTCAAAAACTACATGTCAGATACCAAATGGACATGTCAAAATTGCGATTCACATGTCAAAAATATGCTTGACATGATATTTTAAATATACAACAACATAAAAAATGAAATTTCCCTCTTAGTTTTGTATTAACATTTATCAGTACCTACACGTATCGAGTAATTTTATCAAAAATAGAAAATAAGCTAGACTAAAAGCCTGGTTTATAATAGATAATCTATGGAACATAAGCATAAAAATTACACTACTCTCTTTGTTCTGTTTATTACAAACAGATGTTTTGAAGCGTCAAATTCATTGTTCAATGCATATGCGATTATGTTATGGAGTTATTATAACCCAGGCTTTAGTTATGTCTGTTCTTTTCTCTTACTTTGTTAGATTTAGACTTACGTTTAATGTTCTATTACTTTCTAACAAATTGTTCGTGTGTGACATGTGTAAAATCATCATTTGATTTATCTCTGCATGTATTCGTCCTTGATGGAAATCTTTCGCTAGACAAACTTTAGTTGCGTTTATTATAGCTAAAACTTCCACCAATGGCGCTAGGAACACTGTTTTAACGTATTTCAACAATTAATTTAATGATTTAAAATAATTTTAAAATTAATCTTGAAAAAAATATTACTACCAAACAGAAAAACTATATAAAGAGTTAAATTTGCCTAATATCAAATCAATATACATAATTAAAACACTGATAATTACTCATTAAGTTTGCAACTTTAAAATTGTATAATCTGTCTCAATTTGTAATACGAAACTAAATCTGGTTACTTTGGTGACTGTTGTGGTGTAAATAGACTTTTTTGAAACCATGTAAACTTGTAAATCTGGCTTTTACATTTTTAGTGAAGTTGCATTATACTGAGGTTATATTCACTCAAAAACTACATGTCAGATACCAAATTGACCTGTCAAATTTGTGATTGACATGTCAAATATTTTGAATTGTATACAAATATTTATTTCATCTTAATTCGCTTATTCATATTTTCTGTTCTGGTTGCATAAAATATATTTCAAATGCTTGTGAATTTGTGTTTTATACAATTTGTGTTAGTAAGTTGACATATACGTAATTTAATGTCAATTATGGATTGTCAAATATTTTGAAAGGTGTTACCACCCTAAGGTGATATTTTAAATATACAACATAAAAAATGAAGTTTCCCTGTTAGTTTCGTATTACAAAATGAGACAGATAATATGTCATATTGGTATTACAAAAATGATTTAAAATGTCACATTATTAATATGTCATACCATTTAACATGTCATATTGAAAATTAATATCTAATTTATAATGATCATAACCAAAAAATCTTAAGTCAGTTTTACAGTAAGCGATTTTTTAATAATATTTAAAAGTCAGTAATATAAAATAAACAAAATAACCAGATCTGGTTTGTTCTTACAAAAGTGTAAACAATGTATATTGTTTTCACTTTTGCAAAATAAACTAAGAGGAAATTTTACTTTTATAGTTTGCAACCTTAAAATTGTATGTCATATAAGTAATACAAAAATGTTTTAAAATGTCACATTATTAATATGTCATAACATTTGACATGTCATATTGGAAAATAATATGTTAAATACATATGTTAAATAATATGTTTTACAGTATAACGGATCTTATAAGTCCCAGGATTTCCGCCTTTCTTTTATCTATAAGAATAACTATCAATAGGATAATATTATCCTCCTGATATTCACTAGGACAAATTGATTTCTGTATTTCCAACTCTAGTTATCCCATAGATATAGTCCGTTCAAAGGTGAGAATGCAGTATTGCTCTTATGGCAAATGGGAGCGGTGTTGTCAAATGTTGTAAAAGTGTCAAATGTGTCACTTATAATAATATGAAAAACTCGTATGATTTACAAAAATCAACTCTTATAAAACTCAAAATAACACTCAACAAAAACAAATGCCCATATGTAGAATACTGCATCTTCACAGATCAGCGCGTTTTAGAGCTAGCAACGTCGACAAGCAAGGAGAGGATAGCATCATTGTATAAATTAGAGAGTATGAAAAAGAACTACTCCATATGTCCTGAACTGCATGATTGATAATAATGGTTTGCAATGTTTTTTTTTATGTTGGTATTAGTAGCGTTATGTTAAACAAAGAGAGACATATACGCGACTCGCACGAATAAAAGAGAGATATATACAATTATCAAAATAAATGACAACTGTCAGAGTTTTGTACAGCAAAATGTGCAATAAACGCCCAAGAAGCGCAAATTTCAATATTTCCGAAACAAGGCAACTTGTAAGTCTTTTGTTAAAATGTAAAAATGTTATAGAAAATAAAGCTACTGGCGCTGTAAATCTAAAAGATAAATAAGGGGCCTGGGGAAAAAAATGTATAATGTTCAATGCATCCTGTAGACAGAATAGAAATGCAAAAACACTGAAAATTAAATACGACCGTATAATTTCTTTTTTTAATTGGTGTTGTATTTGGTGGAGCAGGTTATTAAAGGCATTTTTCACTAAGCGAAATCGATTAATAAATTCTTTCTCATCCCAATGGTGCATATGATTTGTTCTAACATGGACTATGTATGGGCATTCTAAATACTCTACAATTTCTTCATCATCGTCTGCTAGCAAATCTTCTAAATCAGAATCCATGATTTCTTTCTCTAAAAAAAATGTAAATTATCTATAAATAATCGATAAAATTATTTTTTATTTTAGTATAAATTAAAGTAGATTTCTATTATATGTGTCATTTTGTAATACGAAACTAGATCTGGTTACTTTGGTGACTATTGTGGTTTAAATAGACTTTTGTGAACTTGTAAATCTGGCTTTTAAATTTTTGGTGAAGTTTCTTTATAATGAGGTTATATTCACTCAAAAACTACATGTCAGATACCAAAATGACATGTCAAAATTGTGACTGACATGTCTAATATTTTGAATTATATACAAATATTTATTTCATCTTATTTCGCTTATTCATATTTTCTGTTCTGGTTGTATAAAATATATTTCAAATAATTGTCAATTTGTGTTTTATACAATTTGTGTTAGTAAGTTGACATATAATTTAATGTCAATTATGAATTGTCAAATATTTTGAAAGGTGTCATTTCAGAATTACCACCCTATAATGATATTTTAAATATACAACATAAAAATTGAATTTTCCCTCTTAGTTTCGTATTACAAAATGAGAAATATAATAAATTATTTTTAATTTATTTTGATATAGGCAGAGCCGGTGAAAAGGTCTGCGGCGCCCGTAGGCAAGATAAATTGAGCGCCCCTAAGTAGGGCGCAATTAGCTTTTTTCGAGATTTTCCCTTCTAAATTTGAAGTGAAGATCTAAAAAAAGGTCCTCACTTCTAAAATTACATTTCACTACATTACTTTTATTAAGCGCCCTTTCGAATCTCACGTCAGCGCCCCCCCTCGAAGTAGCGCCCGCATTCACCGCATGCCTTGCATGCCCGTTTGCGCCGGCTCTGGATAGGTAATTACACAATCAAATAGTATAAGCAGTTCACTTTTGTAAGAATAAACTAAGAGGGAATTTTGTTTTCAATAGTTTGCACCTTTGAAGCTGTATGTCAGGTTGGTATTAAAAAATGTCACTTTTTTAAAATATCGATCCATTTGACATATGTCATATTGAAAAATGATATCTTATAAGGATCATAACCTTATCAACCTGAAGTCGGTTTTACAGCGTAAGGAATATTTTTAATTGACATTTAAAGTCAGTAACACACCATAAAAGTAACCAAAATAACCAGATCTAGTGTGTTCTTACAAAAGTGAACAGCTAATACACATAATGGAAACAGGTGTATGTAATATGTATATAAAGTGTAGATATGTCTAATATGTACATAATACCTGTTATATTATATATTTTACGTATAAATGCTTATATTATTATCTGTCTCATTTTGTAATACGAAACTAACAGGAAAACTTCATTTTTTATGTTGTATATTTAAAATATCATCTTAGGGTGGTAATTCTGAAGTAACACCTTTCAAAATATTTGACAATTCATAATTGACATTAAATTATATGTCAACTTACTAACACAAATTGTATAAAACACAAATTGACAAGTATTTGAAATATATTTTATACAACCAGAACAGAAATTATGAATAAGCGAAATAAGATGAAATAAATATTTGTATATAATTCAAAATATTAGACATGTCAATCACAAATTTGACATGTCAATTTGGTATCTGAAATGTAGTTTTTGAGTGAATATAACCTCAGTATAATGAAACTTCATCAAAAATGTAAAAGCCAGATTTACAAGTTTACATGGTTTCAAAAAAGTCTATTTACACCACAACAGTCACCAAAGTAACCAGATTTAGTTTCGTATTACAAATTGAGACAGATTATATGTACATATATTTATCAATAAAATGTTTTTTGACACCCATCTGTCAAAGTAATTTTTATCCAGTGGATAACATTTATCAGTACCTACACGGTGTGAATAACTTATTTACTCTATGGATAAATAATTGGAAATACGAAAAAACTCGTTTATTCTCTTGATAACAACTTATCCCCTAGATCAGCGTTCCCCAAACTTTTTTAGCTCGCGTACCACTTGGTAGTATATCACGCTAAATTGTATCACTTCGAAAAATGATTGTATTTCGGATATTTATTTAGTTAGTAGATATAATAGTAGATAGAAACGAAATATGACAAAATAGTAGATTCTACTATTTTGTCATATTTCGTTTGCTAATAAATGGTTTTAATAAAAACACAGAATTATAAAAAACCAATTAATATATTTTCTATATTTTTATTATTATAATCATTATTATTATAATCAAATATTTTTATAAAATAAATTTAATGAGATCCTTGTGCTTGTTTCGAAAAAACATAATTTTTTTAAATTTGGTTCAAAAGAGGCGGGTATACCCTTAAGTCCACAGCTGCGTTCAATCAATTTCGATACTTATTTTATTTTTATTCGATTACTATTTAAAAAAATATATGAAGAAAAAGCTCTTTCTACTAATTCAGTACTAGTATACGGTAATAATAATTTAAAAGCTTTCTCAGAAAGTTGATTTTATTCTTTATCAATGTTTAACCAAAAATTAATTAGATTGTGCTAAATTTAAAAGTGCACTCCAAAAAAAAAAAAACGATATTGATTGTCAGATTTTCGATCATCGACTGTACATATTTTTATGAATTTTTATTATTTAATTTTTTTTATTTCTTGTGTCCGCCATTATTGATTATTTTTCGTGTACCATCAACCAGCAACTCAGTACCACCAACCAGCAACCCGTTCCATCCAGTGGTACGCGTACCACAGGTTGAGAAACGCTGCCCTAGATAGTCAATTTTATCTATGGTTGGAAACACCGGGCCAAAATGACATTTAAAGTCAAGCAATACAATATAAAAGTAACCAAAATAACTAGATTTGGTTGGTCCATACAGAAGTGAAAACATTATACAAAAATTATGACGTTGACGTTGTTTATAATTCATTCACGATGTTTTCTTATCTGGTTATTTTTGGTTACTTTTATATTGTATTACTTGACTTTTAAATGTTATTTAATAAGATCTGTAATACCGTAAAACAGACTTCAGATTTTTTCATTTTAATCATTCTATAAAATTCAATTTTTTGAATCTGTAAAGCTAGGGAAACAATTTTCTTACAAAAGTAATATTTTATGTTACAATTGTTACCATATTACAATAGTGTAAGTTAGTCTAAAAAATAGTACTGCCAACATAACAGTACGAAATAAAAAATAAGAAATAAATATACTAGAAAATATATGATGTTGATTCTTTGTTTATTAAAAATTTTGTATAATCCGTCTCAATATGTAATACGAAACTAGATCTGGTTACTTTGGTGACTTTTATGGTGTAAACAGAGTTTGGCGTATCCGTGTGAACTAATACTATGATAATATTATAAATGTATTGTCAATATACAACATAAAATATGAACTTTCCCTGTTAGTTACGTATTACAAAATGAGCCAGATAATATTCATATTTCTTTGTACAGTAATTTATTTTATATAAAAATGTTATAAAAATGTTTACGATAAGACTGAAATGTCATTTAGTAAGATCCGTTATACTGTAAAACTAACTTCAGTTTCTTGATTTTAATCATTATAGGGTAAATGTGTCAGTAGTCTGCCAGTTAAGCTTAATTTCTATTAGATTAGAACTTTAAAAACATATCAATATTTGATAACGTCTTGACTTTTTGATATACCAATAAATTAGACAATGTATTTTGAGGGACACACAAACAATTTATAATATTTGATGACAGCTCGTTTTGTCTTTTTTATCTATCGTAAAGGAATGCTACACACTGTTAACACGTGGTTGTGATAAAAGAGTTCATGTTTATTGTATACACAAAAGTTTGCGCTAAAACAATTTCCCAATGAGATTGTTATTAATTATATAATGTAAAAACATTATTTAAGTTTTATATGTAAAAACGAATTATTATCATGAAATAAAAAAAATAAAATATGCTTAAAAGAAGCGTTCTTAACTATTTTTTTTACCAATTTTTTTTCTAAACAATAAATTTTGAGTAAGATGGAGGGTGTTGAATTGCGTAATGGAAAAAGATAAAAACTAGGGAGTCTCCCCAAGCTAGGCTTTGCTAGGCTTAGCTAGGCTTTTCTAAGCTTAACTAGGCGCAGCGGCGGTGGGGGTGGGAACTAGCCTCGGGCGCGGCCTCCGCCGTGTCTTGCCAGGCTAGCCGGGCTGACTCTGCAAATCCCATATGCGTGTGGGCGCGTGCGAAATGTGCAACGTTTGCGCGAAGAAGAGCGCGTGTGTGAATCCCCGAGTTTGTGTGTGTGTGTGTGTGTGTGTGTGGACGTGTTTTTGCTGAATGCCCGATTTTTATGCGTAGGTGCACGGTATGTTGTACGTTTGTATTTCATGTCACGAAATAACATACAATGCATGGTATAGTCAGCCCCTTAACTTATGCAACCAAGCCGACGATATGGTATTGCGGGTAGCCTAACAGATGGCGTTACCACTCTATCTAGCGGATTTTTTCTTTTTTCAGGTTTCGTAGGCATCTTGAGCGGGAATCCCCCCAGTTTATCTACTCACATTCTACTACACCACAAAATACTGGCATTTTGTTTTTTCCACCACAGAATATCACGCACAGAACATAATTCACACACAAAATATCACGTAAACACTTATGTCAAAATCTTTGTTTTCCTCCAGCCGCCATATTGGATTTTAAAGTGACAGCATTCTACAGTGCCCTATTATAATGATCATAACTAGTGCTTTCAGAAATCGATCTTGACGGAACCGGAACCGGTTCCAAATAAAAGACCGGTTTCGGTTTACCCGGTTACCCGGTTTCGGAACCGGGTAATCGGAACCGGGTATCCGAAACCGGGTAATCAGAACCGGATAATCGGAACCGTGTAGCCAGTACCGGGTAATCGGAACCGGGTATCCGAAACCGGGTAATCAGAACCGGGTAATCGGAATTGGGTATCCGGAACCAAGTAATCGAAACCGGGTATCCGGAACCGTGTAATCGGAACTGGATATTCGGGATGAGGTATCCGGAACCGGGTTACTTCAAAATTACGTACCAGTTTTACCCGAAACCCAGAACCGGATACCCGTTAAACATGTTTCGGTTTCCAGCATCATAACAGTTATGGTTATTGTGATTGAGATACGTTAAGTAATACTTGCACGTCAGCATCTACTACGTACGGTTTAGTTATATACATTTTCAATTTTGAATAGAAAAAGAAATTAGTATCGCACTTACGATATATCGAATTGAGCATATATTGATATTCAAAAATAAATTCCCATCCCTAATTATAATATTATGTTGCGACGAGTTTAATTTTCTCACATTAAAGGATCGTCGCACTTTGACTGACATGAAAATTTTGCATAAAATTCTTAATAATCTATTATCATGTGTTGAACTACAAAATTTAATCACTATTGATGTTCTAGTGTACAATACACGATCTTCTTCGCTTCTTTGTATACCTTTTGCGAACACGAATTCTTATCAAAATTCTCCAATAGTCAGACTCTGTACCAGGGCTGGCGCTAGGATTTACGAGGTCAAGCTAAACCAATCCGAAGCAAGGACAAACAGCTCCTATTTTCTTACACACATTTTTCTACTTTGAAATAGACCATAGTGTGTTCTTACAAAAGTGAACTGCTTATATATTATCTGTCTCAATTTGTAATACGAAACTAAGAGGAAAATTTCATTTTTTATGTTGTCTATTTAAAATATCATCTTAGGGTGGTCCTGCTGAAATGGCACCTTTCAAAACATTTGACAATTCATATTTGACATTAAATTATATGTCAATTTATTTTTTTAATTGAAAATTATTTTTATACAACCAAAATAAGAACATAACATCATAAAATATGCATAAGAGACAACAATTAGATAAATATACAAAAAAACACATATATAAGGCTTATGGAAAATTTTTAGAAAAAAATTGAACAAAATTAAAAAGAAGCGAAATTATAGACCTTGTGGCAGATATTTTTTCAGTAAATCTTGGTGTCTTTTTTGTTGTGAAATATAAAATAATTTACCCATTTCAATTTCTTTAGATTTCTGAAGGAGAAGTTAGAAAAATTTTAAATGAAGGTGTAGAAAATTTAAGACCGACCAACATGGGAAAAGGTAATAATAAGAAAACAGCTAGAACCACAGACAACATGTTTCGGAAAGATTTGCAGAGAAAAATTTGGGATTTACGTTCAAAAAATGAATATTTTTGTTTAAATATGTTATAAGCAGTTCACTTTTGTAAGAACAAACTAAGAAGGAATTTGGTTTTCAATAGTTTGCACATTTGAAGCTGTAACTCATGTTGGTATTAAGAAATGTCACTTTTTTAAAACGTCGATCCATTTGACATATGTCATAATGAAAAATTATACCTTAATTATAATGATCATAACCTTATCAACCTAAAGTCGGTTTTACAGCGTAAGGAATATTTTTAATTGACATTTAAAGTCAGTAACACACCATAAAAGTAACCAAAATAACCAGATCTATGGTCTACTTCAAAGTAGAAAAATGTGTGTAAGAAGATAGGAGCTGTTTGTCCTTGCTTCGGATTGGTTTAGATCGTCATCCCTATTACACTGTAAAAATATTGTTTTTAGTCCAAGTTGACAGATGTTCAGTGTCGTACATTGGAAATAAAGTCTGTTCCAAACGGTTAGGCGGAACTAAATTTTGCAATCTAGTTACTTTCATCGTTTAAGTCATGCTTTTCGGCCGTTTTGTTTAAGCTTTGTAAATCATACTTGCAACAAACATTTTTTGTTAAGGTTAATATCATTTTAAAATGTCATTTTCTTTATATTTTGATTTTTTGTGTCATTCTTAATACAAATATCCCATTTATTTATTTTTTTGTCATTAAAATATGTAAGAAAATTAATTTAAGTTTGACATATGTCATTCGTTTCCATGGTTTCATTGTTGGAATTTTAAATTTTGACATTCCAACGTGAAAAATGAAATAACCCAAGCAAGGTCCCTTTTCGTGACAACCTAAAAGAACGAAATTCCCATCTGATTCCGCCTAACCGTTTGAAACAGACTGTATATATTATTTAATTTTTCTCATATATTTTGTTATTATTTACATATTTAGACTTTTATTTATATTCTTGGCGTAGATTTTATGGAGAACATTCTCCATGTAATTTGTTTTTACGCAGTTATATATTTTTTAGGTTATCTGACATATAAATATTTTTTGACACTTGATAATTAACAGATCAAGAGAGAGGACTAATGTGAGGCCAAAAGACAACCCAGCTGATTGTGCCCAAAGGAGAAGTTATTGATATAATCTTTAGACCTTCATATATACATATATTTTTAATTTTTATTTACAATAATTATTTAAATAAGAAACTTTAGAAGATATATTGTTTGTTTTATTGCTTTATTTAAACTCTTTTAGCAAATCTCTCCTGTTATATATAGTACATCATTATTAAAATTTTTCAAATTTCCCATTAAACTGAATTTATGTCGTATAAATAAGTGTATTTAACATCTGCCTTGTTTATTTCAATATCCTATTAACCATTTTCATATTAAAAAAAAATCACTTGCTAACCCAGTTACTACGCCCATGCCCTAGTTGTAACTTATTTTAAATTTCCCGCTATACTGTATTTGTCCAGTGTAAATCGTACTCGGTTAGCAACGCTATCTACTTTTTTCTACTTTGAAATAGACCATAGTGTGTTCTTACAAAAGTGAACAACTTACAGTCTGTTCCAATCGGTTAGGTGGAACTAGATTTTGCAATCTAGTTACTTTCATCGTTTAAATCGTGCTTTTCGACTGTTTTGTTTAAGCTTTGTAAATCATACTTACAATAAACATTTTTTGGTTAAGGTTTAAAATAAATACATTTTACATTGCTGTCAATCAACGGTTGTTATAGAAATGAAACCTCTATGTTCTATGATAAAATAAAACCAGTGGCGAAGGGAAACCTCCGCAAGACTTGCCCTCCCATAAAAAAAAATATATTTTTTTAAATATTTAGATAAATCTTCAAAAATACATCAAATAATGTTCTATACAATTTTTTGTCCAGGGCTTGGTTTACTAGTTACGAATTAATTATCATGACCATGGAAACGTTACATACAGTCTAGGCGGAACTAGATTTTGCAATCTAGTTACTTTCATCGTTTAAATCGTGCTTTTCGACCGTTTTGTTTAAGCTTTGTAAATCATACTTACAATAAACATTTTTTGGTTAAGGTTAATATCATTTTAAATTGTCATTTTCTTTATATTTTGATTTTTTGTGTCATTCTTAATACAAATTTCCCAATTATTAATTTTTTTGTCATTAAAATATACTATTATAAAAAATAATAATTTAATTTTGACATTCGTTTCCATGGTTTCATTGTTGGAATTTTAAATTGTGACATTCCAACGTGAAAAATGAAATAACCCAAGCAAGATCCCTTCTCGTGACAACCTAAAAGAACGAAACTCCCATTTAGTTCCGCCTAACCGTTTGGAACAGACTATATATTACAAATTGAGACAGATTATAATAAGAAATCCACAAAAATTCCTGTTGGTACTACTGAATAAATAGAAATTCTGTAATTATTTTTTTTAAATTGGCGACATTGTCATAAAAAAATCGGCATTTGACATAATTTTTCTTTTGCTTGTTTAATTTGAGTGACGTACTGTTAAAAATAAAATATGTTATTGACGTTTAACGTTTCGACAAGTTGACGTTTTGGTTAGCTCTCCTAAAATTATATCTACTAAAAATGTAAATTAACAATAAATACTGGTGGAAAAAAAAAACTAAAATTAATAAACTAATTCATGCTGCTAATTTTATGAAAAAAATATGTGCACAGTTGTAATAAAAATACAGTGGTACCTCGGTTTTCGTCGATAGTCCGTCCGAAAACAATCGTTGAAATCCGAAACCGACGAAAATCGAGGCAATAATTTCTAACAATAGACTCTCAATAAAAAAAGCACAAAAACACTAACACTGGAAAACAATGGAAATGTTTGGCTAGACGGGCGAGCGAGATGCTCACACAACAAGAAACAACGCAACACTGGGTAGCGCGTGGGTCGCGGTACGCCGACGAAATCCGAGGTAACCGACGAAAACCGATGAAAACATTTTTCGCGAATTTTCGACGAAAACCGAAACCGACGATAACCGAAGTCAACGAAAACCGAGGTACAACTGTACATGAAGATAAACATAAACATATATATTTGAATGTTTACTTTTTTATAATTAATATTGTACACTATTCTATAATATTTTATTTTAATTACAAAAGTCGTTCTACATATTCATTTATTAATTGTTTACGTAATTCAATTCCAGCTGCGTCACGTGCATTCAAATTTTCGTCTGGTATTTGTCCATCTATTAACAATTGATGCAACACGTATTCATCTAGTTCTTCAGGTACCGGCGGTGCTAAGTTGACATAGGCGCAAAAATTATTTTCCTAAAAAAAATTATTATATCACTTTGATCCATTTGCTTTTTCTTTTGCTTATCGCCGATGAGGGAAAGCGCAAAATTGGTACTTTGCCTCAGTTGCAGCAATAACTTGGTTTGGCTCAGACTGGCAGTACAATATTCTTTCATATTTATTACTAGCAGACCCGTTGCCAACAACGTTGGCAAACTGAAATCGCATAAAAATCAATATAAGCAGGAATCAATTATTAAAATTTGCATGATTCTGCGTATATTAACAAAACAAAAACGTTTCTTGATCATACCTAGGAAATCCTAAAAAGCTGCGTAATGCGTGTCGTTTAAAAATTAATATCGGGCTGGGCACCGACCGCGGGCAATATGCTGGACATCAATGGTATAGCTGTTTCTGATTATACTTAGGAAATCCTAAAAAGCCGCTCAATGCGTGTCGTTTAAAAATTAGTATCAGACCGGATACGGCCCGCGGGCCATATGCTGGACATCAATGGTATAGCTGTTTCTGATTATACCTAGGAAATCCTAAAAAGCCGCTCAATGCGTGTCGTTTAAAAATAAGTATCGGACCGGATACTAATTTGTTTCAAGCGCTCGCCTACGTGCATACGAAAGCGTATCAGCAGCACGCCGTGCTGCTATCTCTTCAGGTGTTTCAAGTTCTCGCCTGCATGCCTGCAAAAGCGCGTTAAAAACACGACGTGCTTCTGTCTCTTCAGGTGTTTCAAGCTCTCGCCTGCGTGCATGCAAAAGTCTTATTTTTCTGTCGTACCATATCAGAATTTTCAATCTTCTGGCGATGCCTCCATCTTTGTTGCCTCTCCTAATTTAATCGCCTCTTTTTCGCTATAGGATCTTCCATTTTTCTCAATTTATGTTATCTAAATATTTTTATAAATTAAAAAAAAAGGAAGTGTGTACTTTGAACCACACTTAATAAAAACAGTAAACAAAAATTATTAAATGTAACATCACTTGACACAACATTCTTTGATTAAGCCAAGGTACTGACTGCTCTGGTCTCGGTAACCGAGCTGCTGTCGGAGTACGTCGCTCCCCACCAGTCAGTTCGTGACCGACAAGACCCGCTAACACCCAGGAACTTCGCGTTACGTTAAGACATACAGGAATTAGGGCTTTTATATATATATAATTTATTTATTTATTTATTTATTTTATTTAGTTCTTACATACTCGTATATTGTGAAGTACACAAGCAGCGGGTCCGGTGTCGTATATATACACACGAATTTTAAAATTTTTCAAACGGTGTCTCAAAGTAGGTCATTCAAATAGTATTTTTCAGAAAAAAAAATTGCGGGTTATCGCGATTTTCTTGAGTTACAAAGGTAAAAGTTTTGTAAAATGCATTGTTGTAATTACATTATTTGTCAAAAGATGGCAGCATAGAACGTGCTACACTGTTCCGTAGAATGTTTTTGTTATTAAACATACCCTAACCTAAGATAGTGTTTTGTCATTAAACTAGAAGATATGTAGCTCGCTCCGCTTGGTTCTACTAGCCTAATACGCTCCTAACCTAACCTAAAATAATGTTTTGTCATTAAACTAAAAAGTAGATCGCTCGCTCCAGTTGTATTCTACTTACCTACCCTAACCTAAAATAGTGTTTTTGTCATTAATCTAGAAAGTAGGTAGCTCGCTTCGCTCGGCTTCTTCTAACCAAACCCTTACTAACCTAACCTAACCTAAGATAGTGTTTTGTCACTAAACTAGAAGATGGGTAGCTCGCTTCGCTCGGCTTCTTCTAACCAAACCCTTACCAACCTAACCTAAACTAAGATAGTGTTTTGTCATTAAACTAGAAGATGGGTAGCTCGCTTCGCTCGGCTTCTTCTAACCAAACCCTTACTAACCTAACCTAACCTAAGATAGTGTTTTGTCACTAAACTAGAAGATGGGTAGCTCGCTTCGCTCGGCTTCTTCTAACCAAACCCTTACCAACCTAACCTAAACTAAGATAGTGTTTTGTCATTAAACTAGAAGATGGGTAGCTCGCTTCGCTCGGCTTCTTCTAACCAAACCCTTACTAACCTAACCTAACCTAAGATAGTGTTTTGTCATTAAACTAGAAGATGGGTAGCTCGCTTCGCTCGGCTTCTTCTAACCAAACCCTTACTAACCTAATCTAACCTATGATAGTGTTTTGTCATTAAATTAGAAGATGTGTAGCTCGCTTCGCTCGGCTTCTTCTAACCAAACCCTTACTAACCTAACCTAACCTAAGATAGTGTTTTGTCACTAAACTAGAAGATGGGTAGCTCGCTTCGCTCGGCTTCTTCTAACCAAACCCTTACTAACCTAACCTAACCTAAGATAGTGTTTTGTCATTAAACTAGAAGATGGGTAGCTCGCTTCGCTCGGCTTCTTCTAACCAAACCAAGTAACAAGTGTTTTATAAATATATATATATATATATATATATATATATATATATATATATATATATATATATGTGTGTGTGAAGCAGCGGGTATAACTAATAGGTAACATATTTAGTTATAATATCTTCTGGTATTTCTTTTCGACCTTGAAATATATTAAATAATGTAGTCGCTTATTGGGATATTAGGTCAATAAAAAAAAAATTACTTATTCATATATTTGAATAGACCGGTTTCGACAATTTATTGTCTTCTTCAGTATCTCTGAGGAAAATCAGTCTCAATTTTCCTCAGAGATTTAGCAGTGTAATTCGTTCACAGCTGGCATTTAGTTTATAAAGTACCCAATGATAGCGCTGCGATAGATATCGAATTTAAGTTCATTTTACGAATATCTAACCTAAAATTGCAAGTTATAAAAGTGAAAAATAATTAAAACTGTGTAAAAAATTAACAATTTCCGTACCTAATATAATTTATTTAAGCACTTACTAACCAAACCTAACCTAAGATAGTGTTTAGTCATTAAACTAACAGGTAGGTAGATAGCTCGCTTCACATCCGTTGCAT
The DNA here is from genome assembly GCA_963971575.1 of Liopterus haemorrhoidalis. Lineage (NCBI taxonomy): Eukaryota > Metazoa > Arthropoda > Insecta > Coleoptera > Dytiscidae > Liopterus > Liopterus haemorrhoidalis. The sequence continues at coordinate 17,603,285 of OZ020619.1, forward strand.
TCAGCAACCTAGCTAAACCTAGCGCTGTGGTAAGCGTTGATATATGGAGAAATCTAACCTAAAATTGCAAGTTAAAAAGTGAAAAATAATTAAAACTGTGAAGAAAACTAACGATTTCCGTACCTAATATAATTTATTATTATCTAAGAAAGATGTCCCTACAAAAAAATCATGAAAATAATGTAAATTGAGTGTGTATATATACGGCACCAGAGCCCAAGCAGCAACTATTATTGGTATCTATTTTAAATGAGCCAATATAGGAATTGTCGTTTTAGCAAAAAACTGTATTTTTGGATAAACGAAATCATTTCCTATTTTTTATAAATGCTGTTTTGTCTATAGTATTATAATAATTTGCTCATTGAGATTTTTTTTTAGCAACATCAAATCTAAAAAACGTATATCTATGTCTATTCTTCCTCCATATTTATAATAAAATTGTACTAATCAATCTTTCTTTTATAGGCAAATGTCAAACAATAAATGTCAAATTCTTAATAACTATTTAACCCGTACCCATGGTAGTGATTAAATTTTATTAATAGTCAACAGCTTAAGCCTGAATTAAGTATGTGGTGCAATGAAATTTAATTTTTAATTTTTAGTTAAGAGTTAATTATGACCGGTACAAACGGCTGTTAGTAATACTGGCATTAAACGAAAAGGAAATGAAACAATTAATGAAAAGGTTGGGAAAATATCTAGACAGAAAAAAACTAAATCTAAACGCCAGTAAATCCAAAATCATGGTATTCAGAAAAAGAGGAGGAAAGGGAAAAAAGGACCTAGAAATGGAAGGAAACAAACATTGAAAGTACCAATACATATACATATTTGGGGTATACACTACAGAGAACCAATACAGAAGAAAAACAAATAAGAAAGAAACATAAAAAAGCATTGTTAGCAATGAGAAAAATATAGAGAATTGGAGAAAAAAAAAAAAATTAAATTAAAAATTAAAGATAATTTTAAGATAAGAATAATGATGTTTGATAGTATAAACAAGGCGATAACGATGTATGGAGCGGAAATATGGGGATTGGTAGAACAAAATAGAATAGAAAAACTCTATCTAAAGTACCTCCGATGGATATTAGGATTGGCGCAACACAGTCCCAACTATTTAATATTAGAAGAAACGAAGAGATGTAAAATAAAAATACACGCAGGGAAGTTGGCGATGAGATACGAGGAACGTATAAGAATAATGCCGGAAGAGTCAATATTACACCAATGTTGGAAAGAATTAAGGAGAAGGGAGTTGAATAAAGTAGGAAAATTCAGATGGGAGAAAAAAAAAAAAAAAAAAAAATGGGCAAAAATATTACGAAAATAATGGGTCCTCGGTTCTCGATAAAATGAATAGAACAAATGAGGGAATTTGGAGAACAAGTACTGAAAATCATAATAGCAAGAGAAATTGAAATACAGATGCAGGCACAAATGAACAAAATTGAAAACGGCACATTTTCCCCCATATATAGTCAAATAAGAAGGATCAACATGCCAAAATATTTGAGAGATAAGAAAAAAATATTACGAAAATAATGGGTCCTCGATAAAATTAATAGAACAAATGAGGGAATTTGGAGAACAAGTACTAAAAATCATAATAGCAAGAGAAATTGAAATACAGATACAGGCACAAATGAACAAAATTGAAAACGGCACATTTTCCCCCATATATAGTCAAATAAGAACGATCAACATGCCAAAATATTTGACATATAACAAAAATATACAGCTGATAGTGAGATTTCGATGCGAAATGAGACTCGGGGAAATATACCGTGCTTAAATCCAGAAGAGAGAAAATGTAGACTGTGTGGAAGGAGCGAAGAGACGGTGTGGCATATAATGTATGACTGTAAAGTACAAGAAGTGAAAATTAGCTTGACAGAAATATTTGAAGGTTTCGGAAAAGGAGTACCCATAATGAAGAAAATATTGAAAGAGAGAAGAAACACAAACAAACACGGACACATGTAAGCAAAAACGAAGAAAACAGAAACAAGAACATTTCAAAGAAAAACGAAAAACGAAGAGATTTGGAAAAATATAAATATAACAAAATGAGGGCAGTGGCGGAATAAGCCTTCGCGGGGCCCAAGACATTTTTGATTTACGGGCCCTCAACAATGGTTTTTTAAAAAAACAAAAAAAGGTCTTCACCTCCCAAATCCAAGTGAAGAGCAAAAAAAAAAGTCATCACCTCCCAAATCCAACTGAAGAGCAAAAAAAAAGGTCTTCACCTCCCAAATTCAAATGAAGAGCAAAAAAAAAGGTCCTCACCAAATCCGGGCCCTTGAAAATTACTGGCCTAAGACAAATGTCTTTTTTGTCTAAGGCGATAATCCGTCACTGAATGAGGGTAAAATAACTGAAAGAAAACGAAGATAGCCGAATGAGGGTGAAGATTGAAATCCAAATTCAAAGAAAGAAAACAGAAATCAGATAAAGACATTTAAATGAAGATGAAGATATCCTAAAGATGGTGAAGAAACTCGAGAGAAAAAGAAAATACCCAAGACGTGAAATGATCATTTGATATACGAAAGGCCCCAAAAGCAGAAGAAAAATCTTGAAATAAGACAAAGTCCAAATTAACACAGTGAAATTATTAGTATATAGATACAATGTATTTCAAAGCCCAAGGGCATGAATAAATATTATTACTATAGTCGGATTGCTGATAAGTGACTGTTCGTTGCTACAAGTATCAATATTCAATACTATATGCTTTCTCTGTCTATATCATTCTAATTATTTGCATACCCATAGTAACGTATAGTGACGCAAGTTGACAACTAACCTCCCAAATTATTTGAATAAAAAACAAAACATTAGAAAGAAATGGCAAGATTCGTAGATATCTTTACTAATAAGAGCGCGAAAATAAATTTACTGCAGTACTCAAACAAACAAAATTATTAATTTGAAGGTTATAATTATAAATAAGGAAAAATTTACACTCATACGTAAATTTTGGATTATAATTTGTTGTTTATTCCAGCAGATTTAAAATTAAAGTTTGTAAATTTAATAATTGTCCGCAAGCCGTATTTTAATTAATATTTATTACCAGACACTGACAGTTAACACAAATAACAAAACACATTTTTAAAATCGCTGAAAAATGGTAACTAGATTATTATATGAATGCATTACTTGATACATACATGTAACAGTCACCTATCAGCAATCCGACTATACTACTAAAATTTAACTACGTTTCATGAAGAAATCGCATCAGTATTAACTTCGTGTTAAGTAATTTCAGTGTTATGTTTAGTTGGGGTTTTTTATTTGGTAGATTGATATAATTTCATAGTTGTCTTAAACGTCAAACAGACTTATTATAACCCTTCGAACTATATCTTTAAGTATTATCTATCAATAAAAAATCAATTTCTATATTATTTTGTAACATTTTTTAATGTAGGGAAAAGAGTTAGTTGGTTAAAATTTTGGGCGCACAGCAACGATGTCAATTTGCGCCTAACGCAGCCCATTCAAATTACGACAATACGTATTAAAAACAATACATATAACAATAAATAAATAAATAAATAAAATCTTATAGATTAAGTCTGTTTGAAAAATTGAACAGACGCAGGCCGTAAAGGGGCCAATTGCCATCGAATATCACAGTCTAATAATAAAACATGTCTAAAAAAAATATTAAAATAAAGTGCAAGACTACAAACATAAAACAGGAAAAAACCCATAGCTTATGTCTCCCTTAATCTGCAGCAACTTAAAATCCTGTAGACTGCTCCACTCATGCTGCCACCTGGCTAGAACCAGATATTTCAGATAATTCTTTGCGTCATTTGAAAATTTAATTGAAATTTATTTAACAATAATGGACACTACAAACATAAATAATTTTTCATACATAATTTTGGTACTTGTGCAGATTCATACATGTATTCACTAATTAATATTACACCAACATTTCTTATTTATGTGTTAAAAATGTATCATATTTTTACATATGTAAATATGTTTTTGACAAGCATTATATTTCTAATACATGCACAAACCATTTACAACAAAACTATATATTAATTCACAGTAATACACATTAAGGTCCTATACATTGGAGGCTTGCAGCAGCTTGTTGTATTGTTTTTCTGTTATCATTAAATTTACATACGATTTAACATTATGATATACAGTTAAGTATAGTTTTGCGAAAGTTTGCGTAACTCATACTAAATATATCAATAGATCTATCTTTAACCAAAAAACTGTAATTTTGTCATTTTATGCAGCGGACTATTTTTATAGATAGATAATACTTTATTTATATACCTTTCGGTTTAAATATACATATTTCATTCATTAACTTTATATTTCACATAAAAACTATAATTATTACTAACTAGGGAATCTTCGTTTCAAATTCCTTCTTCTCTCTAAGACCTCTTCCATCCATGTCCATCCTTGGCCTGAATCACACAGCACATCTTTTCTTGTATCTTCTTTAAATTTAATTTCTCCGCAATTCTTCAGTATGTGCTCTATGGTTTCTCTTTCCTCTCCACACAACCTGCACATTCTTTGTTCATTCTTTCTCCAGTATTCGTTTTCCCTTTCTTCATTTACGCACCTAAATCTCCCTATTATTTTCTTCTTATTTCCGATCATTTTTATTTTTAGGTACTCTGGTATCTGTGTCGTCCAAGTCTTTACGTATTTGCAGTTATATCTGGAATTTGTTAGACTCTCGCTTCTTTCTTGTCCTTGAATATCCCTCATTCTATCTATTCACATCTTTTCCTCCCGACCTCCTTATAGATATCTCCCTTGTTGAGTAACCGTTATATTCAAATCTTTTTCTTCTTTTTACTTCCCATTTGGATTTAATCTTTCTTTGCTCCACTTTTCTTTCTATTTCTGCCCAGCATTGGTTTAGCAATTTTTGTTCTGGATGTCTTATTATCCTCTCTTCAAATTTAATTGCTCTTTTTGTAGCTTCTATCCTTATGTTGTCAACTTTTACTTCTTCTAATATTATGTACTGCGGTGTACATTTGTCTAGACCCAATGTCCACTTAATATATTTATTTTGCACCGCTTCTAACTTCGCTTGATCCTCCCAACCCCATATTTCCGCTCCATACATCATTAACCTCTTGATTATGGAATTGAACATGAGCATCCTTATCTTCATATCTCCTTTAAATTTCCTTTCACCTATGCCCCATACTTGAGGCAATGCTTGCATTGATTTCTTTATTAAGGTCCTGATATGTGCTTCTGGGCTCCCATTGCTTTTGAAAACATATCCCAGGTATCTATATTCTTTCACTTGCTCAATTTCTTCTCAACACCAATCTCATTTATTTCGAGTCTCTCTGCCTCCTCCTTTCTTAAATACCATAATTTTAGATTTAGGAGCGTTTAACTTCAGTTTTTTCTTGTGTAGGTACTTCTCAAAACACTTAAGGAATTTCCTCATTTCTTGTTCTGTTTTCGCAACAATAGCTATATCGTCTGCATAGGATAGAGAGATAAATTTTATATTGCCTACTACCAGTCCGTCTGTTTGCTATCTCTGAAAAACTTCTTCTAAATCTGACACGTACATGGAGAACAGACTTGGGCTTAACGAACATCCTTGCCGTAATCCTGGTTCTGACCAGAATTCTTCGCTGTATTTTCCCCCGTTATTTATCTGGTTTCTTGTTTCTTTGTAAATATCTTGTATCCTTTTTCTTATTCTGATATTTACTCCTTTTTTTGCCATCATTTTACAGAGATCTTCCCGATCTACCGAGTCGAAAGCTGCTTTTAAATCTGCGAAAAAAACATATAGTTTACCTCTTTCCTTTGTCAGCTCTCTTTCTATTGCGTAGTTTAGAATGTAAACATTGTCTATTGTCCCTCTTCCTCTCCTGAAGCCTGCTTGGTTGTCTGGTATTAGTTCATTTTCTTCTATTTTTTCTTTCAACTTTTGTTCCACAAGAAGAGTAATGCCTCTATAGTTCTTGCATTCATTTTTATTCCCTGACTTGTATATGGGTTTTAAAATCCCTTTCCTCCATCTGTCAGGAAAACTTTCACCTCTCCATACTTTATTTATGACTTCAGTTACTTTTTTCCTTATATTCTCCTTGCTGTACAGCCTTTCCTCGTTTCCTATTCCATCATCTCCAGCTGCTTTTTTCTTTTTAAGTTTCTCAATTTGTATTTTGATCATATCTTCATTTATATCATCTTGATTGATATCTTCTTCATTTTCTGCTAGTTCCAGAGCTGATTTTTCTTTTGTTCCTCTCAGGAGTTGACAGAAGTGACTTTCCCACTCATCAATCTGTCACGTGGGTGGTTTGATTGAGACACAACTCCTGATTTCAACATAACAAATTTATTAAATATGTATATCACATTTACAATATATGTTTGAATTGGTCCATGGAGTTGGGGAAGTCTTCGGTCCACCCCAGGATCGGCTTGGACCTATCTCCGAGACGGGGGCTACCCATCCGGGAGTCGAGGAGCCTGGAGAAGTCTTCTTCCACTCACATGGTGACTGCTTGCTTGGCTTCACCCTCGTTACAAAAATCTGGTGTCAGTGTAGTAGTATAGCAATGATCGTTCTGCCTCATTTCAAGGCCACATAGACACTTTACTTCCACATTTTACTTTCTCGTCCCATCCCCCTCCACATTTTACTTTCTGGTCACATCGCCAGGTGTTTTCAAGAAAGTCATATTTTTCAGACCTTGCGTGTTTAGCCCGAGGCGAGTTGCAACCTTAATTGCACACCCCGCCCCAACCCTAATTTCACACCCCGCCCCTAGCCTAGCCTAGACATCTAGCCTAGTTATTGTCGTTAGAATGTGAGGTCATATTTCCGTTAGAATGTTGAGGTCATAGTTCTATTTAATTTAAATTAATCTAATGATCTGAAAAAGGGTCATTAAATAAAACATGGTTGGTATATTTTTCACATGTGAATTTATTGAAAACATAAAACATTAAAAATATATCATTACACACACACTTTTATCATATTTGACAGTATAGATATTATAAGCAGTTCATTTTTGTAAGAACAAACTAAGAGTAAATTTTGTTTTCAACAGTTTGCACCTCTGAAACTGTATGTCATGTTGGTATTACAGAAAAATAATTTGAAAAGTCAGATTTTAAATATTGTCATTTAAAAAATATCATTTGTCTTATTTCATTTTGAATAGTTTCTAGAAGTTTCTAAAAGTGAGTAATACACTTTAAAAATCACCAAAATAACCAGATCTGGTTTGTTCTTACAATACACGTACAACGCTGGTTGTAGGAGACTATTTAACAATTTTATCAGTATGTGAATTTATTGAAAACACAAAACATAACAAACATAGTTTAAGGTTATTAGTGGGTTCCCATCACAAAGTATTGACCATAAATGTTGCATTATTAAGCAGCTATATTAAGCATTAGGGATGTAAAGTACAGGCAATTTGATCAGACAAGTGAAAAGTAGAATACTTATATATTTAAAATGATAATTCCGAAGTATTTAAATTCAAAAATCAACTTTAGTATAACCTGAAGGTTTACTTTTAAAAAGTAGTTCGTACAGACCAGGGGTGCCACTAAGAGGTGGCATGGTTACATTATTTATAACTATATCTTTTTCAACAAAGTCAACATCAGCATTAGCAATTTTAAATTTGTTACTAATCGGATTTAAAGTTATACCGGTTGTATGATCAAATTTAGTACCCTCATGTGTTATCATTTCTTCAATGTATTGACGTGGTAGTAGGTGATACTGTGTAAGATATTCTTCCCATGCTTCCTCAGACATTGATTTAACTAGAATATTTGATAAATAACTATAATCAATATCTCGATCTTCTTCTTCTTCTTCCTCCATGCTTGGTGCATTCTGTGCAATTACACTACTCTCGAGAAATGAGGGAATTTCCTGATCGGTAGTTGTACTAGCATCGAAAACATTTGGTACTGATTTGGAAGGTTTTTTTACGTTTGAAGAGGAATGTTTTTCAATTTTTGGTTCACCTTTTAAATTTTCTTCATGATTTTCTTCTTGTTTAATCGCACTCACATCATAAAACTTACTCGTTAGTTCTTTCAGTTGTTTTGTAACCGGTTCATATGATTTCTCTAGCTGGCTTTCCTGCTCTTTAGCACCTTCTTTTAGAGCTTGCAGTTTTCGTTTAACCGTTTTGCGAGTTTTTACCAACCTCTCTTTCAGTTTTTTATCCATACTACTAAAACAGGTTAAAAACAACTAAACAGAGCTGTTTTATTCACCAAATCTATTTTATTTCTAGAAACAATCTGCTCTACTCCCCCAAAACAACTAAAAATATGTTAAAACAGGTTAAAATTAGGTAAAAAAAACTAAACAGAGCTGTTTTTTTCTCCGACTCTATTTTATTACTGGGAACAATTTGCTCCATCTGAATTATTTATCCAATATTAAAAAATGATCAAAACCTTTCCTGTAGCGACCACTATTCAAAGCACATTCTTTATTAATTAACAAAAAACCATAATTGTCACGCCAGCAAAACGAACACATGTCTCTGAATTCATTGTAATTCATATCTGTTCCCACGTGATCTGTGTACGCGTGCTTCAAATTCATTTCATCTTGTTTGAATAGAATGATTAAATTTGAATTATCACGAATGAGTTGTTTCGGAATTTTTGAATATGTCTGGGCAAGGTAGAAACAGTCAACCAGAAAATGTCGCCCCATGGAAAAATACTGACGTACTACGTCCTGTCTACTTGTCATAATATCATCAAATATAAAAACAGTATTACATTTTGTATGAGCAGGCGATACAATTTTTTCACAACTGTTAAATGCTTTAAACTTAATGCCATTTATCGGTTTCAACAACTGTTCCAAATACTTATACTTGGGTTGATACAGAGACTTGGAATAAACATTAACATTTTCAAAACGTAAACCGTTTGGATGTTCAATTAATGCAACGATTATATTTGTTTTCCCGCAACCGCTCGGACCAGAAATCAAACATCTAACAATTGAAGGTAGTAAGGTACTATGCCTTTGTTTTTGTTTGCATTCAATATCACAATTTACAACGTTTAATGTTTGGGAGTGTTTTACTACACGCATGGTGGTTGTTGGAGGAAAACTAATAAATATCTCAACATTTTTATTTATTTAATCATTTGTAATGTATGATCAGAGAGGTGTGTATCGCAAACAGGGTGCAGGTTTCTTAAACACTTTAATAAACAAACTTCCAATTGAACTTCATATCCCAGGATATAGATATTGTGGTCCTGGTACCCGCTTAGAGAAAAGATTACTGCGTGGGGACCCTGGAATAAATAGGTTAGACGAGGCTTGCAAACAACACGATATCGCCTATAATCTAAGTGAAAAAATTAAAGATCGACACGAAGCAGATCGGATTCTAGCTGAGGAGGCATCTCAACGTCTCAAATCATCAGACGCATCAATAGGTGAAAAAATTGCATCGCTCGGAGTAAAATCAGCTATGAAGGCAAAAGTGAAGTTAGGCATGGGTATGGTTAACAAACAATCCACGATTAAGCGTAAGATTAGGAAACGAAAAAGTCAGGGAGTTATCGCTTTTCGTGATGTAGTGAAACGGGCTCGTACTGCCATCAGAAAAAATAAACCTGTAAACATAGAGAAAGCAGCTCAAGTAGCTCTCCGCTCAATCAAACAAATAAAGAAAAAAATTGGAACACCACGTGTAATACCACTACCAAAATCTGGTGGCTTTCTTCCCTTGATCCCTCTTTTTGCAGAGCTTAGCGCCCTAGGAGCCTTAGGAGGTGGTGCAGCAGGAATTGCAAAGGCTGTTGGTGATGCCCGTACCGCCTCTGAACAATTGAAAGAAAGTCAGAGACACAACAAAACGTTAGAGGCGATAGCTATGGGTAAAGGATTGTACTTGCGACCACATAAAAAAGGTTATGGAATGTATTTGAGAGCTCCATGTAAATCAAAAAACTGTTAATAAAGTTACCAGAACGTGCACTCACCGACATCGATATAAGCAACTTTGCAAAAAAATTAAAATTACCATATTTTCGTGGAGTCTTTTCTCGAAATGAACTACCCGTAAAAGTAAATAAAAATGAAATGGGTGTTATAAATTTGGATGATGCTAACCATCCTGGTTCACATTGGGTGTGTTATAAAAAATATGAAAATGTGGCTATATACTTTGACAGTTTTGGTAACTTAAAACCACCGATTGAATTAGTGAAATATCTTAAAAGTAATAATGAAAACAAATAAAATATATATGTAAAGGTGTAACATATTAGTTGCCTTAAAGAAGCCATGTCATACACGTTCACTCTCACAGGACGCAGCTCTATCTTAACTGCAGATATTAATCCCGCTATTGATTTAGATGATGATGGGGAATATGTGTTGGGGTTAATTAATTGTGAGTCATATAATGCGATTCCAAACATTGAAGAGAGTGTTAATAATTGTTTCTATTTTGGTGATAAAAAATGTGAATTACCAACAGGATCATACGAAGTGAGGGATATAAAAACATACTTGAACAGGTTTATTATAAAACTGAACGAGGATGCTCCGGGTGGGAAAGAAACATTAATAATAAAGGCGAACAGAAGTACTTTAAAATGTGAAATATTAGCAAGTCAAGATATTGATTTCACTAGAAATGATACCTTCAGAGAATTATTGGGGTATAAATCCAATCTTCTAAAAGCTAATGAGGTACATATAGCTGATTATCCAATAAATATTCTCAAAGTAAACGCTATATGTATTATGTGCAATTTGATATCAGGATCATATAATAATAATGAACAAACGCATATTATTCATGAATTTTTCCCAAATGTAGAACCTGGTGAAAAAATTATTGAAAATCCACAAAATACGATTTACATGCCTATAAACACACGTAGTATAAGATCGATTATTGTACATATACAAGATCAAGATGGCAATTTAATCAATTTCAGGGATGAAGTCATCACGTTAAGACTACATCTAAAGAAAGTAGCTCAGAATGGTCATTAAATACAATCAACCCACTATCCGCACGGTAATAAATAAACCGTATGAGTTTAAAAAACCCAGTTCGTTAAGGACGGTCAAACAGTTAACGTTGGATAATCGGAAATTTCTGCAATCGCTTGGACTTCAAATTAAGATTTAAAAATTGGTGGTAAAATAAAATATCTTGCTGACAAGAAGAAGAAGAATAAATTCTCTACGGTAGTTATTTGGATTAGGATTAAAATCAGTACAGTTTTCAAGTGTACTAGGAAAAATGGATCTTAATATTTTAAATGTAACAGAACGTGCTCTAGAAGATAATTCTATTGTTAACGCAGAGAAACACACTCATCAACCATACTCATCAACCACTTTTAACAATAATGATGAGATTCGGATACCGATCCCCCAGCAGGATACTTATACTCTACCATGGAACAGTTTAATTTACATAGAAGGTAGAGTAACTAAGGAGGATGGAAAACGACCAACGTAAAATTTACGAATAATGGTATTGCATTTTTATTCGATGAAATTCGCTATGAAGTGAACGGGGTTGTAATTGATAGGGTTCGAAATCCGGGTATACAACCACTATGAAATCGTTTGTTTCATGCAACCAGAATGAAAGTAAGGCGTTGAAAAACGCTGGCTGGTATGGGTGTTCAGAGACTGCTGATTCGTTAATAGATGAAAAGGGTTACTTCAATGTATGTATACCACTAAAAATGATGCTTGGTTTTGCTAAGGATTTCCGAAAACTTATAATGAACTTGCGTCAAGAGTTGGTTCTCATACGCAGCAACACGGATAATAATGCTTTTAAAAATTCTGTTGCTACAGAAAAACTAAAACTTGAACTAAATAAAGTTCAGTGGAAGATTCCACACATTTCAGTGGCAGATGCGGAACGCTTAATGTTGTTGAATTTACTTAATGCTAATGCTGAACTGCAATTAGCGTTTAGAAGTTGGGAGTTGATCGAGTATCCCGTTTTGCAAGAAACTCAACATCATACCTGGGCGGTGAAAACTACCTCTCAACTAGAAAAACCTCGATTTATCATTTTCGGGTTACAGACAAATGTGAAAAATGATTTGGGTAAAAGTATGAGTATATTTAACCATTGTAATTTAACTAATATAAAATTATATTTAAATTCTGAAATATATCCGTATGATAATTTAAATTTGAACTTTAAGCAAAATTGTTATGCAATGTTATATGATATGTATGCACAGTTTCAATCATCTTATTACGGTCGAGATAATGGGCCGATAATATCACCAGATGATTTTAAAAGATTCGCACCATTGGTGGTTATTGATTGCACTCATCAGAATGAAGTATTAAAATCTGGAGCTGTAGAAGTACGTTTGGAATTTGAAACTGGTGAAAACATGCCTGCGAATACTACTGCATATTGTTTAATTTTACATGATAAAATTGTTAAATATTCTCCTACAACCAGTATTGTACGTGTATTGTAATTTTCTTTTAATATGTATACTTAACGTATAAAATATGATAAAAGTGTGTAATGATATATTTGTAATGTTTTATGATTTCAATAAATTCACATGTGAAAAATATACAAACTATGTTTTATTTAATGACCCTTTTTCAGATCATTAGATTAATATCATGTTGAGAAGGTTACAACAGATTGTAATATAAAAGTTAAATATATATTACCTTTCAACGTAACTATTTTGATTTTTATAAATTAAATATAATTATAACCTTAACATTCTAATTCTAAACGACATTCTAAGTATCCTTCTAACGCAAATATTTTCATTTTTATAAAAAGTAAATATGACCTCACATTCTAACGACAATAACATGTCTAGGCTAGGGGCGGGGTGTGAAATTAGGGTTGGGGCGTGAAATTAGTGAAATTAGGGTGTGAAATTAAGGTTGCAACTCGCCTCGGGCTAAACACGCAAGGTCTGAAAAATATGACCTTCTTGAAAACACCTGGCGATGTGACCAGAAAGTAAAATGTGGAGGGGGATGGGACGAGAAAGTAAAATGTGGAAGTAAAGTGTCTATGTGGCCTTGAAATGAGGCAGAACGATCATTGCTATACTACTCAGTGTCTTAGTCGTCACCTTGTGGACTAATACGTGCAGCGGAGTTGGCTATGTTCCACTGCTTCCATATTCTGTTTCATCCAGTCTTTTTGTAACGAAAGTTTAACCCAGTTCCAATATTCATTCGTCATGACAAATATTTCCTCATTACGAAAATGCAGTGTCTGTATTTCGTAATCAGGCCACATACATCAGACGCTATCGAATAGTTTTTAATCAGACAGCTGACCGTCACAACGTCTAGATGTCGTAATTCTGACCTAGGATTACCTATGTGACTATATATTGGGGCACTTCTACTTTTTTTTTTTTTTTTTCTTTATTGATGTACTTCCATGCTTCTGTATCTGTTTTAGTATTCTTTATTTCTAATTCTTCTTGTCTCCTTTTGTTATTTTTCTTGTTCTTGCACATTTCTCTGTATTCTTTCCTTTCCTTTAGATATTCGTCTTTATCTCCTGTTCCTTTCTTCCATTGTTTTAAAAATATCTTTACTATTTTTTCTTCTTCCTACATTCTCCGTCCCACCAGTTATTTCTTCCCAATTTGTTGGATTTGTAGTACTTTTGTATTGTCTAGCTTCTTTTATTTTTGTAACTATTTTGGAAATTTCTTCTTCAGTTGATTCCATTTTAAATTCTGTTTTTCCATATTATTTTTGAACGCAAGGATACCTTCTTCTGACCAGTCTGCTATTATTGTTTCCTCTCTTCTATTCTTTTCTCCTCTTTTTGTTAATTCCTTTAGCTCGAACCTTATTGGTTGATGGTCGGATTCTACACTGAAATTCTGTATTATGTGGTAAGCCTCTTCATTTACCAGTGCGTAATCTATGACTGATCCTTCCCCTTGCGGCCCTACATATGTGAATTCCCCCTCTTCATCACCATCCATCCTTCCATTCAGTATCGCCCAACCTCTTTCTTACGTTGTGTCTAACAATATCTTTCCTTTTTTATTTACAATCCTTTCTCCTTTTTCTCCTGTCCTTGCATTTAAATCTCCTCCTATAATTAGGTTATATTCCTGGGTTGGGTCTAAGCTTTGATCTGCTTCTGTACATATTTCTTTCATTCTTTCGTCGCAATATGTTGTCAATACTCTCCATTCTTTACCTTTTATTTCTACTCTCCTTTCCAGTATATTTTCTAGATATTGATTTTCGCTTTCTATTTCTTTTATTTCTTTTTTACTTCTGTCAAGATACCTCCTTTTGCTCGGCTCTTCTTATATTTTCTAGTCGCATATTTACTTTTCCAAATAAAGTTATCGTTACTATTTTTATAGTGTTCTGTGGTAGTTCGTTTACAAGTAAAGAGTGTATCTCGATAATGCCTTCGAACAGTCGATGAAATTATAAAATTATTTATACAAAAATATAACTGATGCTAGATCTCTTCCACCAATCAAAGTTTTTACGCCATATGTTGATAATATATCACTGGAAGATATATATTTTGGGTATACTCCCGTTAGTCGTAGGTCCACAACACGGTAATACCGCGATTGAACAGCTCAATACACTTAATATACTTTGTTTGATGGGCACCTTGCCCATATGACCATATTCAAGAGTAGGTCTAATGATGAAGTTAAATAGTTTGATATTTAGGAAATCCTTTTGTTAGGCGAAGTATAAACCCAATTTTTTTAAAAGCAGCGTTTACAATATGTTTTGTGTGATGTTGGAATGTCATTTCTGAATCGAAGAACATCCCAAAGTCTTTAATATTTTCTCTTCGTGGAACTTTAGCAACAAAGTTCCACGGTTCACAGTTCATGGTATAATTATACTTTATGACATTTCGTTTTCTGGTGTAAGACATTGCCTTACATTTTGCTGTATTAAAGTATAAACCAGTAGCTTTATTCCACTCACAGATTTTTTGCAAGTCATTTTGTAGTTCGTCTCAGTGAGATAAGTCAGTGATTTTGCGATATATTTTTATATCATCAGCAAACATTTCGCACTGGCTATTGCTCACGATTTCTGGGATGTCATTGATAACTAGGAGAAATAGAAGGGGAACAAGGTTAGAGCCCTATGGAATTCCACTGAAATATGAAGCTCACATCAATCATAGGTCTGTGGGGTGCGGCTTTTGCGGCTACATCAACCACTTCATTGCTTTTAATGCCAACATGTCCTGGTATCCAAAACAGCTCTACCGTCATATTCTGAACATTCAGTTTGTGGAGTAGCAACCGGATCTTTAGTACAAGAGGATGCACTGATTCTGGGTCTTGGATAATATTCACAACGCTCAGCAAGTCCATTAATATAACACTTGAACAACTTTCCTCTGACGAAACAAAATACGGGGCCTTGAAAATAGCATACAGCTCCGCAGTACAAACACTCGTTATGGAGTGCAAACGGTACTGAAACTGTTGGCGTGGATTCAAGACAACGAACGCACTTCCAACCCTGGTTCCGGATCTTAATCCGTCAGTAAAAATGACTGTATCCTCGAACCTAGGAACCAGTGGCCTTTGTAACTCATGTTGGAATTCCATAAGCAACGCAGTTTATTTATCAAACTTAATTAATGTGAGATTGAAAAGCGGACGTGGTAGCGTCCATGGTGGAACAGCACACGAAACGTAACTTGCCATTTCGGGCATATTAAAGTCAATGTGGAGATGGTCGTGTCCGTAATGAATAGAAGTGGAAAGGTTGTACGGGTATCGGACATAAATAAAAACAACTATCTACAGCTGACCAGTTTCGGAATAGTTTATTCCTTCATCAGAGCTGCTACATAAAGGAAAATCAGAATACAGTATAAGTGTACATCGTATATGAATAAATAAATATAATATAAGTATAAGTATAACATTGTAAGACATACCTGAGATAATAGTATTAAGTGTAATGGTGAGATAGATAAAAACGGGTCATGATATAAAAAACAATGTGTTGAAATATAAATAAATAAATAAATAAATAAATAATGTAAAACGAAGTCAGAGATTAAAATAAACGATACAACAAAAAAAATTTTTTAAATAATAAATAGGTAAAAATATATGAGCACAGGTGTGTCGTGATATTATAAGATTGATAATGATGACTAGTTGAAAAAATCACAGATTTGTAAGAATCCTGTAAAATCCTGATATAGGGGTAAGCATGGGGTCGATGACCTGACACCGCGGATTTTTTAGAAGGAATAATGTGTAAAAGAGGTGCCATCTATTGAGAGAGAGTGTGGTTGGGTGAAAAGAGGAAGGGGTATGTGGCGTCATCTGTTGGGAAGGGTTTGTACTGGGTAGTGGAATGCGTTGTTGTCCCGCTAGAGCTAACCACGTTAGTATACACACGCTAACGGAAATGGCGTCTTGGTGTTTGCTAAATAAGCCAAATATAAGTATAGTTTGGCTGAGTTATGGTTCTGCCACACCATGTCCCGAGAAGCAATCGGACTACACACGCATCTGGTGTTCTGGCATATGAAAAACCAAGTCTTGTGTATGTGACAGCATGACAAAACTAGGTTCCGAAGTCAGAGTAAATACAAACATGGACAGCAAACTAGGGGGTACGTCCTTAAGATGTTACATATACTTGCAGAAAACAGTGTACATTTTGTTAAGTTTTTCTGTGTCTCTGCGAAAGTGAACGGTGTTATGCTTTTGTATATGCAGCATTTCACTGAGGAGACGCTTTTTCAGGATGGGTTCTCTATCAAGGATCTCTACAGAATTCCAATCAAATTCGTGGTTCTCATTATGGTGATGAAATGCAAGAGCTGTTGAAGAAGACTTATTTTTGTTGTTCGGTTTACAGTCTTGGACGTGATTGCGTATTCTGTTTACGATTCATTGCTTGGTTTGGCCGAGGTAAACCTTGGAACACGTTTTACACGGGATTTTATAAACAATATCACTATTGAATGCAAATTCGTGTCGTGTTTTTAGGTTAGTAAATAGGAAGTTAAGTGTTTTAGGATTGTACAGTGCTAAGCGTGTTTTGTCGTTCTGTAACAGTTTTTGTGTTGTCTTAGTGAGTCCATCCACGTTGGGGAACCTGAAGTATCTCGGTTTTTCTTCTTCTTCAAGACTGCTGTTGGTAACCGTTTGTTTCTGTTTTGTGTTGTCCGTATTTAATATTATTTTTATTATTTTGTCAGGGTATCCGTTGGCTGTCAACCGATGTCTCATTTTATCCATATTCTCCTGATGGAATACTTCGCTGCTTAGTTGTTTCATCGTGTTAGCTACGTTTCTGAGAATGTTTATTTTCTGCGAGAGAGGGTTCGTAGAGTGGAAGTTTATGAGGCGGCCAGACGCTATTGGTTTAGTGTACCAATTGGTCATAATAAGACCTTCTTCTGATCTTATAACCTCGGTATCTAAGTATGGTAGTCTTTTGTTGTTTTCTTCCTCTATAGTGAATTTCACTCTATCATCCACTGAATTGAAACATTCTAAAATGTGTTCTGTCTTATCCGCAGGAACGCGGACTCGCAGGAATCGCGGTGATGTCAATGTCGCTCAAAATGTCAAGTTCTCAAACTAAAGCGCCTATTGGCTCTTGGTTTTCTGCGGTAAGTCTATGTGCCTATTTTGTAGAATAGGGTCATACGCAGATTGATTTGACTTGGCAATTAATGCAGCCATATATATTTGGCAACTGTACAGTGACGGTTCGCCTGCTTCATACAGCAGGCTTGGTATCGGGCTGGTGCGAAACGCACCTGTTGCCAATCGAACCCCAGTTGGCATTTTTTTCTTTTTTTTATTTTTTTATTTTTTTCTTGATGGATAAAAACTGTACCTGCCAAGAAAAAGACTGTCAAACACAAGACCCAGAAATCTAGCAGTATCGGTAAAGAGTAACTGTGCTCCATATAGTGTGAGTGTAGGATTAGGACGGGCACCTCGTTTCCTACAAAATGGACACACACAGTTTTGCTGGTCGAGAATTTGAAGCCATTTTCTGTTGCCCATGTATCAAGATAATTGATAGTTAGCTGAAGCTGACGTTCGATTGTTCTAGTCTTTTGTCCGGCGACAAAGACACAGATACAGATACTCGAATAAATGAAGCTGCACCGTTAATGGCCATCAAAAATCGCGAATAGCTTAATGTGGTGTCCTGAGGGACCCCATTATCCAGTGCGAACATTTGTGACAGGGTATTTTTGATCCGCAACCTGAAGCGCCGGTTCGACATGAAGTCTTTTATAATAAACATCAAACGTCCCCGGAGACCCCCTGAATGAAGATTACTGAGAATAACATATATCCACGCAGTGTCATAGTCTTTCTCAATATCGAAAAACACAGTTACCAGGTGTTTGTTTTCAACGAAAGCATTTCTGATAACTGTCTCTAATCTGACCAGATGATCTGCTGTTGGGCGGTGATGGTGAAAGCAGCACTGTGTGTTGCCCAGCAAGTAATTTGATTCTAAAACCAAATTCAGACGCTTTCTGATCATTCGCTCCAACAGTTTGCGAAGATAACTGGTCAGTGAAATAGGTCTATATTTAGAGGGCTAGTGTTTATCTTTCCCGATTTTGGGGATAGGAATTATATGAGATTCCTTCCACTTGGTTGGGCACTTACCTTTAATCCATCATCTCAGACAAAAAAGTGTGCCCACCAAGTAAGACGAGAGTCAAGGACGAGACCCATAAATCTGGTAGTATCGGTAAAGGGTATCTGTGCTCCATTTAGTATAAGTGTAGAATTGGGATGGACACCCCTTTTCTACAAAAATGGATAGTTTTGCTGGTCGAGAATTTAAAGTCATTTTCGGTTGTCCATGTACCGATATGATTGAAAGTCAGCTGAAGCGATTGCACTAGTCTTTTGTTCGGCGACAAGGATACCAATGTCGTCGACAAATATCGAACTCTATACAAGTAATCGAATACATGGAGTTGCACCGTTAAGGGCAATAAAATAGCGCAACGCTCAGTATGGAGCCTGTGGGACCCCATCATCCAGTGCGAACATTTGTGACAGCTTATTTCCGGTCCGCACCTTGAAGCGCCGGTTCGACAAGAAGTCTTTTTAAAAGAACATCAAGCGTCCCCAGAGGCCACAAGATCATCAGGCCCAAAAGCTCAATATGGTCAGATGTTGCGACCATTATGAACTTCCCATGCGGTATTTATACTACATATAAAAAACAATAAATTAAACAATCAATAAATAGATAAAACCAATAAAATTACGCATACTCAATAAAAGAAATCTTGCACGGACAAACACAAAAAATAAGATAAAAAGGTCTGTTCGAAAATTTGAACAGACTCAGGGTGATGGTAAGAGGCTGTAAAGGGGCCAATTACCATTGAATATCACAGTTTAAAAACAGAACACATTAAAATAAGGTGCAAGACTTCATACATAAAACAGTAAGTTCGATTCTCTCAAGAAGAGTATCAGCCTGTCCATGAGTACTCTGTCGTCACCTAAGGCAACTGACAGGTCATAGCACAGGCCTAACCTCTCCCTGACATCCTCGAACTGTACACATTCAGTTAAAATGTGTAACACAGACAAATCTGTGTTACACGTTTCACAGATAGGGAACTCTTCACCTCGAAGGAGGTGTCCATGAGTCCACCAACAGTGACCTATACGAAGGCGTGTGATGGCGGTTTTCTCCCTGCGGTTAATCCTGCAGGAAGAACCCCATGGTTTAACATCTCTCTTAATCTGTCTCAACTTAACGTTCTGTATGCTGCTCCACTCATGCTACCACCTAGCTAGAACCAGATGTTTCAGATGACTCTTTGCATCATCTGGGAATGTGAAACTCAATCATAGGTCTATAAGAAGCGGCTTTTGCAGCGACATCAGCCGCTTCATTGCCTTTAATACCAACATGTCCCGGTATCCAAAACAGCTCTACTCTCACACTCTGAGCATTCAGATTGTGGAGTAGCAACCGGATCTTTAGAACAAGAGGATGCACTGGATCTGGATCTTGGACTCTGTTCAGAGCGCTCAGCGAGTCCGTCAAGATAACACTTGACCGACTTTGCTCTGACGAAACAAAACACAGGGCCTTGAAATCAGCGTACAGCTCAGCAGTATAAACACTCGTTATGGAGTGCAGACGGTACTGAAACTGTTGACGTGGGTTCAGGACAACGAACGCACACCCAACCCTGGTTCCGGATTTTGATCCGTCAGTAAATATGACAGTATCCTCGATCCTAGGGACCAGTGTTGTTTGCAACTCATGTTGGTATTCGATAGGCAACGTAGTATCTTTATCAAACCTAGTTAATGTGAGAATAGCAAGCGGACGCGGCAGCGTCCACGGTGGAACAGCACACAAAACGAAACTTGCCATTTCAGGCATATTAAAATCAATATCGCCCAAAATGTCGAAAGTCCTCAGACCAAAAGGCCTATTGGCTCTTGGTTTTCTGTCATAAGTACCTGTATGCCTATTTTGTAGAAATCTACGGGGGTCATACGCGGGGTGATCTGGCTTGGCACTGAGTGCAGCCATATACCGCAGGGATAGAATTTTACGACGATTGTACAGTGATGGTTCGCCTGCTTGACAGAACAGGCTTGGTATTGGGCTGGTGCGAAATGCACCTGTGGCTAATCTAACCCCAGTGTGATGTACAGTGTCAAGAATTCGTATCTCTTGGTGTTTAGCTGACCCATAAGCTAGACATCCATAGTCCAGCTTAGAGCGCACTAAAGAACGATATAAACGCAATATGACAGTGCGGTCTGCACCCCATGTTTTGTGATTGACGACCTGCAACAAATTGAGCGACTTTTGGCATTTTCTCTTGACGGACAAAAAATGTGCCTGCCGAGGTAGACGACTGTCAAAAACGAGACCAAGAAATCTGGCAGTATCGGTAAACGGTAACTGTGCTCCATTTAGCGTGAGTGTAGGATTGGGATGGACACCCCTTTTCTTACAAAAATGGACACACACAGTTTTGCTGGTCGAGAATTTGAAGCCATTTTCGGTTGCCCATGTATCGAGACGATTGATGGTCAGCTGGAGCTGACGTTCGATTGTACTAGTCTTTTGTCCGGTGACAAAAATACCAATGTCGTCGACAAATATCGAACTCTGTACAGGTAATCGAATACATGGAGTTGCACCGTTAATGGCAATCAAAAATAGCGTAACGCTCAGTAGGAGCCTTGTGGGACCCCATTGTCCAGTGCAAACATTTGTGACAAGTTATTTCCGATCCGCACCCTGAAGCGCCGGTTCGACATGAAGTCTTTTATAAAGAACATCAAGCGTCCCCGGAGACCCCAGGAATGCAGAGTACGGAGAATACCATAAATCCATGCAGTGTCATAGGCTTTCTCAATATCGAAAAATACAGCTACCAGGTGTTTGTTTTCAACGAAAGCATTCCTGATAGCTGTCTCTAGTCTGACCAGATGATCTGCTGTTGAGCGGTGACGGCGAAAACCGCACTGTGTATTGGCCAGCAAGTCGTTTGATTCTAAAAACCAAATCAGACGCTTGCTGATCATTCGCTCCATGAGTTTGCAGAGACAACTAGTCAGCGATATAGGTCTATAGCTAGAAGGCAAGTGTTTATCTTTCCCGACTTTGGGGATAGAAATTATATGAGATTCCTTCCACTTGTTCGGGTACTTGCCCTCAGTCCATATCCTATTATAGACATTCAAAAGCCTAGACTTAGATGATTCCGGAAGATTTCGGATCATACGATAATGTATCGCATCTGAACCAGGAGAGCTATCCTTACACTTTGACATCGCGCTATCTAGCTCTTCACGAGAGAAAAGCTGGTTGTATGTTTCGTCATTTCTGGATAAGAAATTAAGAGGTATAGATTCTAGACCTGCTTTACGAGTTAGAAACTCAAATGCAATTTCGACCGCTGATGTGACTACGTTACCATTTACCGATAGGCCAGCAATGGCTGTAGCTGTATTTCGACCGGAGATTTTCCAGACCTTCTCCCAAACTTTGGCCACTGGAGTGGCCAAATCCACCAGGGACCGGGAACTCGACGGGGCTGTGTAGCTGACAGCGGTATGCTGTTTTTGGCCGCGCTCGTGATGGAATCCGTGAAATGATTCACCTCCTTGTCTACGGTCAAGCTCGGAATATCCTCATGGGAGAATGATTCCGCAAACTTGGTCCAATCCGAAGAACCCACTGTGGCCAGCGAGATACGGTAACGGTATTGAACAGAGGTCTTAAGAGGATTGGAAAGTGATCACTACCGCAAAGGTAGTGATGCACATCCCATTTGAACAACGGAGCTATGGCTCCTGAAACGACGCTAAGATTTATAGCACTGAATTTGCACCGTTGCTGCACAAAAGTGCGTGGGTCTGCCGTCGTTCAAAAAGCTCAAATTCAAATTGTTCAACATATTCTCCAGGTGACGTCCCCGTCGATCGTTCCGCACCGATTATAGGCGTTAAAATCACCTAGTAGTATGAAGGGTGGTGGGAGTTGATCGATGACATTCACGACATCTCGGATGTCAGTTCGAACACCAGGGGGAAGGTAGATAGAACAAATAGTCACCTGGAGGGGAAGTGTAACACGAACTGCTACGACCGGCAACTCTGTGTCAATGTCTACAGGATCATTTTACAAAGTGTCTCTAACGAGAATTGCCACGCCGTCATATGCTCTTAACCCCGTAACGAAATCCGTGCGAAATACGGAGTATCCCCGAGGAGAGAATGTGTCGGTTTCCTTGAAATTTGTTTCCTGTAGACAAACACACGAAGGAGCAAAATCTGACAATAAAAGTCGCAGTCCTTTGTAGCGCTGATATACACCGTTACAGTTCTACTGGAGTAGTGGGCCGTTCATTTCTGTTTAGGGGAGTTACCCCACAACCTAATGATTTTTGGTTTACCCTTAGGTTGCGGGTCTACAGCCATTTTCTCGGCTATACTTTCATTTGGTAGTCCAGGTGTTGATGGACATACTGGACTCCTTCCTTGATTGTTTTGGTATCCAGTGAGAACCAACGGGTCCCTTATCAGTCTCCTTTTCAGGAGTGAGCGACTAGGGTTTTTTAGAAGCGACCAGTCTCTGATCGCTTCTCGTTTATGGAGAAGACTGTGGGGTCTTCTCCTTAGGTGGCGGGGAGAACTGGGGTTTAGTGCGTTCTTCTTTAGGAGAGTGGAATTTATTCAGACCCGATCCCTCAGGTTGTGGGGTCTGAGTACTGGTCTCTTGGACCGATTCCGCCACCTTTTCCGTTCCGGAATTCTTCGTGGCTACCACTCTACCGCTTTAACTGTCGGACGAGGCACTGATTCTGTCTGTGTCTGGACGCTTGCTGTCTTCTTTGCTGCCACTTGTGCGAAGGATTTCGCAAAAGTGACCGGCGAAGAGACTGCTCTTTATACTTCCTCTTGGCGTCAAAATACGGTATCCTATCGTGCGTCTTGATGACCTGGATAGCCTTCTCTTTTAAGTACGTTGGGCAATTGCGTGAAGTAGAGGCATGCGCCCCTTTGCAATTTACGCAGTGTGCCGCGTTTGGACAGGTTTAAACATCATGTTGGTCCTGTCCGCAGTTGGCACAGATAGAAGATTTGCCACAACGACTATAGGTGTGACCGTAACGCTGGCACTTATAGCATCGCTTCGGGTTGGGGTAGTAGGGGCGAACGTTACAAACGTTGTAACCCACCCTTACCGATGTTGGACACCTGGTGCCAGCGAAGGACACCACCATAGATATCGAAGGCTTGCCGTTCCGGGGGTTGAGCTTCTTGCATTCCATGACACCTTGCGATGCCATTTCCTGCACAATCTCTTCCTCCGTAACATACGTAAGGTCACGATCCGTTACGAAGCCTTTGGAAGTATTCAGTGCCTTATGTGGTTGTACTGAAATACGAAACTCACCAAACTTTTCACATTTCTGAAGAGTGGAAGAAACCTCAGTTTCGCATTCAATAAGCAATGTACCGTCCGTCAGTTTTCGCACCGATCTTATACCAGTTGCACACGTTTTTCCTAGCGTTCGGAGCGTTGGTGCCAGCGAAGGACACCACCATAGATATCGAAGGCTTGCTGTTCCAGGGGTTGAGCTTCTTGCATTCCATGACACCTTGCGATGCCATTTCCTGCACAATATCTTCCTCCGTAAAATACGTAAGGTCACGATCCGTTACGAAGCCTTTGGAAGTATTCAGTGCCTTATGTGGTTGTACTGAAATACGAAACTCACCAAACTTTTCACATTTATGAAGAGTGGAAGAAACCTCAGTTTCGCATTCAATAAGCAATGTACCGTCCGTCAGTTTTCGCACCGATCTTATACCAGTTGCACACGTTTTTCCTAGCGTTCGGGCAACAAAGAAGGGAGACATCTCTTTAAAAGACCTTCCCTCTTCTTGCACCTTCACAACAAGAAAACGAGACACTGGCGCACAAAACTCCACAGTTCTGTCAACCTTCTTTGCAGAAGGCCTTACACATGCCTCATCGGATGACTGAGCATCACGGCGAGGTCTCTTGTTTAATTTTTTACGGAGTTTACTCTCAACTTTGGCGGAAATTAAAGAAATTGAATCCCTCCGGGTAGTCGCCATACCCGTATAAAAAGTTTCATCACCCTGCCATGCCCACCCACCAGGTAGCCCCACACAGGGGACGTTGGCCGCAAACCGGCTCATTGCGCCAGGCATGTCAGGATGATATAGCATCGGGGGAAGTAGTCACGGGCTGCTCGACCCGCTCGAGAAGCAAGAGTAGCCAACTCTGGAACCTTGCGAGCTGCATCCACTCCGGGCACAGCATTACCCCGGCATCCACGATATAGTAGTGGAGCCACTCCATTCATGAACCTTGACACCAGCCGATTGACTGAGCTGACCAGACTCAGCCTCCCGTTTTACCGAATCCGAGACCAAAGAAGGCGTGTTGGGATCGTACTGTCCGCGGGTAGCAGTCTCCCTCAACTGACCAGGATCCTCTTCCAGGCACGGCAAACACATGGGTAGGAATTTAAGTGGGAGATAAAAGCGTCAACAGATAAGCCGTGGGAATAGGCTTATCTGTTGACGCTTCTCTGAACTGTCTCCTCCCAAATAATATGTGATTCAGGGTACGTGGGATCATCAGGCCCAAAAGCTCTATATGGTCAGGTGATGCGATCATTATGAACTTCCCTTGCGTGATTGAGAGTACGCGGGATCATCAGGCCCGAACGCTCGCCAAATGGCCAGGTGTTATGGCCATCATGAACTTCCCCTGCGGGGTTATTTAGGGTTCGCGGGATCATCTGGTTCGAAAGCTCGTCAAATGGCCTGGTGTTATAACCATTATGAACTTCCCCTGCGGGTTCTGGAAGATCACGGATCATACGATAATATAAACTCTAAACTCAGGTGGATAATGTTCAGAGTTAAAATTGCACGCAGAATCAGATGTCAAAGTGTAAGCAATTTTGACCGCTGATTTTCTTTCCACTTAGTCGGGCACTTGCCCTCAGTCCATATCCTATTATAGACATTATCCAAAGCCTAGACTTAGATGATTCCGGAAGATTTCGGATCATACGATAATGTATCGCATCTGGACCAGGAGAGCTATTCTTGCACTTTGACATCGCGCTATCTTCGCTTCACGAGAGAAAAGCACATCGTGATGCACATCCCATTTGAACATGGGAGCGATGGCTCCTGAAACGACGCTAAGTTCTATAGTACTGAATGTACCCATTGCTACACAGATTAATTAGTTAGTTAAAATTTTTGGCGCACAGCAACAAAGGTTTTTTGCGACTAACGCAGCCCATCTAAATGACAACACTACATGTTAAAAATAATAAATATAACAATAAATAAATAAATAGAATCATTATAAATACGCATACTCAATAAAAGAAATCTAGCACAAACACAAATAGTTAAGATAAAAAGTCTGTTCGAAAAACTGAACAGACGCAAGGTGATGGTAAGAGGCTGTAATGGGGCCAATTATCATCGAATATCACAGTCCAGAAGTAGAACACCTTAAAATAAGGTGCAAGATTTCACAAATAAAACAGTAAGTTCGATTCTCTCAGGAAGAGTATCAGTCTGTCCATAAGTACTCTGTCATCACCTAAAGCAACTGATAGGTGATGACCTAACCTCTTCTTGACATCCTCGAACTACACACACTAAGTTAAAATGTGTAACACAGACATATCAGTGTTACACGTTTCACACAGAGGGGAGTCTTCACCTAAAAGGAGCTGCCCATGGGTCCACCAACAGTGACTTATACGGAGGCGTGTAATGACAGTTTCCTCTATGTGGTTAATCCTGCAGGAAGAACCCCATGGTTTAATGTCTCCCTAAATACATCTTAACTTGACATCCTGTATGCTGCTCCACTCATGTTGCCACCTGGCTAAAACCAAATGTTTCTGATGACTCTTTGCGTCATCTGGAAATATGAAACTCACAATCATAGGTCTGTGGGAGGCGGCTTTTGCAGCGACATCAGCAGCTTCATTATCTTTAATACCAACATGTCCCGGTATCCAAAATAGCTCTACCCTCATATTCTGGGCATTCAAATTGTAGAGTAGTAACCGGATATATAGTATAAAATGATGCACTGTATCCTGGGTCTTGGATACTGTTCAGAGCGGTCAATGAGTCCATCAAGATAACACTTGACCGGCTTTCTTTATTCTCAACCTTTCTTTTGTATATATTTTTGGTGTGAAGTAAATTATGAATTTTATTATTACTAGCTCCGCTAGCTTTTTTTTTTTTAATTTTTGGACTTAGCTACTATTGCCATTATCCAGAAGATGCATTTTATTTTTGAAAAATCCATGCCATAACCGGGATTTGAACCCGAGCCCTCATGGTCTAGAAGTTAGTGCATCGCTACACTAACCACTACGCCATGGTGACCGGCTTTTATTGCTAGTTCTTTCCATAGCGGCCCAAATATATATCTTATTAAAAACTGCATTGAGGAATAGTTTCTTTTCTCATATTAATTTTAGCTTTTAAGTAAATGATAAATGAGATATTTCAGCCTTATAGTAACAATCCCCTTGTCCCCTAAATAATCTTATTAAAAACTGCGTTGAAGGGGAAACAATGTTTCTTCATATACATTTTTGAAGTAAAATAAATAATAAGGCAGATATTTCAAGATCATAGTTTTAGAGTACCCTCTCTCCCAACTCCCCAAATATTCATCCAAAATTCATAGAAATAAAAGATTTATTTTGTTATTATAAATAGTTTTTGTCATATATGATGTTCATGTTAACTGAATAATAAGGAAGGATATTACGTAGATATTTTGTTTTAGGATGTCCCCCGTAACAAATATTCACCTGGTTGGAAAAATACTAGAAAGATTTGTTTTGTTACTATAAAATGTTTTTGTTTTATTTATTTTTCTCTTAAATCAATAATAAGGGAGTTATTTTAAGTTTTTTAATAAACAGTTTTAACCCCGAATAGCCCTGTAGAATAAAAATTTTGAAATACCTTATAGCCTGTGTTTGAATTCTGGTATACTCTATCATCATACCAAATTACGTAAAAATATGTCAGGCAGTTTTTACGTGAATCTCGGACAAACAGACAGATAATTTTTTTTTTGCGTTATTGTCTTATAATCATCTGAAACGTGTAAAAACCAAATATGAGAAGAAAAAAAACTAAAAAAAAAACAGATATAATGTCCAATTTTATTAATATAGATATACTGAGGAATGTAATCAAAGACAAGGTTTATTAATAATACAAAATACATAATAGAATATAATCATTATATTTTTTAAACCTGACTAAAAACAGTTCATACATATTAGGTACATACAGAGTCGGCGCAAGAGTCTGCGGCGCCCGTAGGCAAGATGTATCTGAGCGCCCCTAAGCAGGGCGCAATTAGCTTTTTTCGAAATCTTCCCTTCTAAATTTGAAGTGACGATCTAAAACAAAAAAGGTCCTCACTTTAACATTTTAAGTGAAGACCTAAAAAAAAAAGGTCCTCACCTGTAAATTTCAGGTGAAGACTTAAAAAAAAGGTCCTCACCTCTAAATTTCAGGTGAAGACTTAAAAAAAAAGTCCTCACTTCTAAAATTACATTTTACTACATTACTTTTATATTCATTTGGCCATTAAGCGCCCTCCTCACGTCAGCGCCCCCCTCAAAGTAGCGCCCGTAACACCGCATGCCTTGCATGCCTGTCAGCGCCGGCTCTGGGTACATATATTAAAAAGCAGTTATTAGAAATCGTCTTCTTAAATGTATTGTATTCAAAAGGATTCCGCTTATTTGCACATATTCATTAGGCGTTTACGTTTATTCAACCCATAAGATTGCTCAGATTGATCTGATGACGTCACAAGATTAGCCGGATTGCTCGGATTTTGTTAATATTTTCGTAAGCAATATATGTCTGAAGTTAAGTAATAACACCTGGTGACGGTAGCGCTAAATGCAACTGTCAAATTTCTGTCATTGCAACGCGGTTTTGTTTTATAAATATGAGTTTATAACCAATAATAGAATTCTGTCACAAACGGCACTTATTTCGTTTATTTTGTTAAGTTTTGTTTTCAAAACTTTCCAATTGGCAGTAAGATTCAATTTACCTGCTCTAACCCACACCACCAGCAATCCATTAATACCAGCAATCCTGTTAGGTCATCGGATTACTTGGAAATGCGCGGAGTGCTCTGGCGGAGCAATCGGATGGACTAAAAATAAGCTAATATGTACGTTCCGACTGACTTTACGAACAGATTGGGAGCACTTGGATCGCTCGAATTAATCTGACTGACTAAACGTAAACGCTTACTTGTGTCATAAGTATACAAAAAGCGTCTACGAAAATTATACCTGTAGGTATCGGTTGTACCGACTGTGTTCGAAAATACCTTTGGTAAACGTGTCACGCGTTTGATTGTTATAACAAAGTACAGAGGGCATTAACCAGGTAGATGATTTGTGGACTGGATCAAAACTTCAATAAACATAATTATGACACGAAATTAAAAAGTTTGAGATAATAAATTCAATAATAATAAAGTATAAGAAAAAATTAATAATAAATGTTTTTTTTTATTTATCCATTTTAAGACTTCTGATACCAAAAATCAAGTAACTGCAACTTTTTTAAGGTTATGTTGATCGCGTGAATCTACCACTGTTGTTCGAAAATTATTTAAGGTATACCGGTGTAGATTAACGTATTGCCGACTGGTAAATGGTATATATCAACCGGTACCATTTTCTTAAACGCCTAAATAATTCAATTCATTAGGTTTATATTTAATGATAACTTACTCTGCTCACAGGACAACAATATGCGCTTCTTAACTGGTAAAAAACACATACGTTAAATATGATATGCCAACAGTTTTCTGAATATAGTATTGTGTCACATGAAATAAGCGGATTCCTTATGGCCCGGTTACACGATGCCAGTTACTTGTGCAAGTACTGGCACAAGTACTTGTGCCAGTACTTGCACAAGTAGTTTTGTCATTTAAACGTATGCCAGTAACTTATGCCAGTAACACTGCTAAATGTAGATGCTTCCAATTATTTTTTATACTCAAAACCATCTTTTTAACGCGCCAATTTTCGATCTCTAACCTAATTTTGTGTTGCGTACATCTTTCACACCTGTAAACAAAAATTAATCTCCGCAAAAACTGCCTCCAAAAAAGGTGAAAATCAGTTTCAAAATGATTTTAGAAGAAAATTAGGTTGTGCGGAGGGTTTTAATTTTATTTTTTACTTCCACAGCATCAGAATCCTCGATGTTAACCTGCTAACTTGATAATTGCAGCATCCCAAGCACTCATGTTCCCTACATAAAATCACAAATTTAATTGTGGTGTCCTCAGCCACTTTGTTATGGACATTTTAAATATATTTAACGCGTTTAAGTCTTAGCGAGAACGTTTTTTTGAAGAAATTGGTTTCAGCGAGAACAAATCAGCTGTTTATGGCGGCCATTTTAACAGTCACTGGCACAGCTACTTGTGTCAGTGAATAGGACCGGCTTCTATTCACTTGACTGGCATGAGATACTGGTGCAAGTACTGGCACCAGTACTGGCATGTACGTGTACACGATGCCGGTGACTGGTGTAAGTTAGTGGCATCGTGTAACCGGGCCATTACGCACATATCATATTATGACAGACTATTACAGATGGACTATATGTGTATTCTAAAGATCTTCTTTCCTCTTTATGCCTCGCAAATGTCAGCTAATTTATTTGTGAATTTCTTTATCCATGAAGCATGAGGACCGAATTGGATATATGCGTACTTGTTTGAATTTGCAAACCTAAAAGTAGTGAATGCAAAGATCTTGTCTGCAATTAAAAAATAAATAGTAATATATTTATTCACGTGGTCTCGACCTAATATCTCTTTGCCACTATTATACATAATGCCAGAGTTTCCCAAACTTTTTGAGCCGCTGAGCACTTTTCACAAGAAGAATTCACCGCGGAGCACTATCGTTTCTAGTTATATAGCAACACTAGTAGATCGCGGAGCACTAGTAGACGCTCGCGGACCGCTTGGTACTCCGCGGAGCACAGTTTGGGAACTCTGCATAATGCGAATAATTACAATATTATATATAGGTAACTTATAATTAAATTTTATGACAGGAAAAATTAACTGAAAAATAAACTCTTAAAATGTATAGTACTGAAATTAAAATTCTCGTGTCACAAAATATTTATCATTTTGGCTTAATATTATCATTTTGGGTTGTTTATGCTCGTAATAAGTTCTGTCTTAATAACAGGGTTACCAAATTTGTAATACTGTTATGTAGGACAGTTTTCGGGGTGTGAGGATACGCCTTAGGGTTTGTTAAGAACTAATAAGTTCGGAGGTTAGTTTTGCTTGTATCAATAGATTTTAAAACCTATATTTGGATTAAAATAAAAATTCTATAATATTAACTAAACCTATATAAACTAGAAGAAAAATCCGTCTTACGACAGCGGAAAAAAATAACAATATTTGAAGGAACCTCCTGAAAAAAACGTAGTGATATCCGTAGCTGTTTACTGCTCTGGGTAGGTACACTCCCATTTATTGCCGAAATCTGGATTGAAGTTTTCTTGCGAAGATTATATTGGAACGGTAGCAGGTATTCAATTTTTACGACATTTTCTTACCATCAGGTGTTTCTCATTGCATAGACATTTTTAATGGTTTCATAGGTATGACAAAGAAACCCTTATTTCGTCACTCGTGTGTCTGTCTGTATATATATATATATATAGATCCTACTTACCTTTGAGCGTCTTTACGGCTTGCAAGGGACGGGCGTCCGCTTGCAAAAATTGCTATAACTTCATTATTTAGCTTACAACAAATGATTTTACCAAATTATACTCCACAAGGAGCTGTTTGCCGAATGATAGATATCAGTTTGCATCAATTTACGTTTTTCTGTTTCCATTGGGATATCAATGAAGCGTCTTTTCATTCAGGTCTAACGGGACCGTGCGTATTATATAAACTGTTGCCGTGTTTAATCATGTCACAAAGACTGAAAGTTACGGCGAACCAATTTATCTTTAAATTTAATAGTAAAATAGTTTTTTTATTTTATTTTCCAATTTTTGTTTTATACACAAAATAAAAACATCAAAAAAAAATTTATTATTCGTTTTTATTTCTTTGTTATATCTTTTGAATTAAATTTTTTTGTTAGTTAGTTAGTTAGTTAGTTAAAATTTTTGACGCACAGCAACAAAGGCTATTTACGCCTAACGCAGCCCATTTAAATGACTAGACTATATATTAAAAACAATATATTAGACAATAAATAAATAGATAAAATCATTAAAAATACGCATACTCAATAAAAGAAATCTTGCACTGACAAACACAAATAAATAATATAAAAAGTCTGTTCGAAAACAGACTCAGGGTGATGGTAAGAGGCTGTAAAGGGTCCAATTACCACCGAATATCACAGTCAATAACTAGAAACACATTAAAATAAGGTGCAAGACTTCACACATAAATTTTTTTGGTTGACACCTAGGGTTCCTAGAGTCGTTCTTTTAAAGAGAACTTTTTTATTCCAATTTTTTTTTTTTTTAATATTGAAATGTTGAAAAAACTCTTTTGAATGTCCTCTATTTGTTCTTTTTTATAATTATTTTTTCAAGTAAAATTAATTAAGTTTAAAAATGCAGTATTTTTTAAGGTAAACGGTTTTCAAATGATGATGGTGTGTGAGTGTGAGAGTGTGAGAGTGTGAGTGTGAGTGAGAGTGTGAGTGTGTGAGTCAGCGAGTGTGTGATTGTGAGTGTGAATGTGTGAGTGTGCAAGTGTGTGTGAGTGTGTGAATGTGTGTGTGTGTGAGAGTGTGTGAGTGTGTGAGTGTATGAGTGTGTGAGTGTGTGAGTGTATGAGTGTGTGAGTGTGTGAGTGTGTGTGTGTGTGAGTGTGTGAGTGTGTAAGTGTGTGTGTGTGTGTGTGTGTGTGTGTGTGTGTGTGTGTGTGTGTGTGTGTGTGTGTGTGTGTGTGTGTGTGTGTGTGTGTGTGTGTGTGTGTGTGTGTGTGTGTGTGTGTGTGTGTGTGTGTGTGTGTGTGTGTGTGTGTGTGTGTGTGTGTGTGTGTGTGTGTGTGTGTGTGTGTGTGTGTGTGTGTGTGTGTGTGTGTGTGTGTGTGTGTGTGTGTGTGTGTGTGTGTGTGTGTGTGTGTGTGTGTGTGTGTGTGTGTGTGTGTGTGTGTGTGTGTGTGTGTGTGTGTGTGTGTGTGTGTGTGTGTGTGTGTGTGTGTGTGTGTGTGTGTGTGTGTGTGTGTGTGTGTGTGTGTGTGTGTGTGTGTGTGTGTGTGTGTGTGTGTGTGTGTGTGTGTGTGTGTGTGTGTGTGTGTGTGTGTGTGTGTGTGTGTGTGTGTGTGTGTGTGTGTGTGTGTGTGAGTGTGTAAGTGTGAGTGTGTGAGTGTGTGTGTGACAGTGTAAGTGTGTGTGAATGTGAGTGTGTGTGTGAGTGTGTGAGTGTGAGTGTGTGAGTGTGTGAGTCAGCGAGTGTGTGAGTGTGTGAGTCAGCGAGTGTGTGAGTGTGAATGTGTAAGTGTGTGATTGTGAGTGTATGAGTGTGAGTATGTGAGTGTGAGTGTGTTAGTCAGCGAGTGTGAGTGTGAGTGTGTGATTGTGAGTGTGTGAATGTGTAAGTGTAAGTGTGTAAGTGTGTGTGTGTGTGAGTGTGAGAGTGTGAGTGTGAGTGTGTGAGTGTGTGATTGTGAGTGTGAATGTGTAAGTGTGAGTGAGTGAGTGTGTGTGTGTGAGTGTGAGTGTGTAAGTGTGAGTGTGTGAGTGTGTGTGAGTGTGTGAGTGTGTGAGTGTTTGAGTGTTTGAGTGTGTGTGAGTGTGTGAGTGTGCGAGTGCGAGTGTGAGTGTGTGTGAGAGTGGGAATGTGAGTGTGAGTGTGTGTGTGTGTGTCAGCGTGAGTGTGTGAGTGTGTGAGTCAGCGAGTGTGTGAGTGTGAGTGTGAATGTGAATGTGAGTTTGTGTGTGTGTGTGTGAGCGTGAGTGTGTGAGTGTGTGAGTCAGCGAGTGTGTGAGTGTGAGTGTGAATGTGTGAGTGTGTGTGCGTGAGTGTGCGTGTGTGTGTGTGTATTTGTGTGTGGGTGTGTGTCTGTGTGTGTGTATACACGAAAACTCAAAAACGATTTAACTTAAAGAGTTCGTTCTGGTACTAAAAAATTCTCTTAATAATTGGGAAGAATCCTATTGTTTTTTATTAAAATCCGAAACCGGAACTTTATTTAACTTTGAAATTTAAAAAAATTCGTAACTAGTAAACCAAGGCTTGGACAAAAATTTATATAGAACATAATTTGATGTATTTTTGAAAATTTACCTAAATGTTCTTTTAAATTTAAAAATATATATATATATGTATTTTTTTATTATTATTATTTTTTTTTATGGGAGGGCAAGTCTAGCGGATGTCTCCATTCGCCGCTGGTTTCTTTAATTTACACATGGAGAGTTTTTATTTGATATTTTTCTATATGTGGGTCAAAGAAACTTTACATGTGTGCCAAATTTCAAGTCTCTAGTCGTTTGACCACAAATTCTTTAGTATAGAAAGACAGGCATATGAGTGACGGTATAAGGTTTTCTAGGTTCTATCCAAGAAATTCTAAAAATAGAACAGAAGAATATTTCGATGTAGAAAAAGAGAAATCGGAGCTAAAAGGAATGCATATTCTCTTTAAAAAAGATACCTTGAGAACTTGTTTCTTCTCGGGTAATTTCTTCAGAAATTTTACATTTTCTATTTCTTATTTCTCAGGAAAATTAAACGCGACGCTGTTTATTTTACTGCATACACACACGCCCCAGATGTATTTTGTGAGCAAATATTTAAGCAAAACAATTTTATAAAAATTTACACACACACACACACACACACACGCACACACAGCACACGCAAACGCACATACGGACGGACGGACGGCACTTCTAAAATAGGTTTTTTAGATTCCCTGAATTCATAATCTCGACATCGAAAATTTTCGCGATTACAGTACTTGCCGCTTATATATTAAGGTCGGGCAAGTAAAAATTAAAAAAAATTACATTGTCCTGAATGTCTTTACAAAGATGAAAAGATACCTTTTTGCATTTATCATTTAAAGCAGAAATCCGAAAATGCATAATACATGGTTGTCAAATACGCTCGGTAATCGTATATCCTTATGGGAAAATGTATACATATATATAGACAGATCTGCGCTCACGCCTCTAGTACAGAAGCGAGTGAACTACTATATACGAAGAGCGTATAAAATTCTCAATTTGGGTTACAAACAGCGTCTCAACAATTTTTGGCAAATGATTTTAAATTAAAAGATAAGTCCATTCCAATAGCGGAGCAATTGGAATTAACACACAAGTTTTATACACACACCCAACTTGATAAAACAACAAAAATGTCACAATAAAATATTTATTTAAACAAACGGTGAATATTGGATATAATTTAGACAAATTTAGACACAATTTGGACACAATTTGGACACCGATACATTTAAATTGTACATTAAACCAGATAATTTCTAGCACTTGATTTCTGACATTTATCATATATTCACTCACTTGTTTCACTACCTACTAGATGTATATATCTAATTGTTATTATGACAATTCTGTCAGCCAGGGAAGGACTGTTACATTTGTAATATTTATTTAAAATTAACAATAAAATAGTAAATTAATAATTAACAAAAAATTAATTTTATATTTAGGTACTTTATTGATATAGGAGTTGGCGCGTGTAATAGTAGTTGAATTTAATGCATATATCAAAAAGTATAAACATTAGTGGCGAAATTTTACGAAATTTATGTTAATCGTGTGAAAAGTGTGATAAACTATATACACACCTTAAACAAAATATTATTTAGTGATAGACTTAATTATTAGTAGTTAAAATACTTTAGACTAATAAAATAAGTGGAAATAGTCTGTTAAACTAAAAGAAAGTGCTAAAACAAGTGACAGTTTCGTGAAAAAAAAAAAAAAACTAAACGTTTGTTGTACTCGTTTCAATAATAATAATGATAATATAGCTATAATTATTAAAATAGGTATATAACATTAATTAACACCCGTATAACGAAGTAAGTTAAGTGTAATCGCGGTAAAAAATAAATAAAATAAGATAATGGATGAGCTTGAAGGTGTGATCGTGTAGAATCAAATAAAGACTAGTAAAAGTTTGTGTCGAGTCTGTCTGTTGTAATAAAAAGAGCAAAATGTCGAGCCTAGTGATTTGCGAACTGTTAATGTTCATTCAAAACAAATTGGATATATGGCATGAAATATTGCTGCTGAAACTATGTGAGGATCACTTCAGTGAAGCCGAGGTTGAATCTGCTAAGGCCACCTTAGCTTCATACTGCGTGAAAATGGTATAACTACCAGACGTACGGGCGATGGTAAAATGAAGCACAAACACCTGCAGGATATAATTAAAATGCTTCGAGTATCTGATCCTGCGTTATTGCCAATCTTTGTTGCGAAGGACCTAGGAAAGCTTCCGTCTGTCACCTTCGACTACGTGGACGTTACCGCTGTAATGAGATGCATTGCCATACTAAAACGCGAGATTCACTCTCTGGAACTAACAAGTCATGGGAAGAGATGCTAAAAGATATAAAAGATCTGAGGAAAGAAAACCTGACGTTACAAGAAGCCGGACCATCACAGAAACCTCCTACGATCCCACGTAAGGAGAAAAAGGCAGTGCAGGTAAAACCTGTAGTGATCCTGCCAGAGCCAACTCAGAGCGCGAGTCAGATAAGAACTTACGCAAGTAAAGTTGCTGAGAATCTAGCAGAAAAGAATGATGATGGATTTATACAGGTTATGCGTAATAAGAAACCTAAGCCAACTCCACGCAAACCATCGATTGTGATTGACACCTCTACAGACACGAGAACTTTGTCAGGGGTACATAAACGTAAATGGATCTATGTGACTCGTGTTAACCCTGCAGCAACGGAGGATGATGTGGTGCAACTGCTTAACCGACACGGTATTAGCATAGAACGTACCCAGTGCATCAAAATGAAATTAGACGACACAAGAAAATTTTCGAGTTTCATAATCTGTGTTAGCGTTAGCGACTCTGAAAAAGTTCTGCTGCCATCATTCTGGCCTAGTGGCATTGGAGTGAGAGAGTATGTATGGAGACCCAAAAAATTAACAGCAAGCGCGCCAGGTGATAAACGTGACGAAATAAAGATCAATGGCGATCATTATGTTTGTCACCTTTAATTGTAAATCTTTTAAACATGTCTCAGGTCTGTTAAATGATGTACTTAAGTCGGTCGACATATGTTTATTGCAGGAAACCTGGTTACATCAGAGCGAACTTCGACTGGTTATGAACTTGCATCCTGACTTCGATACTTGCGGAACAACAGCGATGGATCCAGCTGCCGGAATTAAACTGGGTCGTCCCTACGGAGGTGTGGCCATACTTTGGAAAAAATCTATTTCCAAAAATGTTACTTACATCCGAGTTCCAGACGAACCGAGGCTGGCAGCCATTAAAATCAAAACCAGTGATGAATGTTTCCTCATTATAAATGTCTATATGCCTACTGACTGCCCAAACAACATGTCAGAATTTATTCAAGTCTTGGGAAAGATAGAAGCACTGGCATCAGATACTGATATTACCGATGTACTGATTGCTGGCGACTTCAATACTGACCCTGATGCAGCATTTGGGAGAGAATTAAGCAGATTCTGTAAGGATTTTGGCTACGTAGTCAAACACCAAGACATGTTGGACGGTGATTCCTTTACATACATAAGTGATATAACTGACAACACTTCATGGATTGATCATTGCGTATTGTCAAAGAACTTTTCAGAGCAGTATACAGAGATACGCATAGACTATAAGAGTACAATGTCGGACCATCTACCAGTCTATTTTAACATGGAGTTACCTGAACTGCAGGAGGAAATCATCGGGGAAAAAATGCAGAACAACAGAGTAAACTGGAGTGTGAAAGTGCGAGACTGTTATAACAGTATATGTGCGAACGAATTAGAGAATATCGTATTCCCACCAGACTTGCTTAGGTGTGAGGATACATGCTGCGAGAATGAGCATCATTGTATGAATGTAGACAGGTTCTATCACGATATAGTTAACGCACTATCGCGCGCTTCGCGTCACGTGAATACATACACCAGAAAGCGTACGCGTAAAAAGCATGGTGAACGTGGGTGGTCCCAAAATATAAAATTGATGTCAGCAAATAAGGCGGCAAGGGAGGCACTGCATATGTGGACTGACAACAGAAGACATCGCTCAGGGAAATCAATCAGCGTCGGGTGGTTACCAGAGCTAATTTCAGATGGTGCTTGAGGAAGCATCGTCAACATATAGCGCAAGTAGAAGCTGGTAAGCTAACGTCTCTTTACTTATCTGGTGATTTCTCTCAGTTTTGGAGAAGTACGGGCGACAAAACCAAGAGTAGGAGGACGCAGCAAATCGATGGGGTGTCAGGTGACACTAACATCGCAGAACACTGGCGTACCATTTTCGTACGGAATCTACAGATGGGAACAATACTTATAATAGCTGCAGCCCTGATGATGTTACAGTGGAGGAATGTTTGGTACACAAAGATGATATACGAGATGCCATAAAACATCTAAAGTGTGGAAAAGCAGTTGGTGCGGACGATATTAGTGCCGAACATATAATTTATGCACCAGATTACTTACACGCTCCAGTCCCTCTGATGTAATTCCAGTCCCTAAGGGAAAATGTGCGGTGACAAATAGCGATAATTACCGCTCAATTACTATTGCCACCGTGATCTCTAAGTTACTGGAAAGAGTATTGATATTAAAATCATCAAGTAAATTACAATGCTCTGACAACCAGTTTGGCTTCAAGAAGAACCACGGCACTGGAATGGCTATTTACTCGATGAAGTCAACCATTGCAAGGTACTTGTCACGAGAAACGCTGGTGTATGTCTGCTTTTTAGACTTAAGTAAAGCATTTGATAGAGTGAACAGAAGAAAACTTGTAGGTATTCTAAAAACCAGGAAGGTACCTGCGCGAGTTGTGGATATACTGTGCAAATGGTTTGATGGAGAGGCTAAACATGTGCGGTGGGGTGAAAAAAGATCCTCTATATTTCAACAGCACGTAGGAGTCAGTCAAGGGAGTTTACTTTCTCCCTACCTATTCAGCGTGTACACTGACAACCTAACTGTGCAGTTAAATAGCATGAAAATTGGATGTGCCATGGGATCATGTATTGTCAACCACATACGCTATGCCGATGACAAGGTGCTCATTTCCCCCTCTCTAGCGGGCTTAAAAGAACTAATAAAGGTATGTGAGTACTACATAGCAGAGTACGGACTACAATATAACGTAAAAAAGACAGAATTTATGGTTTTTTAGCCGAAGTGTTAAAAATACTCCGTACCAGATCTGCGTTTATGTGGACAGATAGTGTCCCGCGTGTCGACAGTCACGTATCTCGGCCACATAATATGTTATGATCTCTTAGACAGTGCGGACATTAGTAAACAGTGTAGAATGTTGTGTGTGCGTGCCAATATGTTAAACAGGCGCTTTTCTGGCTGCAGTGTTGTTGTACGTAACTGTCTCTTCAATGCTTATTGTGCTTGTGTTTATGCATCGCCCCTATGGGTAAATGCCACCGAATCTATTAGGCGCAGATTCAGAACGAGCATTCAGAATTCTAAATAGCCTTCCGAAGTACTGTAGCGTCAGTCAAATGTTTGTAGAGAATAGGATGACAGATAGTTGAAATATGTTGCGTAAACGAATTTATTCCTTACGCAGCAGACTGTGGCTGTCAACCAACAAAGTTGTAATAAATTGTATTGATAACGATGCTGTCTTCTACAACTACTGAAGCAGACTATTGATACCTAAATATATCTGTGATTTGTATTGATATGTGACCGTCTAGACCAGTAGTTGCAACTGTATGTCTAAATGTATTTATCACTTTGTTATATTATTTTGTTATCTTGTCTATTTTGTTATATTGTATTACTTGCCTATATGTTATTATGTATGTTTTATATCTGTTTTTGTAATTTTTGGCCTACTTGCCGGCAAATAAATGAATAATAAATATTGTACTTATAAGGTCGTAAATTCTACATCGGGAATAATAATATTATAGGGCGTAGGTGTGGGGGTAGTGTTTGCAGAAACTGAATAAGGGAAAGAAGTTGGAGTTGTGGGTAGTTGTAAGGATATTTTGAGAACGGAAAGGATAATGCATAGGAGCACTATTAAAAAATTGCGGACTTAAATTTACGCGCACAATTATATGACTGCATAAACCCGTGTACACTAAGCGCACAAGTTCTTTGATCTTATCGGTGGACCGACAAACCACGGATAGCATTCGTGCGCATAAAAGTGTACGCGCACAAAAATATACCACGTACTCACCTGACAAATTTTACACGCACAGAGTTAGGCGCGCATAAATGCTGTAGTCAGTACGCGCCTTTAGATCACTATGTATATTTCCTAATGTAACGGATATTTTAATGACATTTAAAGCCAGTAATACAAAATAACCAAAATAACTAGATCTGGTGTGTCCTTACAAAAGTAAACAAATACTTCTTTTGAGCGTCATGTGTTTATATCGCATATAATTGAGCCGTCATATGGTAATGTGGCGAACAATGTGCGTGAGTATCATAAATGTATTTTCGGCACAGAGAAATAGCTTGAATACTGCTCTCATTGGCTCAATGTAAATATACTAAAACATTTTAAATGTAGTTCATTTATTTCAGATGGTAACTTTTAAGTGTTGCTTTTTTGATTCAGATTTAAAAATCACTCAAATAAAAAATTAGATATAGTAAAAAAAAATCGCTACTTTTCGGACTATTTTGTATTTTCGCCGCTATGTCGCTATTTATTCTAAAACTCGCTACCGGTAGCAGAGTTTCGCTAAGTCTGGCAACACTGCTAGACCCAGATCCAGTACACCTCTTGTACTACAGATGTAGCTGCAAAAACGGCGTCCCACATACCTAGGATGGATGTGAATTTCATATTTCCAGATGAAGTAGAGAGTCATCTGAAACATCTGTTGTTATCCAAATGGCAACATGATTGGGACAGCATAGAAAATATGAAGTTGAGACAGATAATGGGTAACGTTAAACCGTGGGATTCTTCCTGCAATCCTAATCTCAGGGAGAAAACCGCCATCACACGTCTCCGTATAGCTAACTGTTGATGGATCCATGGACACCTCCTGCGAGGTGAAGAGTCTCCTATTTGTGAGACGAGTCACACAGATTTGTCTGTGTTACACATTTTAACCCTGTGTACTCATGGGAGACGTACGAACGTACACGTTGTTCGTACGAACGTACATCGCGTAACATGAAAATGTCGCTTTTGTACGAATGTACACATTGTCGGCGCAAACGTACATCGCGTCACACGAAAACGTCGTTTTCGTATTTAATATGGCAACTTTATGGTTAAAAAAAAGGGAAAAGAAATATCACACAATGTATAATGTATAATCAGATTCACGAAAAATGTCCAATTATTAAAGGACGGGACCGCATTTAATTTTGAAAGAGTAAACTTAACGTAAAAATTGTTTAAATAAAGTTGCAGATTTTAAAATTTTCTACAAAAAAGATTCTTACGCTTTTTTTTTCATGAATGATCATTTGCAAAATATTGAAGTTTATTAATTTAATGCCCCTAATATTTTTGTAAATCCAAATAGAACAGTTAACACGTAGTACTAACAAAAATACATGTTAAAAAAATAAAAATAAACCATACATTATATAAAATAAATAAGTACTTAAAAAATTATTATTTGTTGTTTTTAATTAGAAATTTGTCCATTGTCAATTGTACCGCAGTTTTTTTTTTGTCTTGATATATAAGTTTATAAAAAGCGGTGCTATTGCGTATATTATTAACAAATCTGAAACTTCTATCAATATCCGGGTCC
The DNA here is from genome assembly GCA_963971575.1 of Liopterus haemorrhoidalis. Lineage (NCBI taxonomy): Eukaryota > Metazoa > Arthropoda > Insecta > Coleoptera > Dytiscidae > Liopterus > Liopterus haemorrhoidalis. Next base: position 17,644,941 of record OZ020619.1, read on the forward strand.
AAATTCTCGATAGTGTTAATGAGTTCTTCCACTTTGCCTAATATTCCACTTACTGTTTTTAGTTGTATTTGGATTGTTTCGTTCTCGGTTTTTGGGTCTTATTTTTCAGTTCTCATTTGCTCTTGTAGTTCTAATAACTCATTAGTTAATATCTTCAGTGTTCATATTCAGTTAAATTTTTTTTTTTTTTAATACATGTGAATACACTGCTTTGTATTCACACATAGAATAGCACTCGTAAATACGTGTACATATTCGGCTACGTTCGACGTATTTACTGATTCTTCTCTGTAAGTGTGAGTGAAGGGGGGAAATTGAAAGATAGAAGTTGGTAACACTGTATTTCAAGCTTCATACGCATATCTTGCCTAAATATAACTTCAAAACAAGCAATGAATATTGGTCATTTATACAAAACAAAATGTACGTTCGTGCGAACAAATGTACGTTCGTACGAAAATATGTACGTTCGTACGAACAAATGTACGTTCGTATGAACATAGGAACCGAAAGTATGTAACAATTAGTCGTATTTACATGCATTTATACGGAAATATACCGTCCGCTTAACGTACTTTCGATTAACGTACGGGAATCTGTGTACGCATTCTGTACGTTAAGCGGGCGCTGACTGTATAGTCACTTATGAAATTACTATAAAATTAAAATTAAAATCTGTAGAATAAAATTTAATTCTTGTAAAAACAAAAAATTCCTTTTTTAAAATAAATGATACCTTATTTTGTAATATCTTAATAGCAGCGAACAAAATAACTATTATAGAGTTATTAAATTCATTGCAATAAACTTATTCACTTACTAGTTCTTTTACCTTGGAAATGTAATATATAATTATTAGCATAGGTTGTGCTTCGACCTTTATCTACTCGTGTACCGCCTATATCAATTATGCTACCTTCATTTATTACTCCGGTAGCCCGATAGTGATAACCCAAATTTTTACTAAAGACTGTATAAAAATCCCCTTTAGATCCAATTTTAATGTTTGCTTCATATAAGTCGATTCTATTTATTTTATTACATTGAGGTTGTATAGGATTTTTTAGCTTCACAAGAAATATTCTTTTGCCAGGATGTTCCATTATGCTTGTAGACTGCAAATATATTCTAAGTATTGCGTGATAGCATTTTACTCTGAAACAAAATGAAATTGTGAGTGGAACAGTAAATTTTCAACAACAACAACAACAACAACAACAACAACAACAACAACAACAACAACAACAACAACAACAACAACAACAACAACAACAACAACAACAACAACAACAACAACAACAACAACAACAGAACACCTTTACAGTGTATGCTGAAATCTCACCATTACTCTTTAAAGAGGTGAGAGCACGTAAAAACCTGCACATAGAATGGTTACGATGCCTTTTTTATGAAGATCTCAACGTAACAAGATGCTTTAAATGTAACGGCTATAAATATAGCTCAAAATACTGTAGAAAAGACTTATCATGGTCATACTGTGCTGGTAACCATGACTACAAAGGTTGTGAAAAACACAATTTTTTTTATAAATTGCACACGAGGAAACAAAATTTATAAATCAAACTATGAGACTGATTACACCACCTATGACAAGAGCTGTCCATCCTTCAACTACCATCTAAACATGACAGGATCAAGAACAAAATATGTATAATTAAGAATTATCCGAAGACCCTATTGAAACACTAGAGCTCATATCAGACCAAGAATGTGCCAATATACTGAATAAAATGTAATAGTATGCACAGAAACCCACATACTAGAAAACAAGGAACTGTACAATATTGAAGGATATACTAGGGGCATTGACAAAACTAGTCGCTTCGCGAATCGTTTTAATATAATAAGGTATTTTGCCGCACTTGTCGATTATAAAACGCGTTTTTTGCCTGTCACGTGGATATCGAAGTGACGGATTCGGGCGCGCCCGCGGAACGTCCACGAAACGTCAGCAAAAATTATTATTATTATTATCAGTAGCCTATAACAAACACGAATTTCTGAGCAATTTAACGTTGAAATAATTTTTCAAATTGGTGGCACCCCGGTGAGAGTGTCGTGGTACCTCGCTTGAGAAACACTGATATAGCCAACAACACTCGGGAATTTCTAATCTATACATACTGTTGGGCCCGCTAGGCGCCCCAATTTCCCAATTTTGCAATTTTAATTAATTTAAATGTAAAAACACTGTTCCCGTGAATTTATCTATGTTTTAGGCCAACTAGGGCCATCTACACAATTTTTTCTTGCACTTTTATGCAAATTTAATGCATTAATTAACCGCATTTAACAGGTCGCTGATTGCTAATTATCAATTAACCTGTTCGTTATAATAACGTTTTCGAGACCGCATGGTAATATAACCTAAAAAACCAGTGTTTTTCTTCTCGGCTATTTTTTATGCCGTGTTTATTTCGGATTTACGACCCGAAATAACTGTGTTATTAAAACCGCATTCGTCAGCCTTACAAACTGACGAATAAATTAATATAGTGCATCTGATAAATATTTAGTGTGAAAACCAGATCAGCTGTTATCTGCTTCAGACGAGCTATCCGGCTACCAGGAAGAATCCAGAACAGAATCCAGCTAAGTGTTTAACACTGTAGTTTTATTCTATTTATTATATTTTGAAAATATTCTATTTTGAATTTTGTTTTATGAGAATATTCTTTATTATAGTAGTTCATTTCGAACTTACTTAATTCTCAATTTACGATTTATTATTGTTGTTAAATTCTTTAGTATAGCCTTCAGCTGATATTTCTTTATTTATTAATGCAATTTAACCATTTGTTTGTTGCATATTTATTTGTAGTTCAATTAATATTGAACTAAAGCTTGGTTTTCACCAAAACACATTTATATGTATAGCGTTAATTATAAGTTTTGTACTATATATTATTATTGTATTGTGTCCGACAAAGTACACTGGCCAGCTTACATTGCAGCGTATCTTGCCAGGAGTGCTTTACATCCAGTGAGTTGAATCCACGTAATTTTTGTTAGGTACATCGTCGGTAGGGGTCAACGAGGGAACCATCGAGTATTGGCTCCACCTTTCACCTTATTTGTGGGCCTGGACTTTATAACGTATATTACGGCCAGACTCCAGCGTTATATAGTTGGCATACGCCAGCGTCCGCTCATCTCTCTGATCGGTCGCTAAAAACCTAAATGGGGAAAAATATGAATTCCGTAACCACTGTGAAGTGACTCCAGCGGCTATCAGCTGTCCAGGGCAAGGTAGAAGGCCGCCAGCCCAGTCTAGAGGTAAATGTGACTATGCAGGGTGGTCCTGTAATTATCAATGTCGATGTGCGGCCTAAAATTTATACGGCGCCAGTCACTTCGCTTCTATTGCCCTAAATTCTGGAAGAAAAATAAAACCCCAGGGGAAGGAATAGAGTTCTCATAATAGAAACACCAAAATTCTCAATAACTAAATTTATTAACAAAAAATCAGTAACTAACAAATAGCAATAACAAAATAATTACTATTCGTTAAACGAATATTGAATACGCAAAATCTTTAAACAAAATAAATTATTCACTAAATGAATACTCAATATGCAAAATCTATAAACAAAATAAATTATTCACTAAATGAATACTCAATACGCAAAATCTATTAACCAAATAAATATTATTATTCGCAAAGCGAATACTCAATAAACAAAATTTTATAACCAAAATATTAAGAATTACAAGATCAATGACTAGTTAAATATTCCCTTTTTAGTTCGGAGTACGACAAAGTTAATACAAAAAAATAAATTATTTAATCTACGAGCAAAATATCTAAGTTAAATCCAAAATTTAGAAAACCAAGTACTCACAAATGGCCAAAGGAAATTAAACAACTGAATCTTTAACCGGTAATTAATTACAATTTAAATTGACAAACTGAATTACTTGTGATGCGGTATAAATACCCAGTAACATGTGATTGGATTACTTATGCTACAACTGCCCTAGGGCTGCGTGAACTTTTGCACATAAATTATACTACAGTGATTAATTACGTTGAAAAAATGGTAACGGTATTCCGGTTGGCAATACCGTTAGGAAAAATCTGGAAGAGTTTTAGAATCGGAAAGCCAGCGCTTGTTCAAAACCCGATTTAAATTTTTACTACAATTCTCTCGCCTTAATACTATTGAAATCCCAAACAGTCTGTTGGCAACGAAGTCGCGTTGATTCAAGAATCCATCGTGGTCAAGAGACTGGCTCCATATATCCCCTTTTACTTTTAAAAACCCGTGATACGTCAACAAAAAAATCTCCGCGAGATGCCAAAAAAAATGACGCACCACCCTACCCACTGACTCAACGGAAATGATCAAAATTTAAAAAAAAATTATCGAGACAAAAAAAATTAAGGAAGACTGGTCAAAAAAATAAATAAAAAAAAAACGATGCTTGTGGCTGAGGTTCTGCCCGATTGAAGTTAACGTTAATTCCTCCCAAAATAATACAAACCCGATCCTCGATAACGTGAACAGCAAGTAACACGAATACTTGACCAGTAAGTATTCAAAGTAAGGAGTAACCTGCGTGTTTGAAAGCTAATTCACAACCTCCAGTTATCAAGGAAAATATACTTTACGGACAGACTGAATTTACATTACGCGGCAACAATTAAAAATGAGCGATTCGTGAACAAAAATTATTGTACCTCCAAAAATAATACGGTGACGACACAGTCCACCCGTACACGCAACAGCGTACTCAATAAATCCAAAACTATCTCAATAACTCAAAAATATCTCAAGATACAACAAAACTTGAGAAACCTCAATGCATTTCAGCTAATAATACAGTACAAAAATAACACACACTTAATAATCATGGCCATAACTCATAAGGGTGTACCAGACGCAGCCCTACACTATTAACGTTAAGAATCACAAAAAAACATCCCCAAACGGGAATTCCAATACGTTAATAGGGCAGAGTCGCTTCTGTTACAAAATTTCAAACATTTCCAAAGTATACTCAGCTGAAACACAGGAATTCTCGCAACACCCTGTAGCAACAGGTCTCAAGTGATACAATAATTTTCACGCTACATCTTCCACGGATCGCTCCAAAATCGGCTCTTCAACCCTTACATGTGGGGGACAATAAATCTCGAAAGCAGGATCCTCGCTCGAGAAAGAATACTCAATTTAGGCCCGTCCATGTTGCCACTAAATTTACAAAATACAAAGAAATACTTTACATTAGAACACTGGATTATTCAAAACTGATTAGCGGGTAATACTGTATAAAAGAAACATACCTCGGTGTTTTAGTGGCGAAACGTCGTAACTCAATTGCCATCTAGGGGTAGAAAACTCCTAATTCCGACGTAAGTCGCGTTTTGCATTCCCAAAACATGATGTATCACGTGCCTTTTCCGCTTAGCGAATCCACAGGTGAACCAGCATTATCTTCTCAAATAATTTTCACAAAAACTTGTGGAATAAAATTTGGCACGTGTTACTGAGTCTCCACCCCTTAGGGAACCTCTATACTTCTTGAATTACGACATTGAAGAGACAAAATGGCATTTAACATTCCATTATATATGTCCCCCCTTCACCACTATAACTGTCTAATAGACACTAGACTCACGTGGGCAAAACCACGTGACTCAGACTGTTATCAAAAATGACAACATTCTGTTTTATCGGCGTTAAAAATCACGAATGTCAACATTGTAGTTTATTACAAGTTGTAAGTATGTTCCTTATATACGTAATACACGCTAATAGTCTGCAATTTCCAGGTTCTAATGAAGTATTCATACTCCAAAATGCAAAAGAATGTGATTATTCCCATGTGTCAAAATGACATAACCTAAAAGTTTTTGACAGAATACGAGAATTCAGATGTTAATTTATATTTCTGTAGCAAGAACGGCTACTTTTAAGTAGATTGTCAGGAGGCTAGTCAGTTGTTTCGCACAAATACACAATACTGTATCCTTTAGTGAGAATAGCATAAGTTTTTGTACGTTAAGGTAGGTCAGTGTAAGTTAGTTTTATAAGCAGTGTTGTCAGCTAGAATAGGCCGTAACAACTCCCCCTTTGCTTAAAAAAGAGACGCGGGTCTCTAAAGACCCCGTATCTTTATACTAAATTGCATTCGCACGAAACAATCGCTCCAAAAAAAAAAAAACTATCAATAAACTATTTACAATTCTATCCTACTTACATCCTAAATAGTGGAACACACGGAATTCCTAACTAATTAGGGGTGGCGTTCGCGAAGACGCGGTAACAGCCACGGGAGGCAAGGTAGTTGCTGCAGACAACGATGACAAGGTGCTAATGTGCAAAACGCACAGACGGGTATTATCACCAACAGGCCATGGAGGTGATAATATTGCCAACAAGGCAAGGAGGACGAGTAGGTTTGACGTCGCGCACACTGCGGATAAGCTCCAGCGAAAAACTAACGGCAGTCGGCGCCCTACAAAAAAAGGTTGGATTCCACTATTTCCTAACTAACTTTATACAACTACTAACTAGCTAAATCTATGCAACGCACTCATAATCTTAACTAAACCATTCACGAAGGGAATCTATCTCACACAAAAAGAAAGCCTAACTGACACGCGTACCGACCTAACTGTCCTACGCTCACTTCTACGTACTTAACTTCACTCAAAATACAAAGCGTTATTCACAAACGCACTAATAACTGCAATTCTAACTTGCTATCTCAAATATCTCACCCAAAAATACGGGATTTCTCAAAACGACAACCAACTGACATGTCCGCTACGACAATTCCTACTTAACTCAAAAACAGTCTGACAAACGCATTAACAACAGTGAATTTCTCTATATTCAACTTACTAGATCTGATTCGGTCCTGACCCGTATACTCTAGGTCACGTCCAAAATATTTCCTAACCAGGAATCAAATATTGTACAACAAAAATCGCGGAGCAAGTCTACTGTTCTTCCCCAATACTCTAAACCGTTGAGTGATTCTCCTGGATAAACCAGCTCGGTACTTAATACCGTACATATGAGTAAACTAATTTTCCGCTAAGCGAATCCCGTGTGAATCTCAATGGTTCGCCCTAAACTGGCTCACCAATACAAATGTCTCTACCAGACACTAAACCCATTTGACAACCGAGTCACTCGGCTTGTCACCAATATAATTCAACATAACCAATGTTGCAATTACAATTCTACCAACAATTGTTGCCATACAATGCAACACAAAATTTTCACAGGGATATACATTAGAGTCCTCTCACTCAATGTTACTAACAACTCAGACACAGTAACTTACTCACTCTTACAACAACAAAAACTATTTAGCTCATCAACTGAGACTAACTCAAAATCTAAACAATGTGTACAATATGTCGTCCAAATACCGAACAGATCATAGCAATATAACGACGAATAACATAGCGACAGTAATCCAATCAACTTTTCAAACAAATAAATTAAATTTCATATTACGAGAACTCTTTAGGGTTGGGTTTAGGAACAAAAGGAATACAACCAATCAATATAAGACCCATATTTTCCTATTACACAAAAAAATCCAAACAGCTCCAAACTGAAATAAAAATATGGTCTTCTCAAAAACAGCCCCTCTCATCTCGGACATCCAAAATATGTGATTCCTTTTCAGCAAACGCCTAAATCCACCAACCTTACTTCGAAAATAAATAACGTCCTTTTCGGCAAAGGCCCGAATTACATAACGTTCCTTAACAAATCGAGCCCCACATTGCTTAACAAATGTGAGCCCCACGTTGGTTTGGCCCCACGTTGGGCGCCAGAAATATATAACGTATATTACGGCCAGACTCCAGCGTTATATAGTTGGCATACGCCAGCGTCCGCTCATCTCTCTGATCGGTCGCTAAAAACCTAAATGGGGAAAAATATGAATTCCGTAACCACTGTGAAGTGACTCCAGCGGCTATCAGCTGTCCAGGGCAAGGTAGAAGGCCGCCAGCCCAGTCTAGAGGTAAATGTGACTATGCAGGGTGGTCCTGTAATTATCAATGTCGATGTGCGGCCTAAAATTTATACGGCGCCAGTCACTTCGCTTCTATTGCCCTAAATTCTGGAAGAAAAATAAAACCCCAGGGGAAGGAATAGAGTTCTCATAATAGAAACACCAAAATTCTCAATAACTAAATTTATTAACAAAAAATCAGTAACTAACAAATAGCAATAACAAAATAATTACTATTCGTTAAACGAATATTGAATACGCAAAATCTTTAAACAAAATAAATTATTCACTAAATGAATACTCAATATGCAAAATCTATAAACAAAATAAATTATTCACTAAATGAATACTCAATACGCAAAATCTATTAACCAAATAAATATTATTATTCGCAAAGCGAATACTCAATAAACAAAATTTTATAACCAAAATATTAAGAATTACAAGATCAATGACTAGTTAAATATTCCCTTTTTAGTTCGGAGTACGACAAAGTTAATACAAAAAAATAAATTATTTAATCTACGAGCAAAATATCTAAGTTAAATCCAAAATTTAGAAAACCAAGTACTCACAAATGGCCAAAGGAAATTAAACAACTGAATCTTTAACCGGTAATTAATTACAATTTAAATTGACAAACTGAATTACTTGTGATGCGGTATAAATACCCAGTAACATGTGATTGGATTACTTATGCTACAACTGCCCTAGGGCTGCGTGAACTTTTGCACATAAATTATACTACAGTGATTAATTACGTTGAAAAAATGGTAACGGTATTCCGGTTGGCAATACCGTTAGGAAAAATCTGGAAGAGTTTTAGAATCGGAAAGCCAGCGCTTGTTCAAAACCCGATTTAAATTTTTACTACAATTCTCTCGCCTTAATACTATTGAAATCCCAAACAGTCTGTTGGCAACGAAGTCGCGTTGATTCAAGAATCCATCGTGGTCAAGAGACTGGCTCCATATATCCCCTTTTACTTTTAAAAACCCGTGATACGTCAACAAAAAAATCTCCGCGAGATGCCAAAAAAAATGACGCACCACCCTACCCACTGACTCAACGGAAATGATCAAAATTTAAAAAAAAATTATCGAGACAAAAAAAATTAAGGAAGACTGGTCAAAAAAATAAATAAAAAAAAAACGATGCTTGTGGCTGAGGTTCTGCCCGATTGAAGTTAACGTTAATTCCTCCCAAAATAATACAAACCCGATCCTCGATAACGTGAACAGCAAGTAACACGAATACTTGACCAGTAAGTATTCAAAGTAAGGAGTAACCTGCGTGTTTGAAAGCTAATTCACAACCTCCAGTTATCAAGGAAAATATACTTTACGGACAGACTGAATTTACATTACGCGGCAACAATTAAAAATGAGCGATTCGTGAACAAAAATTATTGTACCTCCAAAAATAATACGGTGACGACACAGTCCACCCGTACACGCAACAGCGTACTCAATAAATCCAAAACTATCTCAATAACTCAAAAATATCTCAAGATACAACAAAACTTGAGAAACCTCAATGCATTTCAGCTAATAATACAGTACAAAAATAACACACACTTAATAATCATGGCCATAACTCATAAGGGTGTACCAGACGCAGCCCTACACTATTAACGTTAAGAATCACAAAAAAACATCCCCAAACGGGAATTCCAATACGTTAATAGGGCAGAGTCGCTTCTGTTACAAAATTTCAAACATTTCCAAAGTATACTCAGCTGAAACACAGGAATTCTCGCAACACCCTGTAGCAACAGGTCTCAAGTGATACAATAATTTTCACGCTACATCTTCCACGGATCGCTCCAAAATCGGCTCTTCAACCCTTACATGTGGGGGACAATAAATCTCGAAAGCAGGATCCTCGCTCGAGAAAGAATACTCAATTTAGGCCCGTCCATGTTGCCACTAAATTTACAAAATACAAAGAAATACTTTACATTAGAACACTGGATTATTCAAAACTGATTAGCGGGTAATACTGTATAAAAGAAACATACCTCGGTGTTTTAGTGGCGAAACGTCGTAACTCAATTGCCATCTAGGGGTAGAAAACTCCTAATTCCGACGTAAGTCGCGTTTTGCATTCCCAAAACATGATGTATCACGTGCCTTTTCCGCTTAGCGAATCCACAGGTGAACCAGCATTATCTTCTCAAATAATTTTCACAAAAACTTGTGGAATAAAATTTGGCACGTGTTACTGAGTCTCCACCCCTTAGGGAACCTCTATACTTCTTGAATTACGACATTGAAGAGACAAAATGGCATTTAACATTCCATTATATATGTCCCCCCTTCACCACTATAACTGTCTAATAGACACTAGACTCACGTGGGCAAAACCACGTGACTCAGACTGTTATCAAAAATGACAACATTCTGTTTTATCGGCGTTAAAAATCACGAATGTCCACATTGTAGTTTATTACAAGTTGTAAGTATGTTCCTTATATACGTAATACACGCTAATAGTCTGCAATTTCCAGGTTCTAATGAAGTATTCATACTCCAAAATGCAAAAGAATGTGATTATTCCCATGTGTCAAAATGACATAACCTAAAAGTTTTTGACAGAATACGAGAATTCAGATGTTAATTTATATTTCTGTAGCAAGAACGGCTACTTTTAAGTAGATTGTCAGGAGGCTAGTCAGTTGTTTCGCACAAATACACAATACTGTATCCTTTAGTGAGAATAGCATAAGTTTTTGTACGTTAAGGTAGGTCAGTGTAAGTTAGTTTTATAAGCAGTGTTGTCAGCTAGAATAGGCCGTAACAACTTTAACCCTTCTCTCCCCAGCGAGGGCTACCAGTCCTTTGTGCAGTCTCCTAGATTTGCCCCTAGGAGCAGAAGAGTTAAAATCCCCCTCTTTCCTTAAGGTTGAAATCGGCGGTTACTCAACTCACTGCGCGTACGTCCGCGACACAATAGACCACTCTATTTACCGGCGCGCTGCGCTTCCAATATATATCGGTCCTTCGAGTTTTTAGATTGTCGACCACTGTGTAACGCTGTCTTGTCCTACGGTTACCACCAAACGTAGGCGGGCGCTACACATACAATATTCAAAGGATTATCCAAATCGGTTAATTAATTTACGTTTGTACCATTTAAACGTAACAATAATATTTTATTTTACTATAAAGAATACATGGATTCTGAATAAAATAGAGAAAACTTAATAAAATAGTTAAATATTATTGGATAGGATTCACTATTAAATATGTCACTTGGAAATTTAGAAAAACTTTTGAGTAACACTGATAGATGTGAAATTTGCAGATTTTTGTTGTAATAATATATTCGTTGTAGTGATATTTTACGTTATTAAATTTAGTATTTTGTTTAACTATTTAAAAAGGTATTTATAATTTTCAGTTTTTTTGTAAATATTTTGGTTTACATGTAAATATATTATAGTCGTTTTTTAATTTATTTAATCACTAAAATTTCACCTATACTTGTTATAATTCAGTAATACGAAGGAGTTGCCTCCTAAATTTGAACTGTCGTTGTTTCGTTATTCGAGAGAGGCGCTGATGAATACTTTTATCATAATTTTTAAGTTTTTTGAAATACGTCTTTAAATTAGCATTTTTACTGCAAAAATGCTTTCATCCTGCTTTCATCCTATAATCTATCTATATATATAAAAGGCAGTGTCCTGACTGACTGACTGACTGACTGACTGACTGACTCACTCATCACCGCCCAGCCCGAACCCCTGGGCCTAGAAACTTGAAATTCGGAGAGTATATTCCCTTCATGACGTAAGCACCCACTAAGAAGGGATTTTTCGAAATTCCACTCCTAAGGGATGAAAAGGGGTGAAATGTGATTTCACGAATTCCTTAATATCTCTTAGGGCCGATGGGATATCGACTTAGTTTTCGCTTACAAGTATTACCCATACAAATGCCGAAAAACCAATTTCGGGATTTTGCCCGAATCAACCCCTAAAAAGGTGAACCTACAATCGGGGTGGATTATATATCCCATTGTATTTCCTGCGTTCGTTTAGTTGCAAGATTACTTTTTGGCACATAGGTGTCTTTTTAAAATATCTCGAAATGGTATTGACAGTTTTTTGAAATTTCACCTCTAAAGGGTGAACGGGGTGAATTGTGATTTTAAGGATTCTTTAATATCTCTTAGGACCAATAAGATATCGACTTGTTTTTGCTTACAAAGATTACCCATACAAATACCGAATCACCAATTTCAGGATTTTGTTCTAATCAACCCCTAAAGGGGTGGATCTACAATCGTGGTGAATTATATATCCCGTCGTAATTCCTGTGTTCGTTTAGTTGCAACATTACTTTTTGGCACATAGGTGTCTTTTTAAAATATCTCGAAATGGGTTTGACAGTTTTTTAAAATTCCATCCCTAAGGGTTGAAAAGGGGTGAATTGTGATTTCAAGGATTCCTTAATATTTTTTAGGATCAATAAGATATCGACTTACTGTTTGCTTGCAAAGATTATCCATACAATTACCGAAAAACTTATTTCAGGAATTTGTCCTAATCAACCCCTAAAGGGGTGGATCTACAATCGGGGTGAGTTATACATTCCGTCGTATTGCCTGTGTTCGTTTAGTTGCAACATTACTTTTTAGCCCATAGGAGTATTTTTAGAATATCTCGAAAAGGTATTGGTAGTTTTTTAAAATTTCACCCCTAGAGGGTGAAAAGGGGTGAATTATGATTTCAAGTATTCCTTAATATCTTTTAGAACCAATAAGATATCGACTTGCTTTTTGCTTACAAAGATTACCCATACAAATACCGAAAAACATATTTCAGGTTTTTGTCCTAATCAACCCCTAAAGGGGTGGATCTACAATCGGGGTGAATTATACATCCCGTCGTATTTCCTGTGTTCATTAGTTGCAGCATTACTTTTCGGCACATAAGTGTCTTTTTAAAATATCTCGAAATGGGTTTGAGAGTTTTTTAAAATTTCACCCCTAAGGGTTGAAAAGTAGTGAATTGTGATTTCAAGGATTCCTTAATATCTCTTAGGACCAATAAGATATGGACCTACTGTTTCCTTGCAAAGATTATCCATACAATTACCGAAAAACGTATTTCAGGAATTTGTCCTAATCAACCCCTAAAGGGGTGGATCTACAATCGGGGTGAGCTATACATTCCGTCGTATTTCCTGTGTACGTTTAGTTGCAACATTACTTTTTAGCACATAGGAGTCTTTTTAAAATATCTCGAAAAGGTTTTGGTAGTTTTTTAAAATTTCACCCCTATAGGGTGAAAAGGGGTGAATTATGATTTCAAGGATTCCTTAATATCTCTTAGGACCAATAAGATATGGACCTACTGTTTGCTTGCAAAGATTATCCATACAATTACCGAAAAACGTATTTCAGGAATTTGTCCTAATCAACCCCTAAAGGGGTGGATCTACAATCGGGGTGAGCTATACATTCCGTCGTATTTCCTGTGTTCGTTTAGTTGCAACATTAGTTTTTAGCACATAGGAGACTTTTTAAAATATCTCGAAAATGTTTTGGTAGTTTTTTAAAATTTCACCCCTATAGGGTGAAAAGGGGTGAATTATGATTTCAAGTATTCCTTAATATCTCTTAGAACCAATAAGATATCGATTTGCTTTTTGCTTACAAAGATTACCCATGCAAATACCGAAAAACATATTTCAGGTTTTTGTCCCAATCAACCCCTAGACGGGTGGATCTACAATCGGGGTGAGTTATACATTCCATCGTATTTCCTGTGTTCGTTTAGTTGCAACATTACTTTTTAGCACATAGGTGTCTTTTTAAAATATCTCGAAAAGGTTTTGGTAGTTTTTTAAAATTTCACCCCTAACGGGTGAAAAGGGGTGAACTGTGATTTCAAGGATTCCTTAAATCTCTTAGGGCCAATAAGATATTGACTCGCTTTTTGCTTACAAAGATTACCCATACAAATACCCAAAAATATATTTCAGGATTTTGTCCTAATCAACCCCTTAAGGGGTGGATCTACAATCGGGATGAATTATACATCCCGCCGTATTTCCTGTGTTCGTTTAGTTGCAACATTACTTTTTGGCACATAGGTATCTTTTTAAAATATCCCGAAATAGTTATTATAGACAGTTTTTTAAAATTACCCCCTAAGGGGTGAAAAGGGATGAATTGTGATTTCAAGGATTCCTTAATATCTCTTAGGACCAATAAGATACCGACTTGCTTTTTACTTACGAAGATTACCCATAAAAATACCGAAAAACTTATTTCAGGATTTGGTCCTAATCAACCCCTAAAGAGGTGGATCTACAATCGGGGTGAATTATACATCCCGTCGCATTTCCTCTGTTCGTTTAGTTGCAACATTAATTTTTGGCACATAGGTATCTTTTTAAAATATCTCGAAATAGTTTTGACAGTTTTTTAAAATTACTTCCTAAAGGGTGAAAAGAGGTGAATTGTGATTTCAAGGATTCCTTAATATCTCCTAGGACCAATAAGATATCGACTTGCTTTTTGCTTACGAAGATTACCCGTATAAATACCGAAAAACTTATTTCAGAATTTTATCCTAATCAACCCCTAAAGGGGTGAACCTACACCTATTGTATTTCCTGTGTTCGTTTAGTTGCAACATTAATTTTTGGCACATAGGTGTCCTTTTAAAATATCTCGAAATGGTATTGACAGTTTTTTTAAATTTCACCCCTAAAGGGTGAAAAGAAGTGAATTGTAATTTCAAGGATTCCTTAATATCTCTTAGGACCAATAAGATATCGACTTGCTTTTTGCTTACAAAGATTACCAATACAAATACGGAAAAATATATTACAGGATTTTGTCCTAATCAACCCCTAAAGGGTGAATCTACAATTGGGGTGAATTATACATCCCGTCGTATTCCCTGTGTTTGTTGAGTTATAAGGTTTCTTTTTGGCACATAGGCGTATTTTTAAAATAACTCGAAATGGTTTTGACAATTTTTTTAAATTTAACCCCTTAAGGGTGAAAAGGGGTAAAATGTGATTTCAAGGATTGTTTACCATTTTTAAGGACCAATAAGATATTGACTTGGTTTTTGCTTACAAAAACTACCCATGCAAATACCGAAAAACCAAATTTTTGATTTTGTCCTAATCAACCCCTTAAGGGGTGGATTGTACATCCCGTCGTATTTTCTGTGTTCGTTTCGTTGCAACATTACTTTTTGGCACATAGGTGTTTTTTTTTTAATATCTCGAAATGATTTTGCTATTTTTTTTAATTTCACCCCTTAAGGTTGAAAAGGGGTGAAATGTGATTTCAATAATACCTTAATTCTTTTAGGACCAATAAGATATCGACTTGGTGATTACTTACATACATTATCCATACAAATGCCGAAAAACTTATTTCAGGATTTCGTCCTAATCAACCCCTAAATGGGTGAGTCTACAAACGGGGTAGATTATTAATCGCGTCGTATTGCCTGTGTTAGTTGAGTTATAACGTTTCTTTTTGGCACATAGGTGTCTTTTTAAAATATCTCGAAATGGTTTTAACAGTTTTTTACCTTTAACAAATATCACCCCTAAAGGGTGAAAAGAGGGAATTGTGATTTCAAGGACTCCTTAATATCTTCTAGGATCAATAAGATATAGACTTGGTTTTTGCTTATAAAGATTACCCATACAAATGCCGAAAAATGAATTTCAGGATTTTATCTTAATCAACCCCTAAAGGGGGGTGAATTATAGAACCCTTTGTATATCCAGCGGTTGTTGAGTTATAACATTCCATTTTGGCATATATGTGTTTTGACAGTTTTCTTTCACTCCTAAAGGGTAAATTAGTATTTTTGTGTTAGAAATAAAAAATTACGGGAGTACATTTTTAAAATAAAAATATATAAAAATAAAATAAAAATAAAAAATTATAGGAGAGTACATTTTTCAGTATGACGTAAGAACCCACTAAGAAAGGATTTTTTCAAGTTCGACCCCTATCTGGTGAAAAGGAGTAAACTGTTTTTTCACGGATTCCTCTATATCTCTTAGGACAGATGAGATATCGACTAGATTTTTTGTTACAAAGTTTACCCATACACAAGTTTAAAAACAAACTGCGGATTTTATGCCAATGAGACCATCAATATACCGTAGCGAAGCACGGGTTTTCAGCTAGTCTATCTATATATATAAAAGGCAGTGTCCTGACTGACTGACTGACTGACTGACTGACTCACTCATCACCGCCCAGCCCGTACCCCTGGGCCTAGAAACTTGAAATTTGGAGAGCATATTCCCTCCATGACGTAAGCACCCACTAAGAAGGGATTTTTCAAAATTCAACCCCTAAGGGGCGAAAAAAGGGTGAAATATGATTTCACAGATTCTTTAATATCTCTTCGGGTCGATGGGATATCGACTTAGTTTTTGCTTACAAAGATTACCCATATAAATGCCGAAAAACTTATTTCAGGATTTTGTACTAATCAACCCCTAAAAGGGTAAATCTACATTCGGGGTGAATTTTACATCCCGTTGTATTTCCTGTGTTTGTTGAGTTATAAAATTTCTTTTTGGCACATAGGTGTCTTTTTAAAATATCTCGAAATAGTATTGACAGTTTTTTAAAATTACATCCCTAAAGGGTGAAACGGGCTGAAATGATAATTCAAGGATTCCCTTATATCTCTTAGGACCAATAAGATACCGACTTGGTTGTTACTTACAAAGATTACTTATACAAATGCCGAAAAACTTATTTCAGGATTTTGTCCTAATCAACCCCTTAAGGGGTGTATCTACAAACGGGGTGAATTATACATCCCGTTGTATTTCCTGTGTTTGTTGAGTTATAAAATTTCTCTTTGGCACATAAGTATCTTTTTAAAATATCCCTAAATAATATTGACAGTTTTTTAAAATTACATTACAATAAAGGGTGAAAAGGGGTGAAATGTTAATTCAAGGATTTCTTAATATCTCTTAGGACCAATAAGATACCGACTTGGTTTTTACTTACAAAGATTACCCATACAAATGCCGAAAAACTTATTTCAGGATTTTGTCCTAATCAACCCCTAAAGGGGTGAATCTACAAACGGGGTGAATTATACATCCCGTCGTATTTCTTGTGTTTGTCTAGTTATAAAACTTATTTTTTGCACATAGGTGTCTTTTTAAAATATCTCGAAATAGTATTGACAGTTTTTTAAAATTACATCCCTAAAGGGTGAAACGGGCTGAAATGTTAATTCAAGGATTCCCTTATATCTCTTAGGACCAATAAGATACCGACTTGGTTGTTACTTACAAAGATTACTTATACAAATGCCGAAAAACTTATTTCAGGATTTTGTCCTAATCAACCCCTTAAGGGGTGTATCTACAAACGGGGTGAATTATACATCCCGTTGTATTTCCTGTGTTTGTTGAGTTATAAAATTTCTCTTTGGCACATAAGTATCTTTTTAAAATATCCCTAAATAATATTGACAGTTTTTTAAAATTACATTACAATAAAGGGTGAAAAGGGGTGAAATGTTAATTCAAGGATTTCTTAATATCTCTTAGGACCAATAAGATACCGACTTGGTTTTTACTTACAAAGATTACCCATACAAATGCCGAAAAACTTATTTCAGGATTTTGCCCTAATCAACCCCGAAAGGAGTGAATCTCCCATTGGGGTGAATTATACATGCAGTCATTTTTTCTGTGTTGGTTGACTTATAACATACCTTTTTGGCACATAGCTGTCTTTTTTAAATATCTCGAAATAGTTTTCACGGTTATTTTAATTTCCGCCTAAAGGGTTAAAAGGGGTGAAATGAGATTTCAATGATTTTCTAATATCTCTGAGGACCAATAAAATATCGATTTGGTTTTTGCTTATAAAAATTACTAATACAAAGGCCGAAAAACCTATTTCAGGATTTTGTCCTAATCAACACCTAAAAGGGTGAATCTTCATTTGGACTTAATTATACATCCCGTCGTATTTCCTGTATTTGTTGAGTCATAACAATTATTTTTGGCTGATGGTTGTTTTTTTTTTTAATATCTCGAAATGGTTTTGAAATTTTTTTAAAATTGCATCCCTAAAGGGGGAAATGTGATTTCAAGGATTCCTTAAAATTTCTTAGGACCAATAAGTTATGAGCGATTTGATTTTTGCTTATAAAGATTACCTATACAAATGCCAAAAACTTATTTCAGTATTTTATCCTAATCGACCCCTTAAGGGGTGAATCTACATTCGGGGTGAATTATACGTCCTGTCGTATTTCCTGTGTTTGTTTAGTCATAACATTCCTTTTTGGCACATAGATGTCTTTTTAAAATACCTCGAAATAATTTTGACAGTTTTTTAAAATTTCATCCTTAAAGGGGTAAATGGGTATTTTTTATTCGATAGAACGTTTTTTGGACATAAATACATGAAATTCGCAAAATATATTCCACTAAGAAGTGATTTTTTGAAAGTAGACTTCTATGGGGGTAAAAGGGGGGGTGAAATATGATTTCAGGAATTCCTCAATATCTCTTAGATAGTAACCTCAAAGGTTACTCATAGAAATGTTAGCAAAAAAAATTCAGGATTTTGCCCTAATCAACCCCTAAAGGCATGAATCTATATTCGGGGAGAATTATAGAAACCTTACATAGGTTTCTATTAAATAGAAACCTACTTAGCTTTCTTTTTGAAATATAGGAAGCGTGTTGACATTTTTTTAAAATTTATCCCTAACGGGATTCAATGGTATTTTTTATTCGATAGATCGTCTCTTGACATAGAGACATGAAATTCGGGAAATATATTCCTTCCATGACGTAAGCACCCAGTAATATTAAACTTTTCAAAATTCTAAGGGGGTGAAAAGGGCTGAAATTTGATTTCACGGATTCCTCAATATCTCTTAGGACTATTGAGATATTGACTTGGTTTTTGCTTACAAAAGTTACCCATACTTAGTTAAACTTAATTTTATTTTAAAATTTTACCCTAACCAACCCCAAAAAGGGTGACTCAGCCTTCAGGGTATAGAACCCTTCGTATTTCCTTCGTTTGTTCGTAAGAACCCACTACGAAGGGATTTCTTGAAGTTCGACCTCTATGTGGTGAAAAAGAGTAAAATGTTTTTTCACGGATTCCTCAATATCTCTTAGGACAAATGAGATATCGACTAGGTTTTTGCTTATAAATGTTACCCATACACATGTTTAAAAACAAACTGAGTATTTTACACTAATGACACTAACGAGATCGTCAATATACCGTAGCGAAGCACGGATGCTCAGCTACTCATCTATATATATAAAATCGTAACTAAGCTACCTACTCATAATCAACGCCCAGCCCAAACTACTGAACATACAATCATGAAATTCGGCGAGTATATTCCCTCCATGACGTAAGCACCCACTAAGAACGGATTTTTCGAAACTCATCCTCTAAGTGGGTGAAAAGAGGGTTAAAAGGGGTAAAATGTGGCTTCACGGTTTTCTTAATATCTCTTAGGTCCAATAAGATATCGACTTGGTTTTAGCTTACAAAGATTACTCATGTAAATATTAAAAAACGTATTTCAGGATTTTGTTCTAATCGACCCCTAAAGGGGTGAATCTACAATCAGGGTGAATTATAGAACCCTTCGCATCTTCTGTGTTTATTGTGTTATAACATTCATTTTTGGCATATAGGTGTCTTTTTAAAATATTTAGAAAGTGTTTTGACCGTTTTTTAAATTTCACCCCTAAAGGGGTAAATTGGTATTTTTTATTCGATAGAATTTCGTCTAGATGAAGAAACATAAAATTCGGGGAGTATATCCCTTTTATGACTTAAGAACCCCCTAAGAAATGATTTTTCGAAATTCAACCTCTGAGAGGTGAAAAGGAGTTAAAAGTGTTTTCAGGGATTCCTCAGTATATTTTAGGTCAAGAATATATCGCCTTGCTTTTGCTTACAAAGACTACCCACATAAATGTTGAAAAACCGTTTTTCAACATTTATGTGGGGAACATTTTCAGGTTTTTGTACTAATCAACCCCTAAAGGGGTGAATCTACAATCAAGGTGAATTATGGAACCCTTCGCATCTTCTGTGTTTGTTGTGTTATAAAATTTCTTTTAGGCCTATAGGTGTCTTTTTAAAATATTTAAAAAGTGTATTGACCTTTCTTTTAAATTTCACCCCTAAAGGGGTAAATTGGTAGAATGTCGTCTAGACAGAGAAACATAAAATTCGGGGAGTATATCCCTTTTATGACTTAACAACCCCCTAAGAAATGATTTTTGGAAATTCAACCCCTAAGGGGTGAAATGGGGTAAAATGTGTTTTCACGGACTCCTCAATATCTCACAGGTCCAATAATATATCGCCTTCATTTTTGCTTCTAAATATTATCCATATAAATGTTGAAAAACCTATTTCAGGATTTTGTCCTATTTATCCCCTAATAGGGTGAATCTACAATCAGGGAGAATTATAGAACCCGACGTATTTCCTTTGTTTGTTGAGTTATTAAATTCCTATTTGGCATATAGATGTCTTTCTAAAATATCTCGAAATGGTATTGACAGTTTTTCAAAATTTCACCCCTAAAGAGGTAAAAGGATATTTTTTATTTGATAGAACATCCCTTGGGCATAGATACATTATATTCGCAAAGTATATTCCCTCCATGAGGTAAGCATACACTAAGACGGGATTTTTCGAAATTCAACCCCTAAGGGGTGAAATGTAATTTCAAGGATTCTTAAATATCTCTACGGACCAATAAGATATCGTCTTGATTTTTCTTAATTAAGAAAAGATTACCCATATAAATGTTGAAAAACCTATTTCAGGATTTTGTTCTAATCACCCCTAAAGTGGTGAATTTCCGAACAGGGTTAATTATACAACCCATCATATTCCCTGTGTTTGTTGAGTTATAAAATTCCTTTTGGCATATAGGTGTCTTCCAAATATCTTGAAATGGTATTGACAGTTTTTAAAATTTCACCCTAAAGGGGTAAATGGATATTTTTTACTCGATAGAACGTCCTCTGTACAAGATACATGACATTCGTAAAGTATATTCCCTGTATGACGTAAGTTCCCATTAAGACGGTATTTTTCGAAATTCAACCCCTAAGGGCTGAAATGTGATATCAAGGATTCCTTAATATTTCTTAGTAACAATAAGATATCGACTTGGCTTTTACTTATAATGATTAACCATACAAATGCCGAAAATTTTATTCCTGGATTCTTTCCTAATCAACCCCTAAAGGGGTAAATCTATAATCGGGGTGAATTATACAACCCGTCGTATTTCCTGTGTTTATTAGGTTATAACATTCATTTTTGGCACACCGGTGTCTTTTTTAAATATCTCGAGATAGTTTTGACAGTCTTTTAAAATTTCACCTCTAAATGTAAACGGGGGGGGGGGAGTATAAATGGGTATTTATATTCGATAGAACTTCCCTTGGCTATAGAGACATGAAATTCGGGAAGTATATTCCTTCCGTGATGTAAGGTTAGCCATACAAATTTTTGAAACAGTAATTCAGGATTTTGCTCTAATCAACCCCTAAAGTGGTAAATCTACATTTGGGGTGAATTATAGAAACCTTTGTATTTCCTGAGTTATAACATTCCATTTTGGTACATAATTTTTTATTTAAAATATTTAGAAAGCGTTTTGAAAGTTTTTTAAATATCATCCCTAAAGGGGAAAATTGGTATTTTTTATTTGAAAGAACGTCCCTTGACATAGAGATATGAAATTCAGGAAATATATTCCCTTCATGTCGCAAGCACCCTCTTATATGGAATTTTTCGAAATTCGACCCCTAGGGGATGAAAAGTGATAAAATGTTTTTCCTCGGATTCTTCATTATATTGATTTAGATTTTGCTTACAATTTTATCCGTATATGTGTTTAAAAATTAAATTCAGGATTTTGCTCTAATCATCAATCCCTAAAGGGGCGATTCTAGATTTGGGGTGAATTATAAAACCCTTTGTAGCTTCCGTCTTTGTTGTGCTTTTTCGCGATTAGGTGTCATTTTAATATAATTAGTTTCAAGATCATTTCATTTTGACCGTTTTTTTTTTTTATATTTCAACCCTAAATTGCATTCTTTATATTTCCCTAAATTTCATTGGTACATTGGTATTTTTTAATAGACAATTGAAATTCGGGGACTATATTTCTTCCATGACGTAAGCAACCACTAAGAAGAGATTTCTCGAAATTCGACCCCTAGGGGGTGAAAAAAGATTTCTTAATATCTTTCGTTGAAATAACGACTTGCTTTTTACTTAATATAGTTACCCGTACGCATGTATAAAAATTTTGCTTAGAATTTTGCTTCAATCAACAAATCACGGGGCGAATCTACATTAAATCAGGGCGACTTATAAAATGTTTCGTGTAACTTATTTGTTTGTTGAGTTATAACATTCCTTTTTGGTATATATACATATATATATATATATATATATATATATATATATATATATATATATATATATATATATATATATATATATATATATATATAAGAAGAATAATGAAATTATTTTGAATTAACAATTATAAATGTATTTAATAATGAAAATTGATATCAAAAATACAACCTCCCCGGGAATATACACTGTTCCCGGGGAGGTTGTATTTTTGATATCAATTTTCATTATTATATATATATATATATGTAAACAAATAAGGGATTGGTTGTTTAAATAAAACTCAGTTGTTCACAGACTATTTTATTCTAGGTATTCACTCTTACAACGTAAGAAAACATCTGATCTCTCTATCAAATTCTACGTGTGTTTTATAAAAACCAATTAGTGTAATGAGCCGTCATCATTATCGTTAATGAGTTGTCATCATTAGCGGGTCCAGATTAGCGGGTGGAAGGCTAGATGCTAACACGGCCGTCCTGCTCCTGGCGTGTCCTCACGTCCTTTCTGTAGACGAATATCTGGTAAATGATGATGTGGTAGATGACAACAGGGGATCATGTAGGCCTTAGAATTTTCTGAAAGTCTTCAAAAAGATTAGAAAAGATTTAAGGTCCAATATCATTGACCATTTAAGATCCCTGATCATTTAATAATAATAATAATAATAATAATAATAATAATAATAATAATAATAATAACTTTATTTACATTTTTTACATTGACCTATGTTATAAATGTAAATAAGAAAATTTATTTCCAAAACCTATTATAATTTCTTAGACCTAATTTTTATACTTATTATCAATTTTATTTATATATACTATTTTTATCATTCTGTCCAGCATCACTAAGCTGAAGCTTGTCGCAATGTCTGGACAGAATAATGAACAAATTAACAGACTCAATGATAATAATTACATGTTATTATATAGTAATATACATATATTGAATAAATAATGCAATGGTTTCACTAGGGCATGTGCACAAGCTTTGATTATATATTAGGAATAAGGTCTTCCCCTATAGAGGATCTTGGTTTTAGTGTGTTGATAGTACGACGAAAACTGGTTTGGGTTTGTGGAGATGTTGGACTCACATTCTTTTAGGTAATCTAGGTGTATTATTTTGATGTTGACAGCGACCTGGTTTTTGGCACGCAATCATCAAGTATTGTATAAATTATGCAATAAATGTTGTCAACTTCTGCATCAGCATTTTCGGTATTGTGATTTGTTAGTTCCGCATTCCAGTCAGTTGTAATAAGTGCCCTATATAATTTTTCAAAGTCAGCAATTTTGAAGTTGTATTTGTAATTGTTACGTGTTAGTTTTTCTTGTGAAATACTATACTTAATTTTGAAATGTAGGGCCAGATGAGACTTATCTTCACATATTAATTGGTCCAATGAGTGATGTGTCCGGGTTTCCAAATTCAATCAAATTAAAAATCAATTTTTTTCATTTCTGTTTCCAACTTCTTTTTATAAACTGAACACTCGGAGCTCCAGACGGGGTGGTTGACATCAAGTCTCATCTTTAATTTGTTAACTACATATACGCAGTTACTGCACTTTATTTCTGCATCTTCACAACGACAGTTGGACAATTCATGATTGCCAGTACACTTCGGGCATGATGTATCGCTTCTGCAAACCTGGGCTTTGTGTCCATACTTGTTACATTTAAAACATCTTTCAATATTTATTGCGCCATATACTCTGCATCTATCCCAGCCGATATTCACTCTTCCTTCTTCGGTCAGCCTGAAGTAAGATTCACCATCGACTTCCAAGTACGCCATAAATTTATGATTGTTTCGGTTGTCTTTAGCGATATGAACAACCTTTACCGTAGCTTTATTGTTCAAACAATCATTTTGAGCTAATATTTTGTATTCTATGTCTTCAGGTTCTAGTTTCTCAGATAGGCCGAATATTTTAACCCTTGGAGCTTTCTTCTTTGGCACGGTTGCTACATAGTCTGTGCCTAACTTTCGGTAACAGATTCTCTCAAGTTGTCTATTGCTTGTTGGTTCTTACATTCAATTGCTATCCCACCCTTGCTGATATTTCTTACACCTAGAACTGAGGCTGTTAGAGGGTCAATGTTTTTCCTAATAGCTTCTTTGGTAATATCACTTCTCTGGTCGGATTTTTTCGGTTTGATTACTAGAACAGGATCTGATTTAACTTTAGATTTTAGTTTGTCAGCATATGACACAGCTTCACTTCGCATCTCGTTGTTTGCTTGAACATCTTCAGATATTTTTGCGATGAGTTTTTCCGTCGCTTCAGTTTTCCTGTCCAAATTCTCCTCGGTCCGCTGTACTTTTCTATCCACAACTTTAAGAGCTTCTTCCTGTTGACATATCTTGTCGTGAATTGCTTCCAACAGGTTTTTCATGGACCGTCCCTTACGCTCGATGCAATCTCCGCAGAACCAGCCAATGCACGCATTCGTCGTTATGAACTTCCATTCATTATCTGGAAGACTCGCGCACTTAGAATGAAATGTGCGTTCACATATCCCAGAACAAATCACCAACTTATCAGTTCTCTTCACATCTGCTTTGCATTTTACACATGTCGCCATCGACATCTTAAATATTGTTGCACATGTATAATGCTATTATAATAATTGCATATTTGCCAACATAGCAATATTATCGCAGGTATTTCAACACGTCCGCACTCTACGAAGGTTCAAACGCTAACTTAAGATCCACACCATTGACCATTTAAGATCCACACCATTGACCATTTAAGATCCACACCACATTCGAGGATTCAACTGGCAGAGACGATCCCTGACCATTCAACTGCTCTCAACTGGCAGGTTGGTCCCTAATCGTTCAACTGCCCTCAACACGACCAGTGTGTCTTGCGGTACTCGACAAGCTATCAATTCTCAACTCAACTATCCATCAGTTTATTTCATTACAGATTGTCTACAGTACCCAACAAGCTCAGTGACTGTCGCTTCTTCATACTCAGTGCATTCACAAAGCAAAAACGACCAGTGTGTCTTGCGGTACTCAACAAGCTCAGTGACTGTCGCTGCTACATAATCAAACTAATGAAACTTCTCTTACCATTTTACTCATGTTCTAACTATTACCTTCATACAATTTGTCCATAAACAGAATACCGCTCGTCCCTTCTGACAACTTTTTTGTATTTCTACTTCATTACTGGAACAATTTTATTCATCATCTAAAGATTTTCCTACATGTAAGTTGTCTCTCCCTAAATAAAACAACGCTTGTCCATTTTCATCAATACATTTGCTATTTCGTCTTAACTGCACCTCAATCTGTTGTCAATAGCTAAGTATAAATTCCATTAGGAAATAGCTTTTCCAGACGTAACTAGTTTGATAGCACGAATAATACCTAGAAAAATTATAGCCTGCAAAAGTCTTTCATCTGAAAACGTCGGAAAACGTTTTCAAACGTTTCGTTTTCTTTCCACGGTGGAAGTTCCACCAATGTGTTCCACCATAATCACTTATTATTTGTAATAATTGAAACGTATCACTTGCGTTTTTCACTTTCAAACTACTATCTTAGACAAACAATATTTTCATACCCATTTGTTCCATTTTTCCCATTCACAAGCAGAAACGTTTTCGAACGTTCGCCTTTGCAAATTGATTAAATAAGTTTTTCATGAACAAAATTGCATAATTAACTTTTGTAACTGTTCAAGCACATAAACTTAAATTCAATAATATCCGAAATAACGCAGACAGGTAATAATTTATCACATCACTATTTGTCACTTAATCATCAAATTAATAATTTAAACAAAACACTGCAAAAATGCAACAAAGCAAGATCCCAATAAAATAACAAAATATTATTAAGACGTGCATGATTCCCATTCACAAGCAGAAACGTTGACTCGATCCCACTTCTGATGTAAACAAATAAGGGATTGGTTGTTTAAATAAAACTCATGTTGTTCACAGACTATTTTATTCTAGGTATTCACTCTTACAACGTAAGAAAACATCTGATCTCTCTATCAAATTCTACGTGTGTTTTATAAAAACCAATTAGTGTAATGAAACGTCATCATTATCGTTAATGAGTTGTCATTATTAGTGGGTCCAGATTAGCGGGTGGAAGGCTAGATGCTAACATATATATATATATATTTCTTATCTTCAGAAAGTGTTTTAAAAGTTTTTTTTTATCTATAAAGGGGTAAATAGGTATAATTTTGATTAGATACATGGAATTCCGGGAACATATTCCTTCCATAACGTAAGCATCGAACCCTTTATATCTCCTGTGCTTCTTGAGTTATAACATTCCTTTCTGGGATATAGGTGACTTTTTAAAATCTTTCGATAGTGTTCTAACAGTTTTTTAAATTTCATTCCTAAAGAATTTTTTATTAGAAATAAGAAATTCCAAGAGTACATTTCTCGATATAACGTAAGAACGCACTAAGAAAGGATTTTTCGACCCATATGAGGTGAAAAGGAGTAAAAATTTTTTTTTTCACGGATTCCTCAGTTTCTTTTAGGACAGATGAGATATCGACTAGGTTTTTGCTTATAAAAGTTACCCGTGCACATGTTTAGAAACAAACTACGAATTTTATTTGTCCTTAGTATGAACCTCTAACGGGGTGAATCTACATCTGAGGAGAGAGTCAGCAATGTGATCTATAAAGAACTATGACTTATTATAATTGCACGATGATGGCAAACCGTCAATAAACCGTAGCGAAGCACGGGTACTCAGCTAGTCACTTATATAAAGAAATAATATATTAAAATGACATCTGGGTATATAATACTTCAAGATTTAACACAATTAAAATTACGCGATTACTAAATATCGAATATTATTCTGTCTTATCTATCCTCCTAATACTTTTTACTTTATACTTTCGTTAATATAGTTAGTAAAATAGTTACTAACATACAGTTTCCAGAATTAAAATAACCAAACTGCTTAACAGATCTATCCTCACCCTGAAAACTTATTTGAACGTATCTACAGATAGGTTTAACATTTAAAACGTTCGAACGACTCTTAAAATATATTTTGATAACTCAAAACTGGTTCTTACTTTCTTAATTCTTACTTTCTTTTCCGTTTAATAGCATTTTTAACTGAAGGCAATTTTATGGTCAGCAAAAATTTTCAAAATTTATGAAAATGTGTTAAAACCTTAAAAAACTGCATTATTTTTAACAAATCTTATGTATTTTTTACACATTTCATCAATTTTATTAATAAAATACCTTCAACTGTAGGTTTTTCAATGCAGTTTTGGTCTGAAATCGTCTTCCGAATAGTAAAAATATGAATAAGCATGTTTTATCGTCTGATAAAACCTGTCCGTGCTGATCAATGGTGACTTTCATCGACACGGATTCGAGGAAAAAATGCATGATTTTTATCAATAATAATTAGTCAGTACCCCCTGTCGAAATAAAATTAAGCCTAAACACTAAAAAAATATCACAAGGATAAGACGGCGGTTCATTTTCCTCGCTCCGCGTTACCGGAAAAATGAAGATACACCAGAAGTTGAATAGAACATACATACCAACACTTGTACAATATAATAAGAGACTCTAATTTATAACAATGGGGAAATCAATCAAAATGATGGGACTATAATATAGGTAAGACAACACCTGCAGGCTGAATATAAAATAATTCAGTTAGGAATGATAAAAGCAATAAAACTTCAAATATCCAATGTCCTGAAGTATGAACTAATTATTACTGGACTATATAAAGCCCACCCAGAATCGGATGACGTATTTGTAAAAAACCTAAATAAATACTTAAAAGAATATAGTGCTTTTAAACATCACATAATAATAGGTGACATCATCATGGATCTTTTAAATCAACATACAAATACAGAACAATATTTAAATACATTGTACGAACACGGATTTATATCAACTATAAATAAGCCAACTAGGGAACATAACAACTCAAAAACATGTATAGATCATATTCACCTGAAAACAAACATAGATACAAGTAGGGTAAAAGCCGCTGTCTTAAAAACATGTATGACTAACCACTACCCTGTTCTCATACAAATCAGCAACAGAAATCCAGACGCCCTAGTTAAAAAACCTATATGGGCTGTAAAAATAAAAACCGACTATCCCCTATTAAAAAAACTAATTTCTGAGGAATCACATATATGAAGAAAAGGATGTAAACGCTTGTACTGAATAATTTGTGCAAAAAATACATAACTACCTCAAGATTGCAACAAAGACAAGCAAACCAACAAAGCATAAAAAGCGAAAGCCATGGATAACATCAGGGCTAATACAATCAATAAATACGAGAAACAAGATGTACCAAACTTGATGAAAAATCCGACCAACACTGTAGTAAAAAATGAGTACAAAAAATATCGTAATTTTCTTACCTCATTAATTGATAAACAGAATTACTATAAAACAGATATTAACAAAAATCAACACTGCCCAAAATCGCTGTGGACTGCAGTCAACGATTACATCGGTAAAAGCAAAAA
Source organism: Liopterus haemorrhoidalis (assembly GCA_963971575.1). Classification (NCBI taxonomy): domain Eukaryota; kingdom Metazoa; phylum Arthropoda; class Insecta; order Coleoptera; family Dytiscidae; genus Liopterus; species Liopterus haemorrhoidalis. The sequence continues at coordinate 17,673,937 of OZ020619.1, forward strand.
TAAACACAGAGCCATAGATAAACTAAAAACAGAGTCCAACAACATAATTACTGAAGAGAGAGACATTTCTAACCATTTCAATAGTTACTTTGCAAATGTTGGGAAATCACTCACAGAAAAAAATAAATTTAAAGAAAACATAAACTTTAACAATGATGAGGAGGTGACAAAGACCATATTCCTATCCCCAACAGATGAAAATGAAATAAAAACATCATTACATCATTACATCATTTAAATCAAATAAAGCAGCAGGACCTGATCAAATATCACCATGGGTGTTGAAGGAGATTCGTGAGTACATTTCAAAACCCCTGGTACACCTAATAAATTTAATTTTCACTGAAGGATATTGCCCCTTGGTCTTCAAACAGGCTCTTGTTGTACCTGTTTACAAAAATGGCGAAAAACATGATGTTACCAATTACAGACCAATGTCGCTCACATCTTATTTATCGAAAATCTTCGAAAATTGTCTGAAAACTAGAATTTTAACATTCCTGGAAAAAATGTAGATACTGAATAATATGCAGTTTGGTTTCAGACCAGGTAAATCCACAAAGGACGCAGTGGGAGTACTTATGAAATCAGCCTATAATGCTCTTGATAAAAATATACCAGCTCTTGCGGTGTTTATTGATCTGAGCAAGGCTTTTGATACTCTGTTGCTTCAAAAATTAAGGAAAATCGGGATACGCGGAAAGGCATATACAATTCTTGAATCGTTCATTAGGGGAAGAACACAAAGAACAAAAATCGGCGATACAAGGTACAATTCTGGGACCACTTTTATTCGTCATTTATGTAAATGATCTTCTTAGCCTCCATACAAAAGGAAAGATTATTTCATATGCGGACGACACAGTTATTTTTTACCAGAGTCCAACATGGGAGAAACTATTAAATACTGTAAGTAATGATCTAAATACTGTATTCAATTGGTTCCGAGAAAATCTGCTTACGGTTAATATTAATAAAACTAAATTTGTACCGTTTGGATGTTATACAGACAGTATACCTGACTTAATGGCGATAAAGATTCATGTTAAACTCTGTGACCACACAAATTGTGCTTGTTTTCAAATAGAACGCTCTAATCACCTTCTCTACTTAGGAATTCATATCGACCAACATCTAAAGTGGGATATATTGAAATATAGAGACTCTGATGATCTCAATAATACCATGGATACACCAGTATGGCAAGAGATAGAAGTTTTATACATGTATCCATGGAAATATAAAATATGTAATAAGTGACGTGTAAATATTTCTAAAAGATAAAAATGTCATTAATAAATTATTATTAATATTTATTTACTTTCTTTAATTTGTTCAGCTTCAGTTATACTATTAATAATAACAGGTTATGGGCCCAGTAGAAAGAAGCTTCAACCTAAATCATTTGAATGCATTTTAATGGGATACTCAACAGAATCAAAGGCATATCGTTTGTGGGACCCAGTTAGAAGAATTATTATAATTTCAAGAGACGTCAAGTTCAACGAAAACTTTGACAATTTAGAAAATGAAAATATGGAAGAAGCAAATAATGAAGAGAAACCTTACGTAACAGATAATTTTTGGTTTAAATTAGAAAAAGAAGAGAAAGATAAAAACAAAACTTCAAATCCAGTTGATGAAGAAATTAATATAGAATCAGAAAATATAATTGTAGTACCAGAAAGTAATGAACAATTAGAAAACGTATCAATAAAACGAGGACGAGGTAGACCAAAATTATTGAAAACTGGACAAAAAGAAAGACCCAAGAAACAATATTCTTCAGTAGAAGTTAACAATATAAATCATGGAGAAAATGAGCCGGAGCCGGATCCGATGTCTGTAGAAGAAGCACTAGAAAGTCGCAATGGCGAAGAATCGCGGATTGCAATGGAAAATGAATACAAGTCCATCATGGAAAATGATACATGGGAATTAGTCAATTTACCCAAAGGTCGCAAAGCAATTGGCTGTAAATGGGTACTCAGAACCAAATATGCCCCTGACGGTAGAGTCGCAAGATACAAAGCAAGATTAGTAGCTAAAGGTTATTCTCAAATAGAAGGAATAGATTTTCTGGAAACTTACGCACCTGTTGTCCGAATGAGCTCTATAAGAATGCTATTAGCTTTAGCCGCAAAATATAAGTTTTTGGTACATCAAATGGACGTTACAACAGCCTATTTAAATGGCGAATTAAATGAAGAGATATACATGAAGCAACCATCATATTTTGAAAAAGGGGGTAACAAAGTTGGAAAATTACGAAAATCTTTATACGGACTTCGCCAATCTGGAAGAGAATGGTACAAAAAGCTTGACGGAAAATTGTGCAAATTTGGTTTTAACAGATCTACTTACGATGAATGCGTATACATAAAAAGAGTAGAAAGAGATTTAATTATTGTTACAGTATACGTAGATGATCTTTTACTGTTTTCTAGAAATGTAAAACTGATAAACGATGTAAAATCAAATTTTAAAATGAAAGATGAAGGTCCCGTTCATTTTTGCTTGGGCATATCTATAGTACAAGAAAAAAATTGAACTATAAGATTAAATCAATCTAAATATATTAAAGACGTATTAAAAAGATTCAAAATGGAAGATTGTAAAGCTGTTTCGACACCGCTATGTTCAGGTGCTACATTAAATAAAGGTTCTAAAGAAAATAAAAATGATAGCGTAGATAAATTTTTTATCAGTCTATAATTGGTTCCCTGATGTATATTGCTACATGCACAAGACCAGATATCGCTTATGCTGTAAGTTCACTCAGTCAATACAACTCAGATCCTAGAAATCTGCATTTAGTAGCAGCCAAAAGAGTGTTAAGATATCTAAAAGGCACAGAAAATTTAAATTTGACATATGTAGCTAATGACAAACCAATCCTAGGATACAGTTACGCAGATTGGGGAGGAGACCAAGATGATAAAAAATCATATGGAGATTACGTTTTCTTACTCGCAGGAGGATCAACATCATGGCAAGCCCGAAAACAAAGATCAGTGTCGCTATCAAGCACGGAAGCTGAATACATGGCACTTACACAGGTCACAAAGGAAGCAATTTATCTTAGAGATTTTCTAAATGAATTAAATTATGAAGTCGGACAAAATAAAATGACGATTTTTGACGACAATCAGAGTGCCATAAAACTTGTGAAGAACAATGGATTTCATTCTCGTACGAAACATATAGCCATACAATACCATTTTGTAAGAGAAAAGTATGAACAAAATTTAATTGACATAAATTATAAGCCAACAGAAGATATGGTGGCCGATGTTTTCACAAAAGGACTAATTAGATTCAAGAATGAAAAATGCGTGAAAGAAATGGGATTATCTGAAATCATCATTGTGAGAGAGTATTAAAATATCGAGACTCTGATGATCTCAATAATACCATGGATACACCACTATGGAAAGAGATAGAGGTTTTATACATGTATCCATGGAAATTTAAAAAATATAAGTAATAAGTGACGTGTAAATATTTCTAAAAGATAAAAATGTCATTAATAAATTATTATTAATATTTATTTACTTTCTTTAATTTGTTAGCTTCAGCCAATGGCGTAGCCAGAGGGGGGGCTAGGGGGCTGCAGCCCCCTCCGTCCTTCAAGGCGAAGCCTCACGTGAGCTGATAATAGTGCAAATTTGCGTTGGATTATACAACAACGAAAATAGCAGCATCTTAATTAAATTTCATGTCTAAATTGAAATATTCGGTTTTTAGCAAAAAAAAATTGTGTTGCTGAAACTATAGTTTCATTATTTGAAATTCAAATAAACAGTAACTGTCCATAATCCCGCCTTAGAATAGTCGTCCAGTTAATTTGATGCTTTGCCGTCGCTTTAAAAGGTTGAATATTGTATTGGGCTAGCCCGGCTAGCATTGAACGTTTACGCGCGAAACATCACAACCGTCCAGTCACACCACACCGTTTATATACACGTGGCTGCTGTGAAATGCAAATTGTAATATTTTGTTACATATAATTTATTTGATTCGTGCTTACATGTTACATCTGGAGATCTATAGTAGATGAGTGTATTTAACTGATGTAAGTTTGTTTATTTAACCTTCGTGTCACCATGCTATTTCGTCCGCGCGATCCCATGGATGGATTTTTTCTTCCCAAAATTTCGAACAAATAACTATTCCAAGAGTAATCTCTAATCAAATATATCGAAACAACAATACTTCGAGTTCACCTGAAGCATATTACAGGACAACTATTTTTATTCCCATATAAGCTCCCAGTTAAATGCTAGGTTTTTGAAACATAAAGAAATATTAGAATCATTCCAGTGTTTAATACACACAGGCAATTTTCCGACAACAGAAGATAAGAACCATCTAAGACGTTTAGCTAACTTTTATGAGGATGATTTAAATTATACCAATGAAGAGGTTCTAATGAATGAATATATTTCGGAATTTCTGGCTACGCCCCTGGCTTCAGACATACTATTAATAATAACAGGATATGCATGCAGCACAATTAGCTAAAAAACTTAGATACCTATTAGCAATATTTAACAAATTAGTGCCTATCTTATGCAGATCTAACTTAATCAGAATATATCATGCACTGTTTTTATCCGTACTAAAATATGGTATCCTAGCCTGGGGAGGGTCATATGAAAATGTGATAAAGCCTCTTGACAGAATTCATAACAGGGTTCTCAAGAAGATTTTCAATAAACCACTACAACATCCATCAGTTGATCTGTACAAATTCAACAAGCTTCTGACTATAAGATTACTGTACTGCTAAGCTACAGTTTTATACCATGTCAAAAATAATCACTTTCAACGAAAACAAAACCCAAAACAGACTAGAGCTTTGGATAAAGATCAAGTCTTGGTGCCAAGAAATAAGACGACGGACAACGATGTTTCGACTTCTTTGCTGTGAAAGTATATAATCTACTTCCCAGTAGCATTACATCTGTAACGTACCGTAAACACTTCAAATCAAAAATGACTGACTGGTTAATAAATATGGATACTGATACTATTTCACAGCTTTTCCATATATAGATTTACTGTTAAATTTCAAATTTCATTAAATTTTGCCTAGATTATTATAATTATTATTACCATTTAAAATTTAAAATGTAAAATTTATATACATAAACAAACTCTGTCCCCACTCACAAACAGCTTAAGTGCTTATATGGAGTATTATATTAGTCAAAGATAATTTATTATATTTAAAATAACAAAACTTGTAAATAACTTGTAAATTTTTTTGAAAAATAAATTTATTATTATTATTATATTATTATTATAACAAAAACAACAAAAACAACAAAAACAACAAAAACAACAAAAACAACAAAAACAACAAAAACAACAAAAACAACAAAAACAACAAAAACAACAAAAACAAAAACAAAAACAAAAAAAACAAAAACAAAAAAAACAAAAACAACAAAAACAAAAACAATAAAAACGAAAACAAAAATAACAAAAAAACAAAAACAAAAAAAACAAAAACAAAAATAACAAAAAAAAACAAAAACAAAAACAACCAAAACAAAAACAACAAAAACCAAAACAAAAACAACAAAAACAAAAACCAAAACAACAAAAACATAACCCCGCAGAGGAAGTTCATAATGGCTGTTGTCGATGCAAGCCTCCGAGTTTCAAGTCACTTCGCGCGTCACTCATGACAGTTTCATATTATATTGTACATCGCCAGATTCCGTGAGACTTCAGCAATCTTGTGATAACCGCGAATCTAAATTATTCGCGATACCATTAGAGTTATTAACGTACTTAGTTTTTTAACATTTTCAACCAATCACAAACAACCCTTAGAGCAATAAACCACATTCCGTCACCAAACATCGTATAAAAAAACGGTCAACACCTGATCATATCGAGCTTTTGGGCCTGATGATCCCACGTACCCTGAATCACGTATCATCATTTGGGAGGAGACAGTTCAGAGAAGCCGATTGTGGGAATAGGCTTATCTGTTGTCTCTTTTATCACCCACTTAAATTCCTACCCACGTGTTTGCCGTGCGTGGAGACCCGTAACGCCGGAGAAGAGGATCCTGGTCGGAGAAGGGAGACTGCTGCCCTCGGACAGAATGATCCCAACATGCCTTCTTTGGCCTCAGATTCGGCAGAACGGGAGGCTGAGTCTGGTCAACTCAGTCAATCGGCTGGTGTCACAGTTCATGGATAGATTGGCTCCACTACTGTATCGTGGATGCCGGGGTAATGAATGCTGTGCCAGTAGACAAGTATATGCGGCCAACGTCCCCGGTGTGGGGCTCCCTGATGGGTGGGCTTGGCAGGGTGATGAAACTTAATATACGGGTATGGCGACTACCCGGAGGGATAAAAATTTCTTAAATTCCGTCAAAGTTGAGAGTAAACTCCGTAAAAAATCAAACAAGAGACCTCGTCGTGAAGCTCAGTCATCCGATGAGGGATGTGTAAGGCTTTCTCCCAAGAAGGTAGACAGTAGATCAGTTGATTTTTGTACGCCAGTGCCTCGTTTTCTTGCCGTGAAGGTGCAAGAAGACGGTAAATATTTTAAAGAGATGTCCCCCTTCTTTGTTGCCCGAACGCTGGAAAAAACGTGTCCAACTGGTATTATCGGTAAGAAAACTGTCGGATGGCACATTATTGATTGAAGCAGAAACTGAGGCCTCTCACAGATCTATGATTGATGTGAGTTTAATATTTCCAGATGACGCAAAGAGTCATCTGTAACATCTGGTTTTAGCCAGGTGGCAGCATGAGTGGGGCAGTATACAGAACGTCGAGTTGAGACAGATTGAGGGAGATGTTAAACCATGGGGTTCTTTCTGCAGGATTAACCGCAGGGAGGAAACCGCCATCACACGTCTCCGTATAGGTCACTGTTGGTGAACCCATGGATACCTCCTTCGAGGAGAAGAGTCCCCTATCTGTGAGACGTGTAACACAGATTCGTCTGTGTTACACTTTTTAACTGATTGTATACAGTTCGAGGATGTCAGGGAGAGGTTAAGCCTGTGCTATGACCAGTGGCGGCTGAGACAGGGAGGCGCTGGGATAGTGACCTCCTAAAAATTTTTAGTAAAAAAGCTAAATTTAATACTTTATTTATACTTATTTAAAATTGCATTAAAGTAGCTAGATATATCTGCATATTTTTATTTTTATTATTTCTTATTCAAAGATTTTTCGTATAAATGTTAGATTTAAAAAATTTAAATCAAGACAACAACGCTCGGAAGGACACTCCACGGAGTGTCCGAAGATACAGCGTTGCCACATGCAATATCTAATGTTCTTATCTACATATGTAGCAAAAATTTACTAGTGACGGCAACAGCGGCGAAGGTTAGTGTTGCATGCATTAGTGAATTACGGCCGGTGTTCCGTAGCTTAGTTTGGTCGTTGTGATTTGTGACAAGAACTTAAACGAGAAAATGAATCGAATGAAGCACGTTAGATTTATTAAAATATACTGTATATTTTAATAAAACTAACGTGCTTAACTATGAAACAAAATTATTAATAAAAAATCAGCTGTGGCTACCACAGGACCGACCGCCATTATAAAGTACTTGTATAAAATATATTCTAGCAGCAGAGTAGAAATAACTTGGCCTAATATTTTCTAACAGAGATATTATTTATCATGTCCATGGAAACGTTACATATAAGTATGAAAATTTGAGACTGAAAAAATTTACGACAAATTTTTCGAAATTTTTCGTTTCATGAAAAAACATCTCAAATAAAAGTTATTAGTTATTGCATTTATAGCAACTTTTGTTAAATAAATTTTTTCGAAATATTTTTCTGTTACTAAATATTCGCAAAAATCTTAAAATCGACACGATCGACACTGCCATTTTTAGTCAACCGATTTTTACCAAAAGTTGATCAACTCGTGCCATTGATCCTTTAGCCGAAATCCTTTTAGCCGAATTTGCTCTACACGGGTACACAGACAGACAGGCGGACAGACGGACGGACAGATGGACAGACGGACGGACAGACAGACCGACAGACATCATGCTAAAAATAGTCAAAACGTTATGTAGGGACCTCAATTCGTGGAGATCCATCGAAATCGGTATGATCACAATACCTCCTTTATATATGTAGGCGGTCGGTAAAAATATGGGTCCTCATCGGCCAAAATTGAATATTTCCCAACAGGATAAAAATGGAAATAGAACATTTAATAGAAAGTTTAGTGAAAAACAATATTTAAATACAAGTTGGTTGTGTGGATGTGATACATAAAATGTTTTTTTTCTTGTTCGTGTGTTTGATTTGCTCATCAGACGCATATGAAATAAAGACAGTAAATAGTGTTAAAGATATTAAACATTTCAAAGATAAAGTTCTTAAATATAATGTGTCTCATAAACATATGCAGTATTCGGTCAAATTTGCCATGCTGGGATCGGTAAATATACGATTTCAACTTGATACTGCGTATAAACGTTCAATTAAAGAACATAACGAAAAGGTTAAATCTAATATTTAAATACATGTGAATATATGTAGGTATCTGCTTAATTAATAACCAAATATGTTATGTTTTTGACTACAAAGCATTGTCTTAATAATATTGCAATTTTAATAATAATAATAATAGAAGTAATAACTACAAAAATGATAATAATAATATTGACCATAAATCTTAATAAAAGTGCCAGATTTGTCAGTTTTTCTAGTTGCAGAACATATTTTCAGGTATTTTTTATTTATTTACTTTTTTCTCGTATAATTATATTTTAATAGATATATATGGGAAAAAAAGTGTCACCCCAAATATTTTAGTCACCAGCCGCTACTGGCTATGACCTGTCATTTGCTTAAGGTGACGACAGAGTACTCATGGACAGGCTGATACTCTTCCTGAGAGAATCCAACTTACTGTTTTATGTGTGAAGCTTTGTTTTAATGTGTTCTATTTCTAAACTGCGATATTCGATGGTAATTGGCTCCTTTACAGCCTCTTACCATCACCCTGAGTCAGTTCCAATTTTCGAACAGACTTTTTTATCTTATTTATTTGTGTTTGCCTGTGCAATATTTCTTTTATTGAGTATGCGTAATTTTATTGATTTTATCTATTTATTGATTGTTAAATTTATTGCTTTTAAATGGGCTGCGTCAGGCGCAAATAGCCTTTGTTGCTGTGCGCCAAAAATTTTCACTAAGTAACTAACTAACAAACAGATCTGCAGTCAGATAGTTCGACAAATACTTCTGGACAGGGTAATATTGGCGAAACATATACTACCTCTTCTAACTGTAATCACGACAGAAACTCTTCAGAGCAAACTAATCTACACGGCAAACCGGGCCAAACAAAGCAAAATCAATCATCGCCAAATGATTCTAACATTCCAGTTAAAAAGAATATCCTAATATTAACATGCAGTCACGGTAGAAATCTAGGAACCTTTTTACAAGAAAATATGCCTGATTATTGCATCCACTGCATTTGCAAACCAGGAGCACAATTAAGGGATATTATAACAAAATAATAAATATACTTGACAATAAATTCTATAAATGGCATAATGAATATAAAAAAAGACAATACAATAAATTTAATAATTTAATGCACAATAATTTGACAAAATATAACAATATTAATAATAACAATTATATAGACATAAACAGAGACAATCAACAAATTAATAGTCAAGTGACGTGTAGTAGCAATTGTTTAAATAATAATATGAGTAATAAAGACAATAACAGTTTAGACATTTACAATCACAATAATAACTTTTAAATTTAACGAAAGAAATAATACCTTATGATATATTAAATTTACTTAATTATGGACCCAAATTTGTGGTTCCATTTAGTAAAAATTAAATTCCCATACCTCAACTTATTAGTGACGTTGAAAATATAATACATAATTTTGATGAAACAGATAATCAAGGTAGTGATAATATTAGAAGCAGAATTGTTAATATTATAACAAATCATATCAATAATTTAAAAAATAATCATATGAACAATAAATCAGAGCATAAAGTGAAAAGAAAAGAAATTCAATGACTTCAATTTCAACTGTAATAAATTAGAACAGAAAACGGCACGGCTTTACGAATTCAGGATATTTACTGATTTGGGACAAAGATTAATATTATCAGTCTTCAAAAATTGGTAAACTATCTGTCCATTCTAGGTTAAGTACAATTATTTGAATTCTGTCAACTTACAAAAATAGACGTAGTGCGCATCAATTTGTACAGATTCAAAGCAATAAATATTGGATGGTATACTACAATAATTTTACATCCGATAATTCTAAACAAAATTCTCAATGCAATAATTATCGTACGACAGATCGTACGAGATTCAAATCGAGAAATTGCATCGTGTACAACAGGCTTTAGATATGACACTTACCATATTTGTACCAATAATACTATCAAAACGAAATGGTACAAAAAAGAGATAGCATCAGATCGTTTCTTAAATTTCAATTCTTTACACATCAATCAACAAAAAATAAATACAGCATACAATTTAAAAAACAGAGCACTTAAATTAACACATCCAGACTATCATACAGAAATAAAAGTCATTATAAGTAAAATCTTAATTAACTAATAATTTTCCAAAAAAATTCACCAATAATATATTAAATACTGAGAGACCCAGAAATTCTAATGAATGTATTAATATTAAATTTTGTTCACTAACATTTATTCCAAAACTGACATAAAGATAAACATAAAGATTGTTCTCAAAAATAAGAAAATCAATATATCATACAAATATCAAAAAACGGTTAAATTATTGTTTTCAAAACTTAAAGATAAAGATCATGTTGGGGAAAAAATAATGCTATAGTAAAGGAGAATTTACTCGACAGATTGATGGATCGAGAACCGATAAAGAAATATATATCTATTTCACACAGTTTTATGTAAGGTGTGAGGAACGTATTTCTGCTTCTTACGTTCATAATTTTTGTCTTTTTTTGTTATATTTTAATATGGTAACTTCTACGTATGTCTCTTTGTATACACGCGCGCGCATTCATCTCTGGGCGGTCGCTAATGGTCTTTCCTTCTCTATGAAGAAACAAATTGTATCTCTTTCTCTATTTCTAGCTTTGTCTGTGAACAAATGATATGGCTCTATTCAAAACTGGACATTTTATTGCTATAGTTCTCTCCCATTGAACCATATGCTTTAATTAACCGTCATCTGTCAACTAAAATCTCCTTTACTATATATACTTATTAGAATGTAACAATTGTACTGCTACATATACTGTTCAAACTAAACAATATATAGAAAAAAGAATTAAACAACATAACCAAGACATAAAAAATTATAAAAATTTACCCATTCCTAATCATTGCATCGAAAATAATCATAAGTTCAATTTTGATAATTTTAAAATATTAGACACGGAAGAAAATTACCATAAAAGATTAATAAAAGAAATGATCTATATAAAAAATAATAAGAACAATACCAACATACAACAAGATGTTGAGAATTTAAACAATTGCTACAATAACATTATAAAATACATTAAAGATAATACACATGAGCGACTTTAATTTTACTTAAATTTTTGTTTCAACTAGTCATTATGCCATCTACATTCATGAAGTTCAGACCTGTGATATCGTATGACCACAGTGATATATTTTAAAGTTTTACAGTTTAACAGTTTTACCATTTTAAATTTTTAACTTTATTTATTTTTTATTTTGATTGATATGATGGTTACCATATAAACAGGGTGTTAGGTCCGGCACAATTTGAAAAATTTCTTTCGGTGATGCATTTCAGTATAAGTGCTTAAAATTAGAAAAAGTCAATGTATGAGAGTTGGTCTTCATGTAAGCAGATAAAGTATATTTGTAAGGATTGTGAGGAAAATCCATTAGAAGTAATTAAGAATAAAATAGAAATCATGCTAGAATTTGTATATAAACTAGATATGAAATTACAACAACAGGATTTAAAAATATCTGATGTAATACAAAATATTATAACAGTCAAAGAAAAGTCTGAAATAAATCAAGTAGGATTAATAAAGGAAATTAAAGAAAATATAATAGTTAAGTTTATGGGAGTCGGACAGGTGTAGAAATAAATAAAAAAGTTTATTTAACTAAGCTTACGTTTCGATTTTAATCAAATCTTCCTCAGAGCTAAAAAGATTTAGAATCAGTTAGAAATTACATAATTAATATTGTTTATATGAATACATTATCAAATTACAGCTGAATGGTGTCGGTACTAAGTTTACATGAATAATTATTAGTTATAGATACATGATAATACAGTTAAATATAAAAAAGTCAAATAATAAAAAATATATGAGTTACGCAAAATTTGATTATAAATAAATAAATAAATAATTAAAATAAATAAGTACATAAATAAAATTTGTTATACCTAGTTAGTCACATAATTTAAAATTATAACATTAAATAATAAAATATGAGTTACGTAAAATTGATTTAAAATAAATAAATAAATAAATAAAAATAAATAAATCATAAATAAATTTTACTATACCTAGTTAAAGTCACATAATTTTAAAATAAAACGTTAAATAATAAAATATATCGGTATATGTGTCCATGGTTTATAAGGTCGTTGAACTTGGTGATAAGAATGATACTGAAAATTCAAGTCTGAATTCGAAATAATCCACAGGTAAAAAAATTGCAACTAGTGAAATCTATACGGCAAATATTTAGTTAAAAGTTATTAAAGATATTACAATAGATGACGTTCATCGTATTACAATCGGTTTTAAAGTTTATCGTTTTATTATCTCGTTGGATGTTTATGCTTTCGCTTATTAATCTTTTATTTAAATTTTTAACTCTATCTAGGATTTTGGTTTCTTCAAAATTAAATTTATGATTGGTTTCAAAGAAATGCGTGCTAAGAGCAGTATTTTCTTTTTTGTTTCTATATTTTTCTTGGCAACTATTTTTATGTTGGTAAATTCTTTTATGTAGATATTGTTTGGTTTGTCCAATATATCCCAAATCACATCCTGCGCAAGGGATGTGGTTGACAACTGAAGATGTATTAAATTTAGGTGTCGGATCTTTTAATTGGGAATATAATTCTTTAACCGTTTTAAGATTGTAGAATGCTAGTTGTATGTTAAGGGGTTTAAATAGTTTAGCAATGTTAAGTGAGATTTTATCTATGTAGGGAAATTTAAAATATATGTTTTTAGAATTAATATTAGATGTTATATTGTTATTAGTATTATTATCAGAATTATTATAAAAAATGGTATTAATGAGAGTTCTAGGGAAATTATTCTTCATTAGTTGGACAGTAGCTATTTTAAAATTTTCTCTATGAAATTTAGGATCACTTAAGTTTAGAATTCTATGTTTATAGGATTTTATAATCGCGATTTTTTGTTTATAAGGATGTTCGGATAAGAAGTTTATTGTACGGCCTGAGCTGGTAGGTTTGGTATACCAATTGGTAGACAAAGTACCATCTGAGTTACGTATTAATAAGATGTCTAAAGGGATAGTGTTATTGTTTTCTATTTCTATGGTGAATTGAAGATTGTTATGGAACTCTCTAGGGTAGTGTCTATTTGGTTGGAGGGTATGGCTAATATGGTGTCATCTACATAATATTTAATGAAGGGTATGTTAAAGGGTAATTTTTTAACTACGGTATTAATTAGTTGATTGACTACTAAGTTAGCTAATACTGGGGATGAAGGGGCTCCCATAGCTGTACCGAACAATTGTTTATAGTATTGGTCCTTATAAACAAAATAACTACTGTCAAACAAGAAATTAATAATGGTGATAAATGATTCGTAGGATAAATCTGTGTAGGCTGATATTATATCCCATTCTTTATATATAATGGAGATAACTAGTGGATGGGGTATGTTGGTGAACAGCGATATGATATCTAGTGATATGAGTATGTAGTCTTTGGGAAGCTTGATGTTTTTGATAAAGTTAACAAATTCATAGGAGTTTTTGATGTTATGATGAAAAGTGGTAGTTAATTTTTCTAGAGTGTTATTTATGAAAGAACCTAATTTGTATGACGGTGACAGAGTACAGGAAACGATAGGTCTTAAGGGTTTGTTCATTTTATGTAGTTTAATTTTCCCATATATTTTGGGTGGTAAAGCATTATGGGATTTAAGGTAAGTGGCTTGAGATTTATCGATTTCTTCTTTATCGCAAATGTTGTCAATTATGTTGTTGTTCAGATTTTGAATTTTATTGGTTGGGTCTTTATTAATTAATTGGTAAGTTTTATTGTCGGATAAGATATCTTTCATTTTTTGTTCATATTCATTGTTGTTAATTATAACTGAACAGTTACCTTTATCTGAGGTGCAAACTAGTAGATGTTTATTGTTGTTAAGAAAAGTTTTAGTTTTATTAAAATCTTTTATTATTTTGTTATAGTTATTGGAATTATTTATGTTTTTGTTTTTATTAATATTGTTACTTATTATGTTACACGCTTGACATCTGAGTAAATTTTTAATGTCACTATCGTTACTTGCTTGATTAATATTAAATTCTAAATCTGTTATAATGGTACTGATATTATATTTGTTAATAGACGTAGGTATGCTAAATTTGGGTCCTAGACTACCGATATATTTTATTATTTAACGTTTTATTTTAAAATTATGTGACTTTAACTAGGTATAGTAAAATTTATTTATGATTTATTTATTTTTATTTATTTATTTATTTATTTTAAATCAATTTTACGTAACTCATATTTTATTATTTAATGTTATAATTTTAAATTATGTGACTAACTAGGTATAACAAATTTTATTTATGTACTTATTTATTTTAATTATTTATTTATTTATTTATAGTCAAATTTTGCGTAACTCATATATTTTTTATTATTTGACTTTTTTATATTTAACTGTATTATCATCTATCTATAACTAATAATTATTCATGTAAACTTAGTACCGACACCATTCAGCTGTAATTTGATAATGTATTCATATAAACAATATTAATTATGTAATTTCTAACTGATTCTAAATCTTTTTAGCTCTGAGGAAGATTTGATTAAAATCAAAACGTAAGCTTAGTTAAATAAACTTTTTTATTTATTTCTACACCTGTCCGACTCCCATAAACTTAACTATTATATTATCTACGGACATAATTCATCAACATAAAGAAAATATAGAAAATATAAAAACAAATGAATCATATGCAGAGAAAGTCAGAAGACCGAAACATATTGAAAATGAAGATACTTGGATAGAGGTGAGAAGCAAAAATAAGGGCAAAAAGAACCATGAAATAATTAAAGAGATCAAAACTAACATAAAGCCAGAAGAAGTCTCAGTACAGGGTCTAAAAAATGGTGGTAAAGGGAAAATACTGGTAAATTGTAGAAACGATAATGCGAAAAAGGATGTCATAGAAGCTGTAGTGCGCAAAATGGGAAAGGAATACGACGTCAACAACAGAAAACTGAGAGATCCTGTAATGAAGATAGTTGGAATCGAGGGCAAGTACGACAGCGAGAACTTAATACTGAGTATAAAGAAACAAAATGAGATTCTAGCAGATTCCCAGTTAGAGGTGCTAAAATTATCAGAATTGAAATGAAAAAAATATCAGCATGAAAACTACACAGCAATAATCCAAATAGACAGCAAAAGTTCGAGAGCCTTAGCATCATGCAACTATAAAATAAATCTAGGGTGGAGACGATACAATGCATATGAAGACATTGGCGTCTATCATTGCTATAAGTGCTGGAACTTCAACCACTCGGCAAAGAATTGAAATCGCCCGGAACAGGTGTGCAGCAGGTGCAGCGAAGAAGGACACGAAGAAAAAGACTGCAAAAATACGGCCAAAAAATGTGTGAATTGTGACATGATCAATATTAAATTTAAATTAAACTTGAATACAGATCACTGTGCGTGGCAAAAAGAATGTTCGGTATTTAAAAGGAAAGTGAAAGAATAATAATTGTTACAGTCTACAGGTCTCCTATAGGTGATTTCAGTATTTTTCTACAAATCTTACAAGATGTGTCAATTCATATTGAGCGTTATAATTACGAAATAGTACTAAGCGGTGACTTTAATTTTGATTTTCACACAAAAAATAACATGTATGAAAGCTTTATTGACATTGTGGCTAGTTATAATCTGATCGTGTCTCACTATGAGATTACACGGTATTCATATTTAAACAACGGAAGTTGTTTAACAAATGATATCACAAATAATAAAAAAATTTGTGTAAAAATTGTGAATGAAGGTATGTCTGATCATCTAGGTGTTCTGTATACATCATCTAATATATCGTGTGACAAAAAAGTCACTTATAAAAAAATAAGGATAGTCAATAATATTAACAAAGAATATTTTCTAACAGACTTGTCTATTATAGATTGGAATGATGTATATGGTACTGCCTCGATTAACGGTAAATTTTCTACATTTTTTAAACATTTTCAACATTCGGTCCAAAAAAATTTTCCAATAAAATTAAAGAAAACAACTGATTGTAAGTTAAACTGGTAGAATTACGGAAACTTAAGGAAAATGTAATTTGGATTAACTAACTTTCACAGCAGGATGTCAATTTTAAACCTCTACTTGCAAAAATGAAGAAAAAATACAGGAATGAGCTACGTAAAAATAAAAGAATATATTTTGAGAATAAAATAAACAATGCGGAAAACAAAACTAAAGTCACTTGGAACATTATAAGGGAAGAGACTGGTAATATGAAAGAATCACAGAGAGCTTGTAAAAATATTACTGCCACGTATTTTAATTCATACTTTGCTAATACTGCCAAAAACATACATGAGAATATGGGTACAACTAATAAATCCGCCGATCAATTTATGAGTGTTAATAAAAACAGGTCTTCAATGTTCTTAAATCCCGTGGATTAAAAAGAAGATTTTGACATTATTACAGGTCTGAATAATTCGTACAGTAACGATATTTATGAATTAAATGTACAAATAATTAAAACAGCTGCTCCTGTGATAACATCTGTACTGGTTCATATTATAAATAGTTATTTCGAAATGGATCAATTTCCAAATAGTCTGAAGTTATGTTAAGTAGTTCCTGTACATAAAAAAGGTGATTTAGAAAACCTTGACATCTACAGACCAATAACAATAACACCAATATTCTCTAAAGTAATAGAAAAAGCATTTAAAAATAGATTAATAAATTTTCTCAATACTTTCAAAATACTTTCAGAACAACAGTTTGGTTTTAGGGCCAAAAAGTCTACAATAAATGCTGTAATTACTTTAGTAGAAGAGATTATAAAACAAATGGAATTGGGTTGTCATATTGTTGCTACTAGTTGCGATCTAACAAAAGCTTATGACTGTATTGACCATAAAATTCTTCTTATGAAACTTGAACACTACGGCATTCGAGGTAATGCATTAAATATTATCAAGAGCTTTTTGTTGGATCGTCTACAGGTGGTTCTCTCGGAAAATACTGTCTTAGACACTGAAACCCTAAACGTAGGTATACCTCAAGGCTCCATAATTGGCCCTGTCTTGTTTATTATTTATATTAATGACTTACCAATAAATCTGTTAGATTATATAACCATCATGTTCGCAGACGATACTAGTATCTTGCAAAAATGTCTTCCGGATAATGTATCGGCAATCACAGATAGAATGATAAACAGGGCGGGTGACTGGTTTGGAGCTTTATAATAAATGGAATAAGCTTTCTCTAAATAAGAATAAGACGCAAAATATCATTTTCAGTCTCAATAGACTAATACATAATAATGTGCTATACGATACCAAAAGTGTCAAATTCCTAGGATTAAACATAGATAGTCAACTGAATTGGAAAAAATCATGTAAATTACGTTGCAAATAAGATGCACAGAATTACATACATGTTACTAATTCTTAGGAAAACAGTTAATATCGACACGTTGAAAACAGTATACCACGCGCATCTTCAGAGTGGTATAGCCTACGGTTTAATCCTATGGGGTAACTCCACAGACTGGAAGCGTATATTTACCATACAAAAGAGAGCTATTAGAATAATGGTAAGAGTTGATTCACGTAGAACTTGTAGAGACCTCTTCGTAAGCCTGAAAATATTAACGTTGCCATCGTTATATATTTATCAGCAGATATCATACGTGAGAGACAACATGCCGTTATTCAAGCTCAACTCTACTATACATACATTCACATGACACCAGAAAAAAGGGTAAAATTCCAAATTTGAAATATAACATTTCCAGAAAAACACTGCAATACATGGGTGCTATATTGTTCAACAAATTACCCATTGAATATCAAAACTTAAAATGTGAACAACTAAAAATTTAACTGAAATCTTTTTTGATTAACAAGGCCTATTACACTATAGATGAGTATTTGATGGACAATATTGTTTTCCCTGAGCACAATCGGGCTCTTGCTCATTAGTTTCGTTTGTGTTAAACTAATCTTATTTCTCATCTGCTTATACATATTAAATAGGTTATTTTATATTGTGAATGTACCTATGTAATATAGTGACATTCTTCCGTCTCTACTGACGATGCTATGTACATTTTGTGTAAAACCACTGAATAAATAAATACTAAAAGACTAAGAAAGCATGGTGACGTAGAATGCAATCAATTTTTCCTTTGCCAATTTTCTCTAAAATCTGAATTTCGTCCAAAAATAAACAAATAAAAAGATGCCCCAAATTTTGAAAACCACAGACTTTTTATTTTTCATATTAATTGACCATATTAATTAAACCAGAAGTTGTGTAGTTGCCATAGAGAAAAAAATATTTTAATTGCAGTTCAATAACAGATTATGAAAGTACGTGTACGTCATAATCTAAAATTTTGTTCCGATTTTGTTAAAAAAAATGGCACATTACACAATTGAAGAATATGTAGACATGCATTTTGTGTATGGGGAATTTGTTGAAATAAAATTACGGTATTGTTTCCATGGTTTTTATTTATCTCAGTCAAATATGTGATTGTTGTAACAGACAAAATATTAGTGGTTCCTAAACGGTGGTACTGCATCGATTATCAAGCGATATACGCATCTTATCCAAAAATGGTTGAGGACTTTTTATCTCTAAATGGGCCAACAATGCTGCCTTTAAAATTGTGCCGAACATTTACCTAACACCCTGTATATATATATATTTGATGCATGGTGTGAGGAGTTCAAAACTAATTATGATTGAGTGAGTACTGTACTTTTAATTGTAGTAACTTAAATTTATATGATTATGTAATAATGAATGTAATTATTATTCAATAGATAAACTGGAGAAGTTAATACAACATTATCGAAACCGGTACTTTTCAAACATTTTATAATTATTTAACGACCTAATTCCCGAAAATATTAACTGTTACGCAATTAAGGGACATCACGTTGGATTTAACGAGTTCAGTGGCTACAGTAGGTGGCCAAATTATTATGGACAGTACACTTTTTTTTGTAATTTTCGTTTAGTAGATGTAAGTTAAAATAAATGTTGTGAGCAAATACATACATTGTTTTTAAATAATTGTTCTTCTATATTTTCGTAACTGCTATCATTATTATTTGAAAAAGAGGCAACACTGTCAGTCAGCCTTATCCGTCAAAACAAGTCTGCTTCTCGGACGAGTCAACATTCCAAAATTTGGTGGACAAAAGCTTATTCGTCCCACGACGCCTAGGAGAGAAGTTCCACCAGGACTGCCTTGTGGAAAGGGTGAAACTCCAAGTTAGCGTAATGGTGTGATCTGTGATCTCAGCCAAGGGTATGGGACGCATCTACATCGTGGAAGGGACCATGAGGGAGGACCGATACAAGCGAGTACTTGAAAACCGGCTCTTGCCCCAGGTCCAACAATGATTCCCTGGTGATGAAGAGTACGTGTTCATGCTCGACTCGGCACCGTGCCACAAAACCAGGAGTGTTACTGCATTCCTGGCTGATAAAAACGTGCGCGTTTTGCCTTGGCCGGGGAATTCGCCTGATATGAACCCCATAGAAAACCTATGGGAGTTCACGAAACGGGAGATCACCAAAGAAATCATCACCACCAAGCGGCAATTGATAGAAGCCCTTATCAGAGAGTGGCATCACAACACCAATCTCCGGCACAACGCAAAAGTATGCATAGAAAGTATGCCCCGGCGCCTGGAAGCCGTAATCGTAGCCAAGGGTGGCATTACAAAATATTAAGATTTTACTTAATTTGTTAAATTAACACTTTTTATAAAAAAATAAATAGTTATGAATAAGTAATTATGTCGTTTTATATTCTAAATAAAGCACTCTAATGAATAAAACTAACTACAGAGACCCAAAGCCACTAATTTGCACATTAAATTAATTTAAACTTGAAAATTACAGAAAATTTGTACTGTCCCTAATAAGTTGGCCACCTACTGTAATTTCAATAAAAAATACTTTGTAATCTTTTTAGCCGGTACCAATAATTTTCCGCATAACAATGTGTTTTTACCAAGTTTTGAAAAAGTTACTAAAATATGCAGTCACACCAACTTGATAATAGGTGCTATTCCTTACCGGTACGACAAGACATTCTTAAACCCGTGAATCCATTACTATAATAATATTATTTTTGACTTAGTCTGGAACAAACAGAATTGCTACCCCTTTCACACTAATTTTTACTTAAGTCGCTATTGCAAAAATTACACCACACATGAGCTTCACAGCATTTCAGGAAGGGATTTCTCTAAAAAATTCTTATGCGAGCAACTCGCCAATGTCATCAGGAGCAGCCCCATGTTCGACTCCAACTGCATTTCCTCTGTTCAACCTGAGAAGCGGTGTCTTTAACAATAAAAAGCCTATATCGATCATTCACCAGAATATATGCTGCTTGTCCAATAAAATAGAACAAACAAATATTTTTTTATCTAAGCAGAACGAGCTCGAACATTGGCGAAATAGCGATCAAATAAATTTTATTAAGACGGAAGATTTTTATTTACGAGCAAATTTTAGCAGAATTCCTGTAAAGAGTCATGGAGGAGTCGCGATATATTGCAAGTCACATTTAGAAACTAAATTAATAACAGAGGCAGAGAATTGCAACGACCCGTATGTTTTTGAATGCTGTGCTCTTATATTATTAGCATACAATCTTATGATAGCAGTATGTTATTGTCCTTATACGTCAAGTGACTACGATACTTTCTCAACGACTAAAGCAAATAGAGTCCTCTTTGCGGGTGATTTCAACATTGATATGCTCACAGATAGCACACACTAGAACAAATTCATGGACATCGTGACATGTTACGGATTGTCTTTCGCATTTCATGAACCGACCAGAATTACTAGCACAAGCCAAACGTGTATCGATCATTTTTTTGTACTGACAACATAATTGAACGCAAAATTTTAAACCCAGAATTAAGCGATCACACCGCACAGTATGTGGAACTAGATTTACTTGTAAAGAAAGAAATTCATAAGGCAGTTAATAGATTCAGTTGTAGGCTCTCGTTGAAACAAATTGAAAATAGAACTCAAAATAAAACACTCAGTAATGTTAAGAAAAAAGTAGATCTTTCCTTCAAAATTTTATTTTCGTACTAGTTGTACATTTCGTTCACATTATCGCGTGAACATTATCAATAGACTAAATTATACAAGACTATTACAATATTTATACATAGTTAGGTAAGATCAGTGGTGTGAATGGGGGGTGAATTAGGATATTTGAACCTTTACGATTATTGTAAGTAATGGTTATGAAATGGTGAATTTAAAAAACCTTCTAATTTAAAAAACTTACTAATAAAAAAAAATCTCTATTTCATAACCATTACCTACAATAATCGTAAATGTTCAAATATCCTAATTCACCCCCATTGACACCTCTGACAGAACATAGAAATCTATCACAGATAATCAAATTCTGTCAGCAACTAATAAAAACCAGGCATTGTGGAAATTCATTAACTCCTCAATTAAAGAAACAAAAAAAGCACAATAAATATCACTGATAATGAAGATAACAACATTGATCCTTTAACTGCCGTCTAAAATATCCATTACTTCTTCATTAACACAATCGGTACAGTCAATTCTATTACTGATGTCTTAGATTATGAACACATTAAATCTCTCATTCAAAGTAACAATAATTCTTTCCTGTTAACACCAGTCAGTTATGCTGATATTCTAGTGTAAGGGAGGTAATTTTGGTATTATTTCATAAATAAAATTTCATAAATAAATTCATTATAATCATTCAATTAGAGTAAAATATTTAATCTGTTAAAAGATACAAAAATAATCTATTGCTTAGAAAGGGCATTTAAGATAACGGGAGATTGTTTATTATTGCAACTTTGTTAATGTAAAGCGGCGTCCACACTATGCCGCAGTTTGCCAGTTGGCAAGGCCAGTTGGCAATGCCAGCAGTAATGTAGACGTGACCGTTGGCACATGCCATCGTGCCAGCGGCATGTCAACAAAAATCGCTCGAGTGTCGGTCTCCTTCAAAGAAAGCCGATAAGAACGGTGAGTGGGGACGTGCCAACTGGCATCACGCGGCTTTAGGCTTAAATTCAGGTTGTGATTCAGACGCATATGAGCAACGTTGTTTATAGATGGAGTGGACAAACGAAAAAGTGTTTCATTTGATCGATTTATACCGGGATCGTCCTGTTTTGTGGGACTGTCGTTTAAAGCACTATAAAGACAGGAATAAGAGATGTGACGCTCTATTGGAAATTGCGGTTAGTTTTGGAGTACAAAAAGAAGAAATAGATAGAAAAATCAAAAACTTGGTGTGTCATTTTTCGCGCGAAATAAAAAAAGAGAGAGAAGGTAATAAGTCCGGTGCGTGATCTACTTTGAAGACTTGGACGTACCCAAAACAGTCGTTTGCGCCGTTTGCGTATTTTTTCTTCACTGTCAAGTATGATAACAGCAGCTGAAGCAATTAGTAAATCTTCCTCGGTGAACATTGTGCGACTGAACTAAATGCCAACACAGATGTGGACGTTTATACAGCCACTGGATTTGCCAGTTGGCTTTGCCAGCTGGCCTTGCCAACTGGCAAACTGCGGCGTAGTGGGGATGCGCCTTAACATGAAAAGTGAATCGTAAATTATTGTGTTAAAAAAATATACGCAACCATAAGCACATAAATAATAATTAAATTCTGTCTGAGATATAAATATGATGATTGGGCTATTTTCTAATGGCATATTTATCTGAGTTATCACCAATAAATTATGAATTTTATGATAGTACAAGACCGACAATCAAGAGGTATTAAATGACATTTAACAGTTGGGCGATGTCAGCATTTCCAGGGTGGTCTCGTTTTAAGTAGATTGTAAACCTTCATAATGTTACGTCATGTTATATAGTTGATTTTAAGCCGTCGTATGGTTAAGACCATGTTTTGGAGTTGGTTTTTAAGAGACATTTAGAGTGTTTGGGCGAACCGAAATGTAGTAACAATGTAATTCCGTATGAACGTTAGTGTAGTGACCAGCTAAAAAGTGGAGAGACAATATTTAGAAACCTGTAGTGGTTAAATTAGTGTTTGGTGTAAAGTGTGTCTAAGTAGTGGGTGCGAATGTGTGTCTCATTTGGATTTAGCTGTATCGACGTAATTGTAAGTCTATTGTAATTAGTGTAAATATTTAAACCTTAATCGTAATTAAAGTAGATTAGCTAAAATATTGACTTTAATTCATCAACCCCTTAAATCTTCCTTAAGAATCTCTGCAATAAGCCACATTAAATTGGTTGTCAGGTGTGTTACTTGAGAATAGTATTATTATATAATTATGTCAGGTGTTTTTGTTGCTTAAAAATAGCATAAACATAATTGTATGTTAAGAGTTTTAATTGTAGAATAACCGCATAAATGGTTATCGAGTGTAATTTTTTCGTGAGATATTAGGAATATTAGGTTGTTAAATGTATTCGCTTGAGAATAATCAGTGTTTTGGTTTGAGAAAATTCGTAAAGGAATTAGAGTTAATGCGCAATAATGATAATAATGAGGATTAGATTTTTATTGAGAATTAGGCACAATGGGTTGTATTAGAATTTTCAGAATAACCCATATGAGGTGTAAAATTCTTTTAATATATGAGTAAATAGTTAGTTTTTCAAGTAAGTTTAGTAAAGATTACGTAATTATGAGTAATTTAGTGTTGAGATTAAAACTATTCTTAAGTACTGGCTGCTTCGCTTATGATTCTTTGGAATAGAATGAGGGTTTAAATGCAAACAAATAATAATTAGTTCCGTACCGCGTTAATAAAAAATTAAAATACAATTTAAATAATTATCTAAAATTAAATTGATAAATTCATAAAATAAGAATGAAATTTCTAAAATAATTAATATTTCTATGACGATAATAGATTTTTTTTTTCATATTAACGGATTGAGATAAATAATCGAAATGGCAAATAAACAGACTCCAGTAGTACAGGCACAAGCTGCCTTACCTTCAGTTCAGCATACAACTACCTGTGTTGCAAATATTTCAATTGGATCAGTTCCACGGGTAACCGACGAGTTCATCGAAAATCAATTCATCGAAAATCAATTCATCGAAAACCAATTCATCGAAAATCAATTCATCGAAAATCAATTCATCGAAAATCAATTCATCGAAAATCAATTCATCGAATGATCAATTCATCGAATGATCAATTCATCGAAAAAAAAATATTTTGTAAATATTTGAGAGGAATGCCGAGGGAAGTCAAAAGAGCAGTGGTCAATAAAAGTAGACAGACTAAGAAATAATTGCGTAAATTTTTTTATATGGTTTAAAAAAAGGAAAATAAAGTGACATAGTGTTTGAATATAAATAAAGAAATATAATAAGAAAACTTATATAATAAAAGAAATAAATGTTTTGTTTTTAAGGTTTAATAAGACAGGTTATGGGCAATTGCACGCAAATAATTTTTATAAATTCATACACAATGATACGCATTTTAATTGGGCTAATATGGAGGAAAATAAAGTACTATGGGCCTAAAAACAAGGTAATTAGGTTAGGTTTAGTTAGTAAAAGTCTAAAACCGAGCGGAGCGAGTTACCCATCTTCTAATTTAAGGACAAAGCAATATTTTAGGTTAGGTTAGGTTAGTAAGGGTTTTGTTAGAAGAAGCCGAGCGAAGCGAGCTACCCATCTTCTAGTTAAATGTCAAAACACTATATTAGGTTAGGTTAGGTTAGTAAGGGTTTGGTTAGAAGAAGCCGAGCGAAGCGAGCTACCCATCATCTAGTTTAATGACAAAACAAACTCACACTAACATAATAATGCCACTTGTTTAGAATCACCGTACATTGAACAAATCATGTGTGGTATAGTAAATATGAATATAAAACTGTGTACATAACACAAAACCCTTAAGACTTAACAGATGGGGAAATACCATTTTTATAATTCTTTAAGAATGGGTGTATTACGTACATTTATGATCCCATTAACGGGTTTTTCTGATCTAAGGAGCCCTAATCGATTTCAAAATAATCCAACAGGTATATTTTACCTGGCGTATTTTCTGAATGGAAAATTTAAAAATTATTAATAGACCAAGTATGATAGTTATTTAATAAGTGTAGTCTGTCAACTTTTATTGACCACTGCTTTTTTGGCTTTCCGATCCCCTCGGCATTCCTCTCAAATATTTACAAAATATTTTTTTTTTCGATGAATTGATCATTCGATGAATTGATTTTCGATGAATTGATCATTCGATGAATTGATTTTCGATGAATTGATTTTCGATGAATTGATTTTCGATGAATTGATTTTCGATGAATTGATTTTCGATGAACTTACCGTGAATCGTTCCACGATACGATGGTAAAGCAGACGTTGAAGATTTTATTGATGAGTTTGAGTGTATTGCGTTAATAGCAAAATGGACAGACTACGAAAAAGTTATAATGGTACGCACGCATTTACATGGAGAAGCGAAAAAACTTATAAAATCGGAACCATCTTTAACTAGTACAAGTACAACATGGGATAAAATTAGAAAAGCATTAATAAGAAGATTTAAAGGCATAGAAAATACGGAAGCGGAAGATATGGAAGCATTTTATACTATTCGGCAGAATTCAAACGAATCGGTAGAAGAATTTAGAGTAAGAATTAGAATAGCGGGATTAAAGCTTCTTAGAAAATCTGAAGATGTAAATGAAAATAATTTTTTTGTTGATAAATTAAGGCACGACCTTAAAGTATGTTTTATTAACGGATTAATTCCATCAATAAAAAGCAAAGTAATGTTTGCAGAACCGAAAATTTTTGAAGAAGCTGTAGAAATCGCGTTAAGAGTGGAAGATATTAACAACAAAATTTTTAAAACTGAGCAAAAAATGTGTCATTCTAAAAATAAACCATTTACATGGGTTCAACGACCGTCACAGCAGGTACCTACTAAGGGTAGGTCATATTACAGAAAAACATATGGAAATGGTTGTAATTTTTCAAACAATAGAGTGGGTCAACAAAAATTTTACAATAGAAGTCAAAATACGAATTTTGCGTTTAACCGTAATAATAGAAGATATAAACAAAATTATCACCGCAATTATACATATCAAGAAAGAAATTATGACAAAAATTTTAAGCGTAGATTTTGGTCAGAAGATGATCGTATGATAAGACCGTATTCCGAAATTATATGTTTTAAATGTAGAAACAAGGGACATTTTGTGCAAAATTGTAAGTCACATTTAAACTTCAACCGGCTCTCTCTAATTCGCTTCGTAGGGGGTGCGGACCAATAATGAACAATGCGGAGAATGTAGTAATAACGAGAGTATGCGATGATAGGAAAGAAGGATGCCGTAACATTTTTGAAGTTAGACTAGGAAATAGGACTTAACATATGTTATTAGAAACAGGAGCGGAAATATCACTTATAAGCGAGGATAACGTGAATAAATTTAATTGCAAGAGAATAAATGGTCGTGAAGTAAATTTAATAGACGTACAAGGAAATAGAATACCACATTTAGGATGGACACAAGTTGAATTGATAATTGGAAATGGAAATAATAAAATTAAACATAATTTTTTAATCGTTAAATCTATAAATACACAAGTAGATTTATTAGTGGGCATGGATTTCTTACAACAGAACAGAGCTCAAGATCAATTTCGAAGATAGTACTCCGAAGTCCAAGAGGACAGCGATTACAAGCGTGTGGAACAAAAAAGGGAACGAAAGCAGATTTTTGAAGAATGTATGGAAGAAGAAGTAATTAAAGAAGACAGGGTCGATACCTCATCTACAGAGAACGAAAGGAAGTGCACGTCCTTAGTTCGCTTATCTGAAAGAGTTGTGATACCAGCCAGGTCCGAATGTATTACAAGTGGTCATTTTGAAAGAGATGCATACCTTTCAGATGATATGTTATTAGAACCAGCAGAAGTTCCGGTTCAAGGTGTTTTAATCGCAAGAATCGCATGTAAAGCTGCAAAGAGTGTACCCGTAAGAATAATTAATGTATCTACGGAAAGAGTTATTTTACAGAAAGGCACTAAAGTGGGATATATAACGCCAATCGAGAAACCAGCGCAGGACCATCACAGTTATGGATGCAACGGTGAGAAGAGGCAAATAAGAAGAGTTAGTGCGAAGAATGAGATTTTGCAAGAAATTGATTTAAATCCCTTAAGAGATGACGAGAGATATCAAATATCTGAATTAATTACAGAGTTTAGCGACATATTTCAATCACCAAATATAAAACTGAGTTGTACAAGCAAAGTGAAACATAGGATTATTACTGAAGACGTTCATCCAATCGCGAAAAGACCATACAGAGTACCTTTTGCGCACAGAGAAGCATTGCAAAATGAAATTGATAAGATGTTAGCGGATGGAATAATCAGACCAAGTACATCGCCTTGGAGTGCGCCCGCAATTATCGTACCGAAGAAACAATTACCGAATCAAGATCCAGAATTACGGGTTTGTATTGACTACAGAGAATTAAATACAATTACTAAAAGTGATTTCTTCCCATTGCCAAATATTCATGACACAATTGACCATTTATCAGGTGCAAGACATTTTTCAACTATGGATTTGGCTAGTGGTTATTATCAAGTCGAATTAGAAGAACAGGATAAAGAGAAAAGTGCATTTTCCGTCTACAATAATCATTACGAATTTAATAGAATGCCAATGGGGTTAAAAAATTCACCATCTACGTGGCAACGTTTAATGTATGTTGTTTTATCAGGACTAACTAGTGAATTTTGCTTAGTTTATTTGGATGAGATTATAGTTCTTACGAAAGGAACCGTTAAAACATATGTAGAAAAATTAAGAAAAGTATTTAACAGAATGCGAGAACATAATTTAAAATTTAAACCGGCGAAATGTCATTTTTTGAAGAAAGAAGTTAAATTTTTAGGACATATTGTGACAACAGATGGATGTAAAACCCATCCGGAAAAAATTAACCAAAACCAAAACCAAAGAATGTCAAAGAAATACGAGGATTTTTGGGTTTATGTGGATTTTACCGAAAATTTATACCTAAGTTCTCAGAAAAAGCAAAACCACTTACCGAGCTAACAAAAAATGGAGTACCATATGTTTGGGGAAAACAAGAAGATACAGCATTTGAATATTTAAAAACAGTATTAATTACTTCACCAATTTTAAAATACCCAGATTTTAATAAACAGTTTGTTCTAACTACAGATGCATCAGGATTTGCAATCAGTGGAATTTTAAGTCAAGATCATAATGGATATCAGCACCCAATATGTTATGGAAGTAGAATTTTAAATAAAGCAGAACGTAATTATTCTACAATAGAGAGAGAATGTTTAGCTGTAGTTTACTTTATCAAGAAATACAGATGTTATTTAGCAGGCGCGCAATTTAAAATTATTACGGATCATGCTCCATTAAAATATTTGTTATCAATCAAAGATCCATCATTAAGATTAGCACGTTGGTCTATGGCGTTATTAGAATACGATTTTATAGTTGAACACAAACCAGGAAGACTCAATAGTAACGCTGACTCATTGTCAAGAATATTGAGCCCGGGAAGTACCATAAATAATGTTTATATGAGTGCAGAACAAGAAGCAGAAGAATTACAATTAATAGAACCAAGTACAGATGTAATATGGGACATTATACAAATTTCTAAGGAACAGCATAAGGATAGAAAATTGCGAGTAATTATTGAAAGCATGAAAAATCAAGAAAATGAATTATTTTACCTGAGTAAAGATCGTGTGTTATATAAAAAGAGAGATAAGTTTGAAAGAGAAGATAAAATTGTTGCTCCAGAGAATTTGCATAGTAAAATTATGGAATTATATCATGATATGCCGTTATCAGCACATATTGGTTATAGGAAAATGTTGGAAGCTATTCGTAAAAAGTTTTTTTGGAAAGGAATGACAACAGACATCAAGAATTATTGTGAAAGATGTGAATCATGTGCTACGCATAAACTTGGAATAAAAACAAAGGCAACATTACAACAAATATCAGTACCAGCGCAACCATTTGATAGAATATCATTAGATATCGTAGGACCATTAAATATAACGGAAAATGGAAATAAATATATATTAACTGTAATAGATTATCTCACAAAATATCCAGAGTGCATACCTTTGCCGGATATACATGTGAAAACAGTTGCTAAAGCTTTTGTAAATAGAGTAATTACTAGACATGGTGTACCACATGCTTTATTAACAGATTGTGGATCACAGTTTACTTCAAGATTATTTAAAGAAATTTACGAAACATTAAGAATTCAAAAACTACAAACAACACCTTAATACCCAGAATGCAATGGATTAATTGAACGTATGCATTTAACTATGAAAACTATGTTATCACATTTTGTAAGTGAAGAAGATAATTGTTGGGATGAATATTTACCATTTAGAGAATGTGCGTTGAGAAATTCTATTAATGCAACTACAAATGAATCGCCGTTCTTTTTGATGCATGGTCGCGATATAAATCTACCATTTGACACAGTTTTAAAACCACAAAGATTACATTATAACTTAGAAGAAGAGTATCCAGCAGAAATTATGTCAAGAATGCATAAAGTCCATACGAAGGCAAGAGAACTTTTACAGAAACGGTCAGAAAAACAAAGTCAAGATTCAGCGAAGAAGGCAAGAAATAAAAGTTATGTTGTAGGAGACAAGGTGTATATGTTAAGTCCACCTGTGTTATCAAGAGAACTAGCACCGAAATTACTGCCAAAATGGCTGGGTCCATTTCGAATTATTAGAGTTTTAGGTCCTGTTAATTATGAAATCAAAGAAATCTATGGAAATAAAACTCACAAAGTACACGTAAATAAGTTGAAACCGTGTAAAACGTTAATATCAAGCGAGAGTGATTGTATGAGTAGTGATGAATCAAACGACGAGCTTACTAATGATAATTATTCAAATAATATTAAAAATAAACCTAATAATAATAATGATAGTAAATATAAACCAAATAATAAAACAATGGATTGGTACGAACATTCTAGTGACGAAGAAAGTCCATATCTTGAACTTTTATTACCAGTAAGACGAGATAATATTAATGAACATTTAAATGAAAGTGTTAATGATGAAATAGAAATCACAGTGAATGATCCAGAGACATTAATACCTGTAAATTCGCCTAGATTAACTAGATCACGTGGTTCAGCGCCAAATAACCTGTGGATTTATAAAGACAGAGTGTGAAACAAAAACGTTTAAATAAAAGACTGCAAAATAATTCGTGGAAGACAATAATTAATAATTTAAGTGCGATATTGGAACTATAAAAGACTAAAATTGTGTTACAAACGGTCAATTTCAATGAAGGAGATCAACTTGTCAACAGCGAGAAGAAGTGTTGTGTAGTGTGTGAAAATAGTGTTAAGTTTTAGGGTAGATTAATACATAATCAGGTAAAATGGAAATCAACCTTATTTCACCAAACGTCATGGGAGGCGAAATAATATTTTTTAAGAGAAAGATTAATTTTTCATCTTTCATAAATACATTTTATTTATTTTTTTTATTTATTTTTTTTTGTCTATTGAATATGAAGTAATTTTGGAGCAGGAATATTCAAAATTAACGTAATTTTCTCGGTAACCCAGAGTTTGAATCCATTTTAAATGATTTAATGGTAAAAAATATTTTTTAATTGAATTTTGGTTACTTGATTTTTGTGTATTTAATTATTTATGTTTTGTGTTAGAAAACATTTTTAAGAATCATTTTAGGGCATTTTTATTTAATGCTCTATGTCGTTTTTTTTTGTCTTCAATTTTGAAATTTATTTTGAGGATTTGTTTTTAAGTTTTGTGTATTTTTTTTGTCTTTAATTTTGAAATTGATTTTACAGAACTTTCTTTTCAAATGTTTTCTTTCATTTTTGTATTTATGTATTAATTGAATGCAATTGTTTTTCAATGTTTTATTGTAGCTTATTTTACATTTATATGATTTGAATATTTTTTAAGTTTAGTTACATTTTATGTTCTTCTGATTATTTATTAGTGTATTTGTTTATGCTAGAATTACTTGTTGTTCCGAGGTTTAATTTTTTTTTAATTTTTTGAGTTTTAGAAATTTGGGGAAATTTACATACAGAAATTAATTGATTCGGGAATTTTTTATATTACATTTTGATAGAATATTGTGAAAATAATTTAGAGATTTTCAATATTATAGAATTTACCGACAATCAAGAGGTATTAAATGACATTTAACAGTTGGGCGATATCAGCATTTCCAGGGTGGTCTCGTTTTAAGTAGATTGTAAACCTTCATAATGTTAAGTCATGTTATATAGTTTATTTTAAGCCGTCGTATGGTTAAGACCATGTTTTGGAGTTGGTTTTTAAGAGACATGGGTTAGAGACATTTAGAGTGTTTGGGCGAGTCGAAATAAAGTAACAATGTAATTCCGTATGAACGTTAGTGTAGTGACCAGCTAAAAAGTGGAGAGACAATATTTAGAAACATGTAGTGGTTAAATTAGTGTTTGGTGTAAAGTGTGTCTAAGTAGTGGATGCGAATGTGTGTCACATTTGGATTTAGCTGTATCGACATAATTGTAAGTCTATTGTAATTAGTGTAAATATTTAAACCTTAATCGTAATTAAAGTAGATTAGCTAAAATGTTGAGTTTAATTGAACAACCCTTAATCCTTCCAAGAATCATAGCAACCAGCTAGCGGACCCATAGGGGGGGTCCAGACTTGATCCGCTCGCAAGTCTTGGAACCCATAATGTGACGGATGTACAGAGTAAGTACAAATGAAATAAATAAATCAGCCAACCGTGACATTTCATATCGGAGTCCCCATACTAGCCGCCATTAAAAACTTAAAAAGAGAGGCCATGACGGGACTTCAAATAAGTTAATAAAATAGGTAGGGATTCCATATGCGTTGCTCTAGCACATATCATCAACGCGTCATTTGAATAATCTTGGTTCCCGTTCTCACTTAAGCACGCCACTTTTTAAATCTGGGGATAAAAATGATATGTCTAATTACAGACCAATTAGTCTTCTCTCTTCCTTTTCTACGATATTTGAAATCGTTACCAATAACAAACTCTTAAGCTTCTTTGGTAAATACCAACTTCTGTCACCCACACAACCTGGCTTTACTAAGGAAAAGAGCGTAGATACCGCATTGTTCGAGTTTATCAATCGAATTTACTCTACTCTAGACGCGGGAGATATAGCTATTGGAGCTTTCGTCGATCTATCTAAAGCGTTCGACTGTGTCGACCATTCCATACTTTTGGCCAAATTGGAGAGATACAGTGTAAGAGGCAATACACTTACATGGTTCCCGTCGTATCTCTCGAATAGGAGCCAAGTGGTATCAATCGACACAAACGAAGAACAGGAGATCAAATCAGAACTTCTCTCAAACGACAATGGAGTACCTCAAGAATCAATCACCGGCCCTTTGCTATTCAACATATATGCCAATGACCTTCCGGCATGCCTCAAAGAATTCCCATTTGAGATAAGCATTATCTCTTATGCAGACGACAATAACTTTACAATCAAATTTAAAAATCAGAAAATCTCTCTAACAAACATCAGCTCCTTTACGACACTTTGTCCACTTAGATAACAAACAACCAATTAAAAATGAACACTTCTAAATCAGTATTTACTGTTTTCCGAACAAGTCGATCATCTGGTATTCAAGAAGTAACAAGTGTGTTAAAGGAGGCTGACACTATCAAATTGCTGGGTCTGCACTTAAACTGCAATCTCAAATGGGATGTTCATATTTCCAACTTATGTAGGGAACTTAATAAAGCACTCTATGAAATCAGAATCATGTCCCAAAAATGCCGAAATTATGTCTTTAAAACTTTATATTCTGCTAATTTTCATTCACTGCTACGATACGATACGATATTATACATTGGGGCTCGTCCTCTGATTACAGTAGAGTGTTTACCATTCAGAAGCGAGCAATAAGATTCTTGACTAACTTACAAGGACGCGACTCTTGTCGTGACACTTTTAAAAATCTTGGTATCCTAACTGTTCTAAGCGTTTACATTTTAGAATTACTTATTTTTACATTCAAGCATCATATTGCAATAAATACGCAAAGTCAAGAATACGGTCATTTTACCAGGAACAAAGCTCTTATAAAACAAAACAAACATAGACTTACACTGTACGAAAAAAGCGCAAAATATAATGCAATTAAAATGTTCAATATCCTACCCGACGACATCAAAAAAATTAATAACCTCACCTCGTTCAAAAGGACAATAAAAAATCTTCTACTTCATAAGATATTGTACTCTTTGGAAGAATTCTATTCTGAACAGTTGGGATAGCACTATATAATTATACCTAATCTATATTCTGTATACTTTATTTATAATGTTTTAAGTGTAATTACCTATTTTTATATCAATTATCAATTTTATAATTATGTAATTTTGTAACATGTGTATTTGACTATGCAAGCTCATTATTAATGTACTTGTTCAATAAATGAATATGAATATAGTTTTGTCAAAGAGATTAATAACTTAGTTGTTTGAAGTTACGATCAATTGTTGTATATTTGTGTAGTTAAGCATAGAATTACATCATTAATGAAATTAGATGATTTATTCATTTTTGTGAGTCAACATTCCTTTTTTTCTTTCCCTCAGGAATCTGTGTACTAATCAGCATTTAGCGATCTTCTGGAAAATTCTTCAGGCTTACAACCGGACATTTTGGAGTACCTCTGGTAACGCCCACTCTATATTTACCCTTAGGCTGTGCTTTCAGATGCACCCAGCCCCTGAAACTAGTTTCTCGTACTCAATTTATTCGCAGAACCACATATGCTGGAAATTGTACATTTTGTATCAAAATGGCACCCAATGCCATAACTGTTTATTAGATATCTTTATTAAATATCATTATCATCTTTTCAATGTAATTTTTTTTTCATCCTTGTTTTTAAATATTTTTTTTTTATTACACAATGGCGCCCATCCATTTTATTATTGTTTCGTATATTTTTTTAATATTTTGTTATAGTATAGGCTACACAAGGGTAAACGTTGCGACGCTCCTGACGTTCCCTTGTGCGTCGTGGACTTCGGTCGCAAGTTGGGCTTACCTGTATTCGTTAATTGTATTATTCGAGCGCCAACCGATTGCTCGGATTTCTCACTGGAGCGAGGTCAGGGTTCCAACACAACACACACTCGCTCGCAGAGGCACACGCGAAAGAAAACAGTGTTAACTTCTAACCCGGATTTATTTCACTTATCTTAAATACATAAATATTAAAATCTTCTGTCGGGGCGTTCTTCGTGGGCGACGTCGGCTGAGAGACAGAGAAAAAAAAAAAAGAAAACAATACACTCATTCCCTTCTCCGAAACACTATCCCCCGCGAGTCTCTCCTGACGGTGCGAAGTGTCACGTCTGCCTCGGCTGGATCGGCACTCGGATTTGCCAGACGAAGACACTTCGAACCGCTGAGCTTCCCCGGAATACTATGCCCCGCGAGTTTCTCCCGACGATGTGAAGATTCACGTCTGCCTCGGCTGGATCAGAACTCGGCCTCGTTCTCGTTCCTCGTACTCGTTCTCGTACTCGTTCCTCGCACCCCGTGGTGTGAAGCACTCGGCTTTGCCAGATCACAACACTTTTAATCCACAACAAAATTACAACAACAGATTTCAACAAATTCATATTTAAATCACAATTTAATGTAACGCCAGTCTTACTTACTGTCAGTCTCCTTGTCGCTCATTGCAGAGGTTTACTAACCTCTGCTCGAAGATGTTTTATTTGACCAATTTGCCTTCGGGTCATTACATTCGGACTCCCATTTCCTAGCGAGATTAAGACGTGGTCAACAGCGCCATCCGTTAGGTGTCGAGACAAACTAATTTAACGAGAGTTAGTAATGGCTGTGCGCGCCATCTGTTAAGTGTCGTGACAAACTAATCTAGCGAGAGTTAGTTCGTCACGACACTTAAGTTTGGCGGTCAGCGCCATCTATTGTCACGAGATAAATTTCCAACAAATAACTTTTCATAGAAAAATAAATTTAAATAAAAAATTTTACCCCACAATTTTAATAATTGATTATTTATTTAAAATTTTATTAAATTAACTAACGATAGTTCACATAACATATATCGAATAACAAAAAATATTTAATCCCCCCGTGGGGAATGAATCTTGGTTCCCCGCTCGGGATGCCAGGACGTTAGCTGTTGGCCTACTCGGGGACTCGGGAAATACTGGCTTTTCAGCGAGTCACTTTGTGCATCGTCACAACGTAAATATACTAAAAAAATTATTTTCGCACCACTACTTCGCAGGGAAGAGCCGCCACTTTTCCCACCTGCAGTCCCAACCTACGCCTAGTTGATCACTAGTTTCGATCGCCAGGAA
Source organism: Liopterus haemorrhoidalis (assembly GCA_963971575.1). Classification (NCBI taxonomy): domain Eukaryota; kingdom Metazoa; phylum Arthropoda; class Insecta; order Coleoptera; family Dytiscidae; genus Liopterus; species Liopterus haemorrhoidalis. The sequence goes on from OZ020619.1 coordinate 17,709,935, forward strand.
CTCCCCAGTTCCACACGGCAGGGCCCCGCAGTTTACAAAGGGAAATACACACCTTGCAAAGAAGCGGGCCGTGACCAAGCCTCGCCGGAGTTATCACTAGGTCAGCAAACACTTAGGGCACGATACTAAACGCACACATACCCATTTTTTGTATAATACACGGTCCAAAACCAGAATACTAAACTTTTTAACTTTTTAACGTTATCACAGCACGTCTGCATCGAACGAAGGCTAGATACAGACTGCGTATCCTCGAACCTAGAGACCAGTGTTCTTTGTAACTCATGTTGATATTCGATATGCAACGTAGTTTCTTTATAAAACTTAATTAATGTGAAAATCACAAACTTAAACTTGCTATTTCGGGCATATTAAAATCAATGTCGAAAGTTCTCGAACCAAAGGGCCTTTGGCCCTTGGTTTTCTGTGGTGAGTCTTTATATGCCTATATTGTAAAATAGGGTCATACGCAGACATTGACATTGAGTGGAGCTATATAACACAGGTATAGAATTTTACGACGATTGTACAGTGACGGTTCTCCTGCTTCACACAGTAGGTTTGGTATTGGGTTGTTGCGAAATGCACCTGTGGCTAATCCAACCACAGTGTGATGGAGGATCTGAGGACCCGCAACATATTGAGCAAGTTTTGCCATTTTTTCTTGACGGACAAAAAATGTGCCCACCAAATAAGACAACTGTCAAACACGATACCCAGAAATCTGGCAGTATCAGTAAGAGACAATTGTGCTCCATTTAGTGTGAGTATAGGATTAAGATGGACACACCATTTCCTACATTATTGGACACACACAATTTTGCTGGTCAAGAATTTAAAGCCATTTTCCGTTGCCCACGTATCGAGACGATTGACAGTCAGCTGAAGCTGACGTCCGATTTTACTCGTCTTTTGTCCGGCGGCAAATATACCAATGTCGTTAACAAATAACTTTGTACTAGTTATCGAAAACATGAAGCTGCACCGTTAATGGTAATAGTGTAACGCTCAGTATGGAGCCCTGGGGGACCCCATTGTCCAATGCGAACATTTATGAGAGGGTATTTCCAATTCGCACCTTGAAGCGCTGGTTCGACTTGAAGTCTTTTATAAGGAACATCAAGCATCCACGGAGACCCCAATAATGTAGATTAAGAACAATGCCATATATCCATGCAGTGTCATAGGCTTTCACAATATCGAAAAACTCAGCTACTAGGTGTTTGCTTTCGACGAAAGCGTTACTGGTAACTGTCTTTAGTGTGACCAAATGATATGTTGTTGAGCGGATTCGCCGAAAACCACACTGCGTGTTGGCCAGGAAGTCGTTTGATTCATAAGACCAAATTAAACGCTTGCTTATCATTCGCTCCAAGAGTTTGCAGAGACAACTGGTCAGTGGTATAGGTCTATAGTCAGAGGGCAACTATTTATCTTTCGCGCAACACGAAATGTAACGACTTGCAACTCACTGTCAATGTCTACAGGATCGTAGTACAAGGTGTCTCTAATGATAATTGCCACGCCGTCATATACACTTAACCTCGGTAAGGAAATCCGTGTGGAATTGTGAATGTGTCGGTTTCCACAAGTTGCAAAATCTGACCATAAAAGTCGCAGTTCTTATACTGTTACAGTTCCACTGGATTAGTGGACCGCTCATTTCTGTTTAGAAGAGTTACCCTGCAACCTATCGATCCTTCGTTTTTCTTTAGGTTGCGGGTCTACAGCTATTTTATCGGTCACACACTCGTTTGGTAGTTCAGGTGTATTGATGGACACACTGTACTTTTTTTAAATTGTTTTTGAGCGGGTCCCTTATCAGTCTTATTTTTATATACAATTTTATATCCTTTTAAAATACATTATTTAGGGCTTAATCTTGAAGTTTAAAGAATTTATTTCAGTATATCGTGGATTGAATGTTCGAGACTTTAATGTTTTAAAATTATATCTTTAAGAACTAAAAACAAGTAATGATTGAGAAACGAAGGGTTCAGCGGAAAAGTAGTATAAGTGACATTGAGATGAGTGTATAATTCTGTTAATCAAACCTAATTATAATCGAAAAAACCAGTAGGAGTGTTTAAATTTACTTGTGCTGATATGTAATAGCAATTACTTGAAGCATTTATAGTAACACAGTTGTTAATTTTAGGTTGACTTTAGGTATAAATACATCTGTTGCAAAAAAATATTGAAACGGAGCTTGTACTACTTTTCCGCAGAGTCTGTCAGTTATCAGTTATAATAACAGTATATATGTTGTTTGTTTCAGGTACTTACTGCGTTGTAGGAGCCCAGTTAACACTTCTGAATTCCCAATTTTCTCCTAGTACCGTATCATGAGTTATAATTATTCCCACAAATTTGATAACCGCTGAAATATGGTAAAATTTAGTATATAATAATATTTTTTTACAATTACCTAAATTACAGGAGAAATTAATAAAAGATAGAATAACCATAACAATCGGCAATAAACATATAATAAACATTGTTGGATAGATAAAAACTGCAATTAGCACAAGTTAACTAAGAACAATCAATCTTATAACAATGGAGTATGAACAGCCTTATACCCTTTTCACACTAGGTGTTTAACATTGGATGTTAAAGTGAGGGTAAGTTTTGTTAAAGTTATAAAAACTTTATAAACTATTTCAATAATTTGTACTAATGTTACTATGGTTTTTAATGACGTTGTCAAAAATAATAATATGTTTTTGTGAAAATAAATACACATAAATGTTTTTGCCTTTTTCTATAATTAAAATATGTATATCTGAAGTGTATTGACATTATAAATTAATTCTAAATAGAAGTTCTGCTTCTACAGGTTATGGGCCTCTTAACGCGATTTGGTTCTATTTAGTTTATTTTTTATTTTGAGTCAATACTTGTGCATTTGTGTCCAACATGGATTTTACAAAGATTCAGATCGAATTATTAGAAGGCAGGAATAATTGGGCTACATGGAAATATAAGGTTTGCATTTTATTAAGAAGCTTTGATAATGCAATGGAAGTTGTTGAAGGTAAATGTCTCAGACCGAAACCTCCCTCAACTGGTATTTCTGATGCGGCAGCTCAATCTGAATACGAGAAGATATTAGAAAAATTTCTAAAAGCAGAGAGTTGTGCCTGGATTATTCTGACGAGTAATATGACAGAAGAAACTTTGAAGAAGGTAATGCGTTTTTTCACAGCAATAGAAGTTTGGAATGAACTGCACAGATTATATGATGGTGTGTCCGAAGACAAAGCATATGGTCTTTGTATGAATTTCTTTAATTATGCTAAGGTAGCTGATGATGATATAGCAACTCATTTATCAAAATTGAAAAATATTTGGAATGAACTTATCTTGCAAATTCGTAAGGAGAGTAAGAGTAATTATAATTTGCCTGATCTTCTTTTAATTTCTAAGATTTTAGGTACATTACCAAAGGAATATTTTACATTTAAGTCTAGTTGGTTACTAATTTCAAAAACTGAAAGAACTATTGACAATCTGACTGACCAGCTTTGTGCTTTTGAGAGAACTTTAAATTCGAAAGAAATTAATGTCTCATCTCATGAAGTTTTGATTGCTGAAAATAAGAAAATCAAAGGTGGTAAACAATCTGAGAAGAATTCTAAAAAGATAGTGTGTCATTTTTGCAAGAAAGAAGGACATATAAAGAATCAATGTTATAAGTGGAAATCAATTAAACGATCAAACCCTGATTCAGAAAAGGATTCTGGTAAGAGTCATGTCAATATGTTTGTTTTATCTAATGTATCTAATATTTCAAATGATGGAACTAATTCAAATTGTTGGTATGTGGACAATGGTGCTACGAATCATGTAACAAATAGGAAAGAATTGTTTCGAGATTTTACACCATTTGATGTATCTCATACTGTGACAACTGCTAATGGGGAAGTCATTGCGGCTGTTGGTAAAGGCAACATTGAAATTGAAGCGGATGTCTTTGGTAAAAGAAATAAGATATACCTGACTGATGTTTGGTATGTACCTAAAATTCAGAAAAATCTATTTTCAATTTTATCTATCCAAGACAAGTACCATGACAGTATTTTTATTTCGAAAACGGAAGTTTGTACTTTAAAGGTAAATGGACATGTTGTTTTAATTGGTAAAAGAAATATACATGGTGGACTTTATCAACTTAGAGTTAGAAATATTATTCCAAAGTTAAATGGTGATATAAATGCTTTATCAAATGACAATTTACTACAATTGTACCATGAAAGATTTGGTCATCAAAATAAACGCCACGTCAAAACTGGTATTTCTAGAGAACTGGGTATCAATGTAATTCTAGATTCTGAAATTTGTGAAGGTTGTGTCTATGGAAAGCTACATAGAAAACCTTTTGGCACTAGAAAGCATGTCGAGAAACCTGGTGATATAATTTATTCGGATGTTTGTGGACCCTTTATTCGTTCTTTCTCTGGATATCGTTACTTTGTTGTTTTTAAAGATGAATATTCTCATTATCGTTATATTTATCTTCTAAAAGAAAAGTCAGAAGTTGTTGAAAAACTGGAAGAAATGTTAACAGAAGCTAAAGTGTCTGGTCATACAGTAAAAGAATTCATGACAGATAATGGTGGTGAATTTGATAATTATTCAGTGAAGAATATTTTAGCAAAATTTGGAATTAGACAAAGATTTACAATGCCTTATACGCCAGAGCAAAACAGTGCTGAACGCGAAAATCGAACCATTGTTGAAATGGCTCGGGCAATAATACATGCTCATCAAAGTCTTCCTCAACAGCTATGGGCGGAAATTATTAATTCATCTGTCTATATTCTGAACAGAACTGGAACTTCAAGCATAGATGGCAAGTCACCTTACGAATTATGGTTTGAAAAGAAACCTAGTCTTAAACATTTACGAATAATTGGTTGCACTTGCTATGCTCACATTCCCATACAGAGAAGAAAGAAGTTAGAAGAGAAAGCTCAGAAAGGCATTTTAATTGGCTATGATTATGATGATGGCTATAGAATATGGAGCAAAGAAAATAAAAAACTAATTAGGTCACGAGATGTGATTTTTGACGAAAATTCGTTATTGCATAAATATGTCAGTATTCCTGAAATGATTGATTCCACTAAAGATAAAATAGAAGAAAGAGAAGATGTAAAAGTAAATGAAAAAGTGATCAATAGTTAAACTGACGAACAATATAATGAAGAAGAAGAATCATTAGAAGATGTTACTGTTTTTCAAAAAGAACAGAAAGGAGAAAAAGAAAAAGAAATAAATTCTGAAAACGAAGATCAAATAAATGATTATAGAAAACGATTAAGAAATAGATCTAAACTGAAGAAACCAGAAATTTTTAATTATTTTCTGACTCTTCGATGGCGTCTGTAACATCTACTGTATTAAATTTAGTTGAACCTAAATCTTATAAAGAAGCAGTACAACCAGAAAATGCAGAAGAATGGAAAGAAGCCACTTCACTCTTCAAGAATAAAATTTTTAATTAATCTAAAAAGTTGGCCTAGGAATTAGCAAATTATTGAACTAGGGGGAGTGTTAAAGTTATAAAAACTTTATAAACCATTTCAATAATTTGTACTAATGTTACTATGGTTTTTAATGACGTTGTCAAAAATAATAATATGTTTTTGTGAAAATAAATACACATAAATGTTTTTGCCTTTTTCTATAATTAAAATATGTATATCTGAAGTGTATTGACATTATAAATTTAATCTAAATAGAAGTTCTGCTTCTACAAGTTTAAGTGCTAGTGTGAAAGCGTGTGTTTTCGGTTAAACACAAGCTAAGTCTAAGACGGAGAGCTGCGTGTTAAAGATAGTATGCATTGCCAACATAATTTCTAATATAAAAAAATACGACTTGAATTTGTGCTGTCAACATTTTATATTATCATAAACAAGAATAATGTAGTATATCGACGTTATAAGAAGTTTATAATTATTAATTAGACTAGCAGTATACCCGATGCTTAGCTACCGGAAAAAAGCACCTGTAGCCGGTTTAGATCGGGCCCATTTCAGAATATTTTTAAATCAGGTTTGGTGCGAATCATTTTAGTATGATCCAATTATTTATTTTTTGTTTTACTCTACCATTTTATGAATATGTACTTATACACAAATAATTTAAGTAAAGACTTCTTTATAAATGACAGTAGTAATATAGTCACTTTATAACAATACAAATAAATGTTCAGCTGTATTAATTCGGGAAAATGCCACATACAGTTACCCATGTGAAAAGCAATCATCACTCAACTCGCCACCAGCCAAGTGAAGCGTTTAACCTTGTGGTTTATTAACATTTTTTTTTTTTTTTTTAATTTTATTAACGGCCTTTGTTAGCTAGAACAATGAGCCAGACATGGTATTTGTTCAATATTTCCTAACTCAGGATAACACAAGTACACAAGAAGGAAGGTAAAGTGCAGAGGGGTCCGTCTCTGCGGGATTTATACAAACTGGAATCAGACCATCGGAAGGGAAGACAGTAGAGATATACAGTTAATTCTAAGAACAGTTTTTAATGTCTAGCTTTATGTTGTTGATAAATTTTATTACGTATTTGTAAATTATTTCGTTTCTGCATAACTCCGTCATTGTTGTAGGAACGTTAATTCTGTTTATTGATAATTCCTGAATGTAGTTGCGTCTTTCGTCCGTGAAGTGTAGGCAGTCTAATATGATGTGATCCATAATTGCATCAGACTCATAGTCACAGTCGCAAACTGGCGACTGAATTATGCCCATCTTGTATAGGTGTGCTGGATAACACTCATGATTATTTCTTAGTCGTACGATTTTAACTATCTCACCTCTTTTCCAGTTGTAATAAAAAAACAAGGTTTTCTTATCGCCGGTTGGATCTCGGCATATCTTTTTCCTACAGTCAAACTCATTGCAGTGTATTCTCTTTGCCACATGTTTTCCGTTCTTTTTTTGAAAATTGTTTTTATATCGCTTGGGGGGAGAGATATATCCAGTGGAGTACCCTTGCTGGTGGCTTCTTTCGCTAATTTATCTGCTGTTTCATTTCCGAAAGTACCACTATGTCCTTTTGTCCAATGGAATTTGATTTGTTGTTTTTCCGCAAGTTCGTATACAATTTGGAGTATTTCATAGAGAAATTTGTAATTCTTATTCATAGGCATATGTATCCCGTTAATAGCACTTTGGGAGTCAGATATGATAGATATGTTTTTTTGTTGTATTTCACGGCAGAACTCCACGGCTTTCTGTATGGCTACTACATCGGCTGTAAAAATGGAGGTTTGGTTTGGAAATTTAAACAAAGCTGAATGATCTGACTGCGGTTCATAGAATGCGCAGCTTACACTTACACAAAAATTAACAGGAAACAAAATTAACAGGTTGACAGCCTGCAAAAAATTACTTAAATTACTTAAATTACTTAAAAATTACTTAAAAATGTTCAATGTGCCAAGTTGAATATAAATGTTATGTTGGTCTAGAAACATGATTCAAGGGTTTGTTTTTATATTTTTGTTTAATTAACCAATATTTTTGTAAAATTCGTATTCGTTTTTATATTTAATATATTCTTACCTAAGTAATAAAACAATTTCAGGTTTTGATTTAAAATATTTGAAAATTCGCACTTGCTTAGAACTTTTGTATGCCACAGCGGTCGTTCAACGTCCTTAAACCAATTTTATGCACGACCGCTGGCATAATATTCACGAAAATAATTCATAGTATTCTAGCGGTCGTGTACGACCGCTCGAGCATACGGGGGAAAAATAGCCGGCGGTCGTATGAAAATAAAAAATAAACAACTGAACAGAAATTTTAGCGATCAAAACGTTAAATACTTCAACGAATGGTTGCAAACCATAAACTGGATAGAGGTGTATGCCAGCTATAATGTTGACAATAAAATGGATAACTTTTTGAATACTTTGTTAATTGGTTTCAATAATTTTTTTCCAATCCGCGAAAGGAGAAGTGAGAAAAATAAATCTTAACAACATTCACGCTGGTACACAAATGAACAAATGAATACAAGGTTTTGTATAAGAAACTTAAAAATATGTATAGGCACAAAATTAAAGTTGCAAAGCAAGATTACAATAATCAGCTAATATTGTTGTCTGATAATAAATCGAAAACTGCTTGGGAGATCATTAAAGGTGAATATCAAAAAACAAAAGATCACTACTACATTAAAAGCAGATGATTTCAACATTATTTTTTCCACTGTAGCCCGAGATAATATCGCTGATATCTCAAATGTAAATGCAATTACAAGTATCAAAAAATCTAAAAACCACAAATCTCTATTTTTTTATCTCCAGTCGATTAAAATACCCTCAAAATAAAAATAGTACAGATAATTTTGGTTTAAACATTAAACTAATAAAATCTTCAGCAGATCACATCACTAAACGTCTAGCAGACGTGATAAACTGTCCTTTCACCTCTGGCAGCTATCCTTTAGCATTTAAAACGTCAAAAACCATCCCCATTAAAAAAGGATACATAAATAATCCGAAAAACTACAGGCCCATAGCAATAATGATATACAATTTTTAGGTTTTCAACTAAATCCACAATTAAACTGGACTAACCATATCCAGTATGTGGCCAATAAAATTATATCTTGTAATTTTATGTTATATAAATTTAAAAAATGTGTCCCGTTATAGACTGTTAAATTAGTTTATAATGCATAAATTAAATCTCTTATGAGTTATGGGATAATTCTTCGGGGACAGTCCACCAACTGGGAGAAAACTTTTGCATTACAAAAAAGGTCTATAAGAATCCTTTGTGGGGTCCCAAGACGCACCTCTTCTAAACAACTAATAATATAATAATTATAAATAATTGTTGTAAAGACTATAGTATATAATACATCTACTCTCCAAACCCTATCTAAGGATGGCATGTCTTGGAGCTGTATTGCCTGTCGCTCTACGCCAGGAAGCCCAAGTAAATCGGTCATAATTGCAGATTCAGCCAATAGCCCTGAGAACTCACCTACCCTGAGCTCAACGACTACAATGAATTTGTCGACTCGGTGAAATTTTGTAGCGACAAAGTTACGGAGTTTGAGCAGAAACTTAATTGAAAAAGAATTGAAAATTGTTAATGAGTTGAAGAAGAAAAATGAAGTGCTACAAAACGAACTTAGTGATACTAGGACTCGGTGTGGCAATTTAGAAAAACGATCGCGTATTGATAACTTAGAGATAGTTGGAGTCCCAGAAGACCCTAACGAAAATCTGAACTCCGTACTGGATAAAATATGAACTGGAATCAACTGCTGTATTAATAAAAATGAATACAGCATAGCGCATCGTGTGCAGCGAGTAAATATCTCCACTAATGTTCCTAGAAATATAATTGTCAAATTCATTTCTCGCTCTTAAAAACACGAGATTTTAGCAGCGGCAAGACGTTCAAAAATGTCATCAAGTAACAGTGGTTCACCAGGACTGAAGATCCAAGGAATTCCTCCAGCTATTCTCATTAATGAACATCTGACAAATGAGAATAAACTGTTACTTAAAAATACGAAAGATATTGCAAAATCTAAACAATATAAATTTGTATGGATTCGAAACTGTACAATTTTTGTCCGCAAGAACGAAACGTCATCAGCTAAAATCATCGCAAGTGAAATGGATCTCACTAAAATGTAGATTTTGTTGTTTTTCACCTTCTTCTGTCTGTTATAATTATTTTCATTTTTCTATTAAAAATGGCTACACAATTTACTGTTTTCTATCAAAATGTTAATGGTCTTCGTACTAAAACACATAAATTCTATCAAAGTATGCTGAACAACGACTACGACATCATTTGTGTAACAGAGACTTCACTTTTGCCAGGAATAAACAATAGCGAGCTATTTTCATCAGACTATAGTTTTTTTAGAAGAGACCGGGAAAGCTGTGCTTCAAATAAATGTGGCGGTGGTATAAAAATATATTTCAGTAAAGTGCTGTGATAAATGGAGTAGTGCGGCCGAAGATATTTGGGTGACTATTGGTAGTGGTCCAAATAAGTTTCATCTCTGTGTGGTTTATCTTCCTCCGGGAGATGAAAATGCATTCAGTATTTTCATGGAAAAACTGAATTAATTGGTGAGCGACTTCGGTAACGACGCCGTTTTTATATGTGGTGATTTTAATTTACCCAACATAACTTGGATACAGGGAAATGTAAACTTCTTAGTGCCATCAAATCACAGGGACGCGCGATCAACACTATTTGTTGACACGGCGTCGTTATGCGGTCTTGCACAATTCAATGGAATTCAAAATTATTTTAGTAATATTATTTTGGATTTAGTTCTTTCAAACTTAAATACAGCAATTATATATATAAAAAAAAGCAGTTTTTGTCTTGTGAAGGAAGACACTTATCATCCATCCTTGGAATTTGATATAATGATTAACAATGACTCTACTACACTTAAAACTAATGTTAATAATAACAATAATAAGTTTAATTTTACAAAGGCCAACTTCCAAGTAATTGATAATGATTTTCTTGCAACTGATTGGAACGCTCTGTTAACAGATTGTGAAATTAATACTGCTGTAAATATTTTTTACGAAAAATTGCATAGGGTACTGTCTAAACATGTACCAAGAAAAAACAGATTTAATAATCGATTCCCACACTGGTATTTGGCTTCTATTATTAAAACCGTCAAAGAAAAACGAAAATATCATACGCGCTGGAAACGTTATGGAAATGATTTGGATTATCTGTCTTTCAGCATTCTAAGAAGTCGATGTAAATACATGATCCAAAAGGATTACACAAATTATATTAGAAAAGCAGAAAGCAACATCATAGATGATCCAAAGTATTTTTGGAAGTTTTCTAAAAATAAAAAAAATTCACAATCCAATAATCCACATACCATGTTCTACGACGATTCCAGCGCAAATGATGGGATGGCCATTGTTGAATTGTTTTCAAAATATTATAAATCTGTTTTTGAAACAAATGACTGCAACATTTCAAGCAGAATGAATCTGTTTATGCAGAGAACCTCATAAATGTCTGCAGTCTGTATACTAGGTTGAGAGCGTTAGACCCTGGCAAAGGAGCGGGGAATGATAGATTACCTTCTTCTTTATCGAAGTACTGTTGTACTGGTTTCACTATACCATTGGCAATACTGTTTAAATGATCCTTAGCCACTGGAACATTTCCCGCAATGTGGAAGAAATCCCTAATAACGCCTATATTGAAATCAGACAACAAAACATTGGTCAAAAATTATAGGCCTATATCTAAACTGTCAGCTATAGCAAAGTTATTCGAATCGATTATATATGACGAGATTATTAGCGATGTACAACATGCAATTATACCACAGCAGCATGGCTTTTTTAAATGCAGATCTGTGGAATCTAACTTATTATATTACATACAACAAATATCAAATGCACTAGACCAGCGTATTCAAGTGGATGCAATTTACACAGACTACAGTAAGGCTTTTGATAAGATTAACCACAATATACTAATAAATAAACTTACTGAAGTAGGTGTACATGGTGTTCTGCTTCGCTGGCTATATTCCTACATAAAAAATCGCTCGCAAGCGGTGGCAGTAAATGGTTACAAATCTAAATTTTTTGCAACAACTTCGGGTATCCCACAGGGAACTCTTCTGGGACCGTTGCTATTTATAATATATATAAATGACATAGTTAACTGTTTCAAATACTCCCAAATACTACTGTACGCAGATGATTTAAAGATATTCTCAAACATTTCTTCATTTTCTGACTGCCAACTTTTACAAGATGATCTAAACCGTTTTCATAACTACTGTCTGTCCAATAAATTATATTTAAACCTGTCCAAATGTTTTAAAATTAGCTTCACTAGAAATTGTAACCAATTTAACTTCAATTACAGTTTAGACTTACATATTATCAATCAGGTAAATCACATCAAAGACTTAGGTATTATAATCGATTTTAAAATTAGCTTTAATGAACATATTGATAAAATATCTAAGAAAGCCTACAAGATGCTAGGGTTCATTATAAGAACTGCAAAATATTTTACCAACCCAAGATGTATTATTACACTATATAACGCCTATGTATATTCACAGCTAAGCTACTGTAGTACAGTTTGGAACCCTCAGTTCCACGTACATATCAATAGATTGGAACGCATACAAAAGAAATTCGTATGTTATCTCTCTAGAAAGGCACCAATGACATGTTCTAATTATACTGAGACCTGTACTTATTTTAATATCAGTACATTAACGGACAAAAGAACATTGTCAGATGTTGTTTTATCAACAAAAATTTTTAATGGTTCAGTCGATTGTCCACTTTAGTTGGCATGCGCCAGCGTCCGCTCAGCTCTCTGATCGGCCGCTAAAAACCTAAATGGGGAAAAATATGAATTCCGTAACCACTGTGAAGTGACTGCAGCGGCTATCAGCTGTCCAGGGCAAGGTAGAAGGCCGCCAGCCCAGTCTAGAGGTAGGTGTGACTATGCAGGGTGGTCCTGTAATTACCAATACCTATGTGTGGCCTAAAATTTTTATACGGCGCCAGTCACCTCGCTTCTATTGCCCTAAATTCTGGAAGAAAAATAAAACCCCAGGGGAAAGGAATAGAGTTCTCGTAATAGAAACACCAATGTTCTCAATAACAAAATTTATTAACAATAAAAAAATTAACGAAATTATTCACAATGAAAAAGATGTTCAAAAGGAACAATCAAAATGTAATTCTACACACCAAAAAAAAATCAAGATGCTTAACAATGGATCAGACTTAACAATAATCTGAATCGAAGCAAGACTCAAACTTTACTTAAGACTCCAATTATTTAAACTTTACCAAAACAATTTAATGACTACAAGATAACTTACTAGTTAAATATTCCCTTTTTAAGTTCGGAGTACGACAAAATTTAATACTCAAAATATCTAATATCAAATCAAAAATATATTTACTCTAAATCAAAATTACTGAAAGTTAAGTACTCACGGACGGCCAAAGGAAAAAGAAACAACTGAATATTTAACCGGTAATTACTTACAATTTAAACATACAAGACAAATTAAATTAACTCTGTTTTGTGGTATAACTACCCAGTAACATGTGATTGGATTACTTTCGTTACAACTGCCCTAGGGATGCGTGAACTTCTGCACGGAAATTATACCACAGTGACTATCTACGGTGGTAACAGTATCCCCTGTGGTGATACTGTTTGAAAAAAAATCTGGAAGGAGTTTAGAATCGGAGGCAAGCGCCTAGCAAAACCCGATTGAAATTTTTACAAAACTTTCTCTCGCCTTAATACTAGTGAAATCCCAGTAGGATTTCTGGCACTGCCGTCGCGACGGTATCAGAAACCCAACAGTGTCAGTATTTCCACTCTATATATCCCCTTTATCGCCTCCTTAAAAACCGTGGCACGCCAACAAAAAAAAAAAATCTCCAACGAAATTGCAAAAAAAGGTTGATGGACCACCCCACCCACTTGATTCTACGGAAATAATAAAAATTTAATTTTTTTTTTATTGCGAACAAGAAATGAAGACTGGTCAAGGAAAATTAAAAAAAAAAAACAATGCTTTGTGGCTGAGGTTTCGCCCGATTGAGTTTGACGTTAATTTCCATCCCAATATTATTACAAACCCGACCCTTGATAACGTGAAAAGCCAGTAACACGAATACTCGACCAGGGAGTATTCAAAGCGAGGGGGTTAACTTGCGTGTTTGAGAGCTAATTCACAACCTCGAGTTATCAAGGGAAATACTTTACAGACAGACTGAATTTACATTACGCGGCAAAAATTTACTATGAGCGACTCATGGACAAAAATTATTGTACCTCAAAAATCACGGTGGCGACACAGTCCAACCGTCCACGCAACAAGCGTTACTCAAAAATCCAACGAAAACACGTGTTTACATCTCAATAATCTCAAAAAACATATTAAGATAAAACAAACTTGAGAAACCTCAATGTATTTCAGCTAATAACACAGTTCAAATAACGACACACACTTAATAATCATGGCCATAAATTATAAGGGTGTACCAGACGCAGCCCTACACTATTAATGTTAAGAAACACACAAAAAACATCCCCAAACGGGAATTCCAATACGTTAATAGGGCAGGATTGCTTCCGTTACAAAATTTCAAACATTTCCAAAATATACTTAGCTGAAACACAGTAAATCTCGCAACACCCTGTAGAAACAGGTCTCAAACGATACAATAATTTTCGTACTACAACTTCCACGGGTCGCTCCAAAAACGGCTCTTCAACCCTTACATGTGGAGGACAATATATCTTCTCGAGCGCAGGATGCTTCCCCGAGAACGATCGCTCAATTCCGGCCCTCACATGCCACCACTATATTTACAAAATACAAAGAAATACCTTACATTAGAACTCTGGATCTGTGCAAACTGATTAGCGGGTAATACTGTATAAAAGAAACATACCTTGGTGTTTTAGTGGCTAAATATTATAATTCAACCGCCATCTAGGGGAAGGAACCCCTATTTCCGACCTAAGTCGCGTTTTGGACTGCCAAAACATGATGTATCACGCGCCTTTTCCGCTTGGCGAATCCACAAGTAACATAGTATTACATTCTTCAAATATTTTCACAAAAACTTGTGGAATAAAATTTGGCACGTGTTACTGAGGCTCTACCCCTTAGCAGAACGTCTATACTTGAATTACAACATTTGAAGAGACCAAAATGGCTTATCACAGCACATTTTATATGCTCCCTTCTCACCACTTTCCCCTTTCCTATAACTGTATGTGCGTGCGGCACCAAGACTCAATCAGTTATCAGAAACGACAACATTCTGTCTTATCGGCGCTTGCAAAATACGAATGTAAACATTATATATTTTGCAAGTAGCAAGTATGTTCCTTATTGTACGTAATACATGCTAATCGTCAGTAATTTCCAGGTTCTAATGAAGTATTCATACTCCGAACTGCATAAAATGTGGTTATTTCCATGTGTCAACATGACATCACCTAAAAATTGTTGGCAGAAATAGAGAATTCAGAGGTTAATTTATATTCCTGTAGCAAGAACTGCTACCTTTAAGTAGATTGTCAATTGTCAGGACTCTAGTCAGTTGGTTTCGCAAAAATACACAATACTGTATCTTTTAATGAGAATAGAATTAGTTTTTGTACGTAAGGTAGGTCAGTGTTCAAGTTAGTTTTTTAAGCGGTGCGTGTCAGCTAGAATAGGCCGTAACACCACCCTTGCTGTCAATGTTTAATCTAAATGTTCCACGTCGCGATCTTAGGAATAAACATCTCATTCATCAATCCTTTGCCAGGACGCAATCCAACCAAAATGCTCCAGTTATCAGAATGTCATCAACCCTAAATAAATTATGTGTAGATGCTAAAGTAGACATTTTCTGGCACAACATAAAAACTATCAAAAAATTATCAAAAAACACTTCATCAATTTAAATTTAAATATTTGTTAATATAATTTTAAAATTTTGTCAACATTTTATACTCACTATGCAACCTTCAAATTATTATATCTGTTAATCAGACCAATCCTGTAACTCAGTTACTATGATCATTGTAACAAAATATGTCCCTATGAGCAAGGTCAGTTACTATCATGAATGAAAGTCATTATACTTTTTATAATATTTTATCTTGTAGTAACGTTACTACACAGTAAATTTTTACAGAATTGATCTGAATATCTGTCAATTTTATATTCTTTATTATCTCCATTTATTTTTATATTCTGTTATACTTTTATTTTTATGCTTATTAATTATTATTGTAATGCCACTTTCAATATGTAATATTTATGTACCAATTTCGTCGTTGTAGTGTTGGGTTAGACTCGTTTACAACGCATACAAACAATAAATAAATAAAAAACTATTTAAAGATCTAGAAATTTTAATGTTCGTTTGTTTAATATATTCTTGAAATGTTTCTGTATGTCAAAGATGCTGACTTATTAAAAAATAGTGCCGTAAATAGGTTCAATACCAGGGGAAAAAATAATATACGTCTGCCGAGTTTGCATAATAAACTATCATAAACACATCCAAATTACATGGGTGCCAAATTATACAACAAATTACCGTTATCAGTGCGACAGCTGAACATAAAAAATTTAAAAACTTGTGTTCGTAATTTATTAATTAATAAGGCCTATTATAATCTAGAAGAATATATGAATGATGATTCAAGAGACATGTTGTCTTTATCATCTTGTATGTTTTAAATTTTTGTATATTATTCTTACATTTTTTAAATGACTTTGTATATGTACTTTTATGTATATCTTTTACTGAAATATATTATTATTATGGGGTTTGTCAGGTTAGGTTTTGGGGTTTGTTAGGTCATTAGTGTTAAGTGTTCACTAATCCCAAACTTCAGCAACCTTTTGAGCCGCGTCATACTAGAGACAAGTGGAGCTAAATACACACGGCTGCATCCCAAACCCTAGCGATATGCAGTCGTGGAAATTACGCCAGATCCAGTGCCTGCACAATGTGGAGTGACCCGAGCAGCACTGCTTTCTGCATTCTGCAGATCAAAGAGTTCAGCAGAAGATCGGCAGGCGGGAATGGAATCGATTTCCCTTCGAAAGGAGGCTTTTATACCACCCAAAACACCAACTAACAGGACTACAAGCTTAACTTTATACCCTGAATACAACTTTCTAAGCTCGGACAAGAGATCCATATACTTGGACCTCTTTTCCTCCTCGTTGAGAGAGATATTCTTCTCAGCTGGACTTGAGAATTCGATCAAAACATCTGTTTGGTCGATATCTAGGAGGGTTATGTCCGGCTTAATGGGTGTCAGTAACCTCGAGGTGAGGAAGGAGTAATTCCAATAAATTCGGCACTTGGAATTTTCTACCACCGATTCTCTATCAGAAGGGACGTACGGTATAACCAGTATTTGGTCAATACCATAAGCATGTTTAAGATGGTACTAGAGCACGCGGAGAGCAGCATTATGTCGAGACACATAGCTCGACGCTGCAAGAGATGGACAAGCAGACAGAATGTGCATAATCGTTTCAGGTTGGTGGTGACACAACCTACAGAGTGTGGACTACGCCATTTTAAATATGCGGGCCATGTACGCCAAAGTATTTATAACACCATCCTGACACGCAAACACAAAACCTTCTGTTTCCGATCTCAAACCCGCAGACTTAAGAAACGAGAACGTGAGTTCGGTGTACAACTCTAGACTTTTAATATGTTTGAAGAACACAGAGTGCATACTTTTACTCATGTGTTCTTCTGTCAACATGTCTATCTCCCCTCGTTTCACTGAACTGATAACTCTGTTGTACACCTTCCGAGAGAGTTGTACTCCAGCGTTTTCTCGGACGGGACACAAGTCTGCCAGGTTAAATCTCGTTGCTGCTCTTCGCGCTGCCTGGTAAAGAAACGCCCCTTTGCCACTAAATTCGTGCTCACTAACAAACTGTAATAGTGGGTCCTGACTTCTGAGGATACTGTTAGCTGTAATCAGGACGAGTAACATTGTAACATTGATCATCAGGCCCAAAAGCTCGATATAGGCAGGTGTTGCGACCATTGTGAACTTCTGTCAAAACTATAAATTTTTAATTTCGAATTTGTATCTTCTGTATTTTTGTATTTTATATATTTCTTTGTTTTTTTGTTTTTTGTTATATACAGTATGTATTGAACAAGAGCAAGCTATCGTATCTGAAATATACTTTCATAGAATTTATTGCATTCTTTATCGAATTTTTATTATTTTGCAATAAATAACTATTTAATCTTTATTTAATAACTTACCGTAATTTAAATTAACTCTTATCTTACTATCAAATATCTTGATTATTGAACAAAATATACATTTCATTGACTACTCTTATCTGTCAACTACCTTTTGCAAATTGTCCATTTTACTTCCTTCTCAAATTGTTCAACATAGAGATGATTTCTTATGTAAACATGAATTGTAAACATTAATGTGTGAATTATCTATAAGTAAAGTGGATAGTTATTGTTAGTCCTATAATTTCGTTTTAGTTATGAGTGAAAAAGTAAAATTAATTATTATTGGATAGTAAAAAACTGTGAGTAAACCTTCTAATAATGTATTGTAGCAATATCTTGGACTTTTATTAAGAAATAGTGCTATAATTTAAATAAAACCCAGTCAATCTAACGGACAATAAGTGTCATTTTCGTCGGCCGCTAGCTCAGCTGTTCAGGTTCGGTCAGATAAGGAAGGTCGTTGAACTGGCAAGGCCGGAGAGATAAGTCGATGGTTATATCGCCTACGGGCAGGCAACCAAAACTGCATACATGTATCTCACGTTGCATCCATATGGAGATATGTAAAAAATGTAGTGTGGAAACGGAGTATGGGAAAGATGAAATAAAATGTCATGGTGGTTGTGCAAATGTATGGCATTATAAATGCCTTAAACTAAATAAAAGTAATTTTGAATCGTTACAGGCATGTAAGCAGATAAAGTACATTTGTAAGGATTGTGAAAAGGATCCATTAAAAGTAATGAATGACAAAATTTCTTTAATTTTGGATTTCATTTATAAACTAGACATGAAAGTTCAAGTACAGGATGTTACCTTGAAGACTGTAAGTGATAATATAGAGATAGTTAAGGAAAAGGCAACTGAAACGGATTTAAATTTAATTAAAGAATTAAAATCAAATATTGAAAATATAAATAATGCCTCATATGCAACGGTAACAAAAAAGCAAGAAAATAATGAGAATTGAAAAGAGGTGAAGTCAAGAAGTAGGATAACTAAAAATCAAGATATCAGACCAACTTTAAAAAATAAAATAAATCCTGCAGAGATGAATGTCCAAAGTATGAAAAATGGAGGGAAAGGTAAAGTACTTGTTGAATGTAAACCTAATGAAAATAAAGAATTGATTATTAGCAGTGTAAAGACAAAATTAGGACATGAATTTGAAGTTAAAACGATGGAATTATTAAATCCAAAAATAAGAATATTAGGCGTGGAGGAAGAATTCGATAAGGAGGAGGAATTAATTAGTATGTTAAAAAAACAGAATGATTGCTGCATAGATGGGAAGATAAAATTCATTGGAAAAGTAGAAATTAAAAAGAAGAAAAATAGATACGAAAAGTATCACTATATTTTGGAAATAGATGGGCATACCTGGAGTAAAATAGTTGAGAACAGGAAAAAAATAAACTTAGGCTGGCACAGGTATAATGTTGTAGAAGATTTACCGGTATATAGATGTTATAAATGCTGGAAGTATAATCATATTGCGAGTAAATGTACCAAAGAGACACACACGTGTGGAAAGTGTTCGAGAGAAGGACATAAAGCCGAAGACTGTGTTGAGAATGAAGAAGCCTGTGTTAATTGTGTTACTACAAACGAAAAGTTGAAAATTGGCCTTAACACTAAGCACTGTGCATGAAGTAGAGATTGTCTAGTTTATAAAAGAAAAATTCTCGAGTACCAAAGTAAGGTGAAGTATGTATAGCAATTAAAGAACTCACAGGCAACTAAAAATAAAAATAACCAAATTTACTGGTCTGCATCTATAATTTGTCTAAATGCCCAAAGTGTAGTCAGACATTTTGATGAAATAGAACATTTAACTAACAGCTACCAGCCATTAATTCTAGGCCTGACTGAAACAAGATTGACGAGCGATATAGAAGACACCGAAATATCTATATCTAGTGACAGAATAATAAGATTTGATTCAAGGAGCCGGCACACAGGTGGTGTTATGTTGTATTTCAGAGACGACGTCACAGTATGCCAAGTAAAAGAGTACAACTTAAATATGAATTATTGGATGATTGAGTGTCGCGTCAACTTTAAAAATAATATGTTTATACTCTGCATATTATATCACTCTCCAAATGAAAGTGATAGAGATTTCCTAGTGTTTTTTGAAGATTGGTGTGAATGTAATACCGAAAATTATAATAGTATTATAGTAATGGGAGATTTTAATATTGATCTACGTGGTAGTGATAAAACTTACAGTAATAAATTAGTGAATATTATGAACATGTACAATTTAAAACAACTTGTTACAGATTATACAAGAATAACTAATACCTCAAAAACTCAGATCGATTTAGTTATTACTAATAATAATAATTTAATGTGTGATATGCTACATACGCCGAAAATAACAGATCACAGTTTGCTAAAAGTTAGTATAATAAATAATAAATGTGATAATAATTTAAATAAAACGATAGTGACAAGAGGAAAAATCGATTACAATGCAATGATACATATGTTATTTGAAGTGGACTGGTTCTACAATTGTACTGATGTTAACATTTTATTTAATAAATTTAGTAGCAATATAATATCTACCTTAAATATAGTGGCGCCACTTAAAACTAAGTTTATTAAAAAAGAAAATAAACCTTGGTTTAATGAACAAGTTAGAAATGTTATGACCAAGAGAAATAATAGTTATAAAAAATATTTGTTTAGTGACGATAATGAAGACTGGGAAATGTATAAAAAATTCAGGAATGAATTGAAGGTACTAATTTGTAGAACTAAAAATACATATTTTGAAAACAAAATTGATTTGTGCAAGTACGATCCTAAAAATATGTGGCAAACTTTGAAAGCAGTTTTAAGAAAAAAAAGTGATATAATTAGTCAACAGAAAATTAATTTTAAGGGTGACATTGTTGATAACCCAAGCACGATTGCTGAAAATTTTGTAGCCGTTCTTGCTACAGAAATATAAATTAACATCTGAATTCTCTTATTCTGTCAAAACTTTTAGGTTATGTCATTTTGACACATGGGAATAATCACATTTTTTTTGCATTTTGGAGTATGAATACTTCATTAGAACCTGTAAATTACAGACTATTAGCGTGTATTACGTATATAAGGAACATACTTACTATTTGTAAAAAAATATAATGTTGACATTCGTGATTTTACAAACGCCGATAAGGCAGAATGTTGTCATTTTTGATAACTGTCTGAGTCACGTGGTTCTGTCCACGTGAGTCTAGTGTCCATCAGACAGTTATAGGAAAGGTGAAAGTGGTGAAGGGGGGGCATATATAATGGAATGTTATATGCCATTTTGTCTCTTCAATGTCGTAATTCAAGAAGTATAGAGGTTCCCTAAGGGGTTGAGACTCAGTAACACGTGCCAAATTTTATTCCACTAGTTTTTGTGAAAGTATTTGAGAAGATAATACTATGGTTACCTGTGGATGCGCTAAAGCGGAAAAGGCACGTGATACATCATGTTTTGGAGATCCAAAACGCGACTTACGTCGGAAATAGGAGTTTTCTACCCCTAGATGGCAATTGAATTACGACGTTTAGCCACTAAAACACCAAGGTATGTTTCTTTTATACAGTATTACCCGCTAATCAGTTTTGAATAACCCAGAGTTCTAATGTAAGGTATTTCTTTGTATTTTGTAAATCTAGTGGCAGCATGTAAGGGCTGGATTGAGCATAATTCTCGAGGGAGAATCCTGAGTCCGAGAAGATTTATTGTCCCCCCACATGTAAGGGTTGAAGAGCCGATTTTGGAGCGATCCGTGGAAGAAGTAGCGCGAAAATTATTGTATCATTGAGACCTGTTGCTACAGGGTGTTGCGAGAATTACTGTGTTTCAGCTAAGTATATTTTGGAAATGTTTTGAAATTTTGTAACAGAAGCGACTCTGCCCTATTAACGTATTGGAATTCCCGTTTGGGGATGTTTTTGTGATTCTTAACGTTAATGATGTAGGGCTGCGTCTGGTACACCCTTATGAGTTATGGCCATGATTATTAAGTGTGTGTTATTATTTGTACTGTATTATTAGCTGAAATGCATTGAGGTTTATCAAGTTTTGTTGTATCTTGAGATGTTTTTGAGTTATTGAGATGGTTTTGGATTTATTGAGTACGCTGTTGCGTGTACGATTGGGTGTGTCGCCACCGTAATTATGTTTGGAGGTACAATAATTTTTGTTCACGAATCGCTCATTTTAAATTGTTGCCGCGTAATGTAAATTCAGTCTCTCCGTAAAGTATTTCCCCTTGATAACTCGAGGTTGTGAATTAGTTCTCAAACACATGGGTTTAACCCCTTTTTGTTAATATTCCCTGGCCGGGTATTCGTGTTAACTGCTTTTTCACGTTATCAAGGGTCGGTCTTTGTATTTGTATGGGGTGGATTTAACGTTAGCTTCAGTCGGGCAGAACCTCAGCCACAAGCATTTTTTTTTCATTATCATCTCTGGCCAGCCCTCACTTAATTTTCTGTAATATAGTTGTTTGTTTAAAGTTATATTTCCGTAGAGCCGTGTGGGTGGGGTAGTACGTTAACTTTTTTACGGGTTTTCAAGGGGTTAAAGGGGGGATATTGAGAGTCAGTCTCTTGGCCTCCTTGGATATTCTTATCACCGCGACTTCGAGGCCACTAGACTGGCTGGGTTTTTATTAAAGTTAAGGCGAGAGAAAATTCTAGTAAAAATTTAAATCGGGGTTTGGATAAGCGCTGGCTTCCCGATTCTAGACCTCTTCCGGATTTTTTCCTAACGGTATTGCCAACCGGAATACCGTTACCATTTTTCAACGTAATTAATCACTGTGGTATAATTCCCGTGCAAAAGTTCACGCAGCCCTAGGGCAGTTGTAGCATAAGTAATCCAATCACATGTTACTGGGTAGTTTACCGCATTACAAGTAATTCAGTTTGTCAGTTTAAATTGTAATTAATTGCCGGTTAAAGATTCAGTTGTTTCTTTTCCTTTGGTCATTCGGAGTACTTAGTTTTCTAAAATTTTGGATTCAACTTAGATATTTTGCTCGTAGATTAAATAATTTTTGTGTATTAACTTTGTCGTACTCCGAACTAAAAAGGGAATATTTAACTAGTCATTGATCTTGTAATTATTAATATTTTGGTTATAAAATTTTGCTTATTGAGTATTCGCTTTGCGAATAATAATTTATTTTGTTAATAAATTTTGCGCATTGAATATTCGTTTAGCGAATATTATTTATTTTGTTAATTACTATTTGTTTTTGGTAAATAAATTTGGTAATTGAGAATTTTGGTGTTTCTATTACGAGAACTCTATTCCTTCCCCTGGGGTTTTATTTTTCTTCCAGAATTTAGGGCAATAGAAGCGAAGTGACTGGCGCCGTATAAATTTTAGGCCGCACATAGGTATTGATAATTAAGGACCACCCTGCATAGTCACATCTACCTCTAGACTGGGCTGGCGGCCTTCTACCTTGCCCTGGACAGCTGATAGCCGCTGGAGTCACTTCACAGTGGTTACGGAATTCATATTTTTCCCCATTTAGGTTTTTAGCGACCGATCAGAGAGCTGAGCGGACGCTGGCGTATGCCAACTATATAACGCTGGAGTCTGGCCGTAATATACGTTATAGTATATATAAATGATATTGTAAAATGTCTTAAAAAGTGTAAGATTATGTTATTTGCGGACGATACGCTAATATATATGTATGGGGATAATCCTAGTAAAGTGATTGAAGAGTTAAATATGGAGCTAGAGATTTTGAATATATATTTTGCTATTAATAAGTTGAGAATTAACGTGGGGAAGACTAAATGTATGTTTATTGGGAGCAATAATCAATGGGATTGTGTTGTGTCTAATGCTTCTAATAGGGTAATTATGGATAAATCTTATATAGACTGGGTTGAAGAGATTAAATATTTGGGCGTTGTAATTGACAACAAACTTAAATTTAGTGCATATGTAAATTGTTTAATTAAAAAAATTGGGAAAAAAGTAGGTATGTTAAACAGACTATCTGGAAATTTATCACCTTATGCAAGAACACTAGTATATAATACTATAATTGAACCGCATTTTCAATATTGCAATACTGTGTTATATGCAATTACCGAAAAAGAAATGTATAGGCTACAAATGTTGCAAAATAAGGCAATGTGAATTATCTTAAGGTGTCCGAAAGATACCCATATACAAAGTATGTTAAATCAGTTAAATTGGTTAAATATTAAGAATAAAATAGAAATAAATGTACTTACAACTATTTATCAACTAGATCATGGTATGTTGCCTTCTTGTTTTGATAATATAAATATTAAGAGAGATTCGATCCATAGTTATAATACGCGTGGAAAACATAACATTCTTATTTCAGCCAAAAACAAGAAGTCAACTATGAACTCTGTCTTTGATAAAGGAATTGTAAGATATAATAAATTACCAAATGAAATAAAAAATACTACAAATGTGAAACTGTTTAAAAATAAAATTAAAGAATACCTTAAACAAATTGTATAGTGCAAATTGTATAGTTCATTATTTTTTATTAATTTGTTATATTTTTTGTATATATGTAGTTATTATGTTTCATGTAAGATATGTGTATTGGCTCTCTGCCTAGAAAATATATATTTATTTTTTTATTTATTATGAATATCGTAGACTTGCTGACGAAACTAAAAACAAAGGGTTTAATCGCGAACGGACTCCGCAAGTCATTTGTAATCCGACTTCTTGAAACCCTTGATGAGGACCAATTAAAGCTGGACTTGCAATCAGTAGACGAGCAATATGATCTAGAATTTTCTGTGCAAAAAGACCGTATCTCACTGCTGGAAGTGGAACTACATGACAAAACCCTACACCTAAATAGAATAGTAGACAGCACTGAGTCCATCAGAATATTGGCTCTAGAGTCTGAAGAAGTCCTCCTAAACAAAATTGAAGAACAAGCTCTAATCATAAAGAACCTTCAATACCTGCTCGACAACAAGAAAAGAAATCCGTGTGTGTCAAGTGATCAACATATAGGGCAATTGTGCGACTTAAACAAGTCTACTGCTTCACAATCACTGGAACTAAAACTTCAAGATGTATCTACTTTCAATTTCAAAAATCAATTAGCGAACAGCAAACAACCACTAAATACCGACCAGTGCAGCGGGGTATATCCTACCCGTAAGTTGGGTCCCTCCCACTGCCAGAGTAAGGATCACAATTATACACCAACAACAGGTAACTGCAGCGCACACAGTACGAGCCACAATAATTGTAAAACCAACTTACATAATAGCAATACAACCGACTGCCACATTTCTGAACATCATGTCGTAAAAAGACAAATACTGTTATTATCAGATAGTCAGGGAAGAAATTGTGGGTCCATACTTAAAAAGCTTCTGATCGGTGAGCATTACAGTACCCCCACTTTATGTAAACCTAATGCTAAGTTTGGATTGCTTGCCGAGAGTGCTACCCACATGTCCCAGGGTTTCACGAAAAACGACCACGTCATCATTTTCGGGGGATCTAACAATGCGGCAAACAATGAATGGCAGCCACACGAACGTAACCATCGTGTTAACTCCCTTCTAGAAAGACCGAATCGAATTCAACAATCGTGTTCTTGAAACCAACTTGAATATATGCAGTGTATTCTCCAACCGGTCTTCCATAATAAACACCAGTACCCTTTCAAACAAATGTTTCACCAAACACGGCCTGCACATCAATAATTTGGGTAAAACTACAATTGTAAAGGCGATAGTGAAACAGGTAAATTTCGTCAATGAAAAAACAAAGTCTATTCATGATACGATAAATATTGTCAGCAAGCAAGCATCAACTAGTTCTGTTAGTAATGTTATATATTGTAAAGATAACATCAGTAAAAATATTTCGTTTTCGTTTACTTACAGGTATGACGCTAATGAAATAGCTAAGGAGACTACCGGTAATTCAATTGATTTTTTAGACAACTCGACTTAAGTATTTTATTTCTTAACATACAATCATTTAGTAACAAAATAAACTACCTGGACTCCTTGGCTGTTGAAAGTGATTTTAATATTATTTACATACAGGAGCATTGGCTGGACCAGGCTGAGTGTTCCGAATTTCATTTAAGTAACTTTAATCTTATATCATTTTTTGTCCGGGACAAAAAAGAACATGAGGTATCATGACACTTATCCATAATAAACAGCACAGTGGAGTGAAAAGCCTTGAGTTCATCAATAACCAATCTGTGAAATTTCATTGCGAAGTAAATGCCCTTCTTCTAAAGAATTTTGATGTACTAATTTTAAATATATACAGAACTCCATCGAGTGATTTAAATATCTTCATGAGTGTAATGGAGAATATTCTAACGCCAGTACAACATAAGTATCGCATCATTGTTGGCGGTGATTTCAACGTCAAATTTAATTTTCCTGACAGCAATGATACCATTACCTTTAACGACTGTTTTAGATCTTTTAATTTTCACGGCCTGGTTGACTTCCCAACTAGGGGTATTAATACATTAGATAACGTTTTCATTAACTTCACCGACAATAGTACACATGCTAGCAAAATTTTAATCCCCTTTTCTGACCACGATGCTGTTAACATGAAGTTAACTTGTTCAAATTCTTCGAACAATGCCAGCCTTAAGGTAACCACCATGACTCGCCCCTTGACAGAAGAAGGCAATATGGCATTTTTTTACTCACTTGACGAAACAAACTGGAACTTTATATTTGACACTACCAGTGAGGTTAACGCAAAGTTCTTAGTGTTGTTGTCAACAACTTTAACTCATCCTTTATCCAAAAACCCCTAAAAAAGGTTTCTTTTAATCAACCTGTTGTCAAATGGTTTACACCGGATCTGAAAACCATGAGAGATAAACTTGATGTGTTACACGCGCATTATTTAACGAACCGATCTGCAAACAGCAAACTATTAAGGATCTCACACAGAATTAAATATAGAGACGCAATTAAAAGGGCTAAAATAGATGCTAACAGCAAATTTATATGTGGCTCAATTTCGCAGGCCACATGTAGAGTGATAAATAGTAGTCGTAAACCAATCAAGTTCTCCGAATGCACTCGACCAGCTGATGAAATCAACGAATTTTTTTGTAATGCTGCTACCAAATTAATAAATAATATAGCCCCAATAAATTCCTGTCCATCAGACTTACTATCAAAAAACCTTAATTTAGCTTCCTCCATACCCAGTTTCTCTTTTGAAGAAATTTCCGAAATAACGGTGCGAGATATCATAAATGACCTCAATAACAACAAAACTCGAGACGCTTATTGTTTAAACGTGGATCTAATTAAGCTGACAAAAAACAGCTTAATTCCGCCACTAACTAAATTTATCAACATGTTCATTAGACACAGTTTATTTCCAGACTCACTGAAATTAGCACGTGTACTACCAGTGCACAAAAAAGGTAGTCAAAACGACCTAAATAATTTTCGTCCAATTTCCCTTCTACCTGTTTTTCAAAAAATTTTTTACTTGTTTTTCAAAAATTTTTGAAAAAGTCTTAATAAACCAATTGACAAGCTACCTCGAGAAACACAATATACTCTCCTCCAAACAATATGGTTTCAGATCTGGCAAATCAACCACTAACGCGATCCTAGATTTAATGGAATACGTTACATTTTGCTTTGAAAAAGGACTCTACTGTTCAGGTAGCTTTCTTGACCTGAGCAAAGCCTTTGACTGCGTTAATCACGACATTTTAACAAAAAAGCTATTACATTACAAGTTTACTCCCGAAAGCATCAGTCTCATAGAGTCATACCTGACAAACAGGAAACAATTTGTACATGCAGGAAACGAGACCTCCCAGACATTGTATGTAAAACACGGAGTCCCACAAGGGTCAGTTCTGGGCCCTGTTCTATTCCTACTGTACATCAATGATCTACCCTTCGTTAACATTGAGTTAAACACCATCCTCTTTGCAGATGACACTACGGTCCTTGATAACAACAAATCCCTAACGTCACTTATAGATAATAGAGAATTATCCATGTCCTACTACCACAACTGGTTTCTGGCAAATAAGTTAACCTTAAATACGGACAAAACCCAACTTATGGTATTCTCTACTAGAAATCTACAGGACCCCAACAATCCAGTCTCGGTATCCTTTCTAGGTCTAGAAATAGACAGCAAGCTGACTTGGGAACAGCATGCAAACAAAATAGCCAAGAAACTTTGTTCGTCTATTTACTGCCTAAAAAACTTAAAATGGTGTGCGTCTAAGGCAGTTCAAAGAACCTACTACTTTGCCTCTATTCAAACTCAATTGACGTATGCCATTCTAATCTGGGGTCATTCCAGCCATGTGGGACGCCTGTTTTCTCTACAACGTAGAGCTGTCAGGATTATGGGGAACATCCAATACCGGTCCGACTGCAAGAAAACATTTGTGGAGTTGGGTTTATTAACGTTACCTTCCCTGTATATCCACCACTGCATCCTCTACCCTCATGAAAACCAAACCAAATTCCTAGTCCATAGTTCAGTCCATAGACACGACACTAGAAATAAAAACGAGATACGTCCAGACTTTACAAGACTTAGAATGTCCAGGTATAGTACAAATTTCTTCGCAATTAAATTTTACAATATGCTTCCTCCAGCGATCAAAAGTCTCAACATTTTAAAATTCAAAAAAATAATCAAGAGATATTTAATATGCAAGGCCTTCTACTCCACTGAGGAGTATCTTATAAACGATTTCAGTGACTTGAAGGAGGTTCTATGATCACTCAGTTTGTCCAGCTAAATATCATGTACCTATGTAACGATTGACGATTGTAAAAAATGTAATATTTTTAGAACAGAATAAATATTATTATTATTATTATTATTCCCTTGCGTGATTGAGGGTACGCGGGATCATCAGGCCCGAAAGCTAGACAAATGGCCAGGTGTTATGGCCATTATGAACTTCCCCTGCGGGGCACATCCGCTCGGGTCGTGTCGATACCTTCCGCCTAGAGTCGGTCGAAGTACCGTTCAAAATTTTCGCGCATTGTTAACACAGGATTACAGTTACTGTCCTCAGTAACAACAAAATATATTTCGTATAGTCGAGATCTTGCAGATATAGTCCAGATATTGAATTGTTCACTTACGTTAAAAATTAACCAAAAAGGCGCCGTTTTGCTAAATAACACTAGCCATTAGTCGCGTGGGATGAATCATGTGATTCTGTGCAAATGGAGTAGTCGGAAGAAATTTTTATAAGTGCAAAAAGTGTAATGAAATGTGTAAAACATAAAGTTGTACAACAACCTTTTCCTAGCGCCCTGCGTAATATAAGCTTAAATGTTTCATGTACTCGTACATACATATATGTATGAATTCAAAAGACATATATACGAGAGCATATTGAAAACTAATGCCTCCATGGCCATAACTTTTATAATGACGGGCCAGACCGTGTCAAAAATGATTTGCCATTTACCTTAAGTATCTGTACATAAGTCCTCCTAGCGGAGATTTTCAGCAACATCGCGTTTACGCATGACAGTTCTAAACATGGCGGCCAGCATGGATGTGCGGTTAAAACAACGAGCTGTCATTGAATTTCTTACTGCGGAGTGTGTAGCGCCCATTGATATCCATCGAAAGTTAAGTGCCGTCTACCGTGAGGCGTGTGTTGATGTGAGTACTGTTAGGAGGTGGGTAAGAACTGTGAAAGACGCAAGTCCTGCTGAAACGGATGTCCATGATCGGGTTTCATGACGTTTTACCTCATCCACCTTATAGCCCAGATCTTGCGCCTTGTGACTTTTTCCTCTTTCCAAAGCTTAAGGAACATCTCAAGGGCAAGCGTTTCTCTTCGGATGCAGAGGGCTATCGCCTCTGCGAAAATGGTGCCGTGGGAAGTCTTCTGACTTTTTCCGTGACGGACTTGAAAAACTCGCACCACGTTGGCGTAAATGTATTACTGTCAATGGCGATTATGTGGAAAAGTGAATATATCAGTGCGTAGAGGACAGTTTATACTATTATTTCACATTTATATGTAAACCATAAATCAATTACTAATAAAGTTATAGCCATGGAGGCATTAGTTTGCAATATGCCCTCGTATATATATATATATATATATCCTGAACACAAAGTGACGACCACACATGGAGGTAGCAGCATTACATTTGGCGTCCAGTGTAATCTGGCGTCGTTATACGGTTGTCAAATAGTCACCCCATTATTTTCATCATTTCTGTACTACTAGTGTCATCTACAGTCCGTACGCAAAATTTGTCTTGGAACTCATTTTGACAGCTGGATGAAAATTATGTGTATTATTTGTATATTTTTAGTTCCGTCTTTATCCGCTAGGGGAGCGCAGATCGGTCGAGTATATTTGTAACGTATATTTTAGAATTCAAACTGACGACTATCCTGCACCTGCAACTACTGCACAATAGTGAAACACTGTAGTTAACAGAAACATTCATAAATTAAGGTTTTATGCTAGTGAAAATTGTTACGGCCTATTCTAGCTGACAACACTGCTTATAAAACTAACTCACACTGACCTACCTTAACGTACAAAAACTTATGCTATTCTCACTAAAGGATACAGTATTGTGTATTTGTGCGAAACAACTGACTAGCCTCCTGACAATCTACTTAAAAGTAGCCGTTCTTGCTACAGAAATATAAATTAACATCTGAATTCTCGTATTCTGTCAAAAACTTTTAGGTTATGTCATTTTGACACATGGGAATAATCACATTCTTTTGCATTTTGGAGTATGAATACTTCATTAGAACCTGGAAATTGCAGACTATTAGCGTGTATTACGTATATAAGGAACATACTTACAACTTGTAATAAACTACAATGTTGACATTCGTGATTTTTAACGCCGATAAAACAGAATGTTGTCATTTTTGATAACAGTCTGAGTCACGTGGTTTTGCCCACGTGAGTCTAGTGTCTATTAGACAGTTATAGTGGTGAAGGGGGGACATATATAATGGAATGTTAAATGCCATTTTGTCTCTTCAATGTCGTAATTCAAGAAGTATAGAGGTTCCCTAAGGGGTGGAGACTCAGTAACACGTGCCAAATTTTAATCCACAAGTTTTTGTGAAAATTATTTGAGAAGATAATGCTGGTTCACCTGTGGATTCGCTAAGCGGAAAAGGCACGTGATACATCATGTTTTGGGAATGCAAAACGCGACTTACGTCGGAATTAGGAGTTTTCTACCCCTAGATGGCAATTGAGTTACGACGTTTCGCCACTAAAACACCGAGGTATGTTTCTTTTATACAGTATTACCCGCTAATCAGTTTTGAATAATTCAGTGTTCTAATGTAAAGTATTTCTCTGTATTTTGTAAATTTAGTGGCAACATGGACGGGCCTAAGTTGAGTATTCTTTCTCGAGCGAGGATCCTGCTTTCGAGATTATACTGTCCCCCACGTGTAAGGGTTGAAGAGCCGATTTTGGGAGCGATCCGTGGAAGATGTAACGTGAAAATTATTGTATCAATTGAGACCTGTTGCTACAGGGTGTTGCGAGAATTACTGTGTTTCAGCTGAGTATACTTTGGAAATGTTTGAAATTTTGTAACAGAAGCGACTCTGCCCTATTAACGTATTGGAATTCCCGTTTGGGGATGTTTTTTTTGTGATTCTTAACGTTAATAGTGTAGGGCTGCGTCTGGTACACCCTTATGAGTTATGGCCATGATTATTAAGTGTGTGTTATTATTTGTACTGTATTATTAGCTGAAATGCATTGAGGTTTCTCAAGTTTTGTTGTATCTTGAGATATTTTTGAGTTATTGAGATAGTTTTGGATTTATTGAGTACGCTGTTGCGTGTACGGGTGGACTGTGTCGTCACCGTATTATTTTTGGAGGTACAATAATTTTTGTTCACGAATCGCTCATTTTTAATTTTTGCCGCGTAATGTAAATTCAGTCTGTCTGTATAGTATTTTCCTTGATAACTGGAGGTTGTGAATTAGCTTTCAAACACGCAGGTTACTCCTTACCTTGAATACTTACTGGTCAAGTATTCGTGTTACTTGCTGTTCACGTTATCGAGGATCGGGTTTGTATTATTTTGGGAGGAATTAACGTTAACTTCAATCGGGCAGAACCTCAGCCACAAGCATCGTTTTTTTTATTTATTTTTTTTTTGACCAGTCTTCCTTAATTTTTTTTGTCTCGATAATTTTTTTAAATTTTGATCATTTCCGTCGAGTCAGTGGGTAGGGTGGTCGTCAATTTTTTTTGGCATCTCGCGGAGATTTTTTTGTTGACGTATCACGGGTTTTTAAGAGTAAAAGGGGATATGTGGAGTCAGTCTCTTGACAACGATGGATTCTTGAATCAACGCGACTTCGTTGCCAATAGACGGATTGGGATTTCAATCGTATTAAGGCGAGAGAATTGTAGTAAAAATTTAAATCGGGTTTTGAACAAGCGCTGGCTTTCCGATTCTAAAACTCTTCCGGATTTTTCCTAACGGTATTGCCAACCGGAATACCGTTACCATTTTTCAACGTAATTAATCACTGTAGTATTTTTTATATTAAGTATAATTTATTCCTGTGCAAAAGTTCACGCAGCCCTAGGGCAGTTGTAGCATAAGTAATCCAATCACATGTTACTGGGTATTTATACCGTATTACAAGTAATTCAGTTTGTCAGTTTAAATTGTAATTAATTACCGGTTAAAGATTCAGTTGTTTAATTTCCTTTGGCCATTTGTGAGTACTTAGTTTTCTAAATTTTGGATTTAACTTAGATATTTTGCTCGTAGATTAAATAATTTATTTTTTTGTATTAACTTTGTCGTACTCCGAACTAAAAAGGGAATATTCAACTGGTCATTGATCTTGTAATTCTTAATATTTATTTGGTTAATAGATTTTGCGTATTGAGTATTCATTTAGTGAATAATTTATTTTGTTTATAGATTTTGCGTATTGAGTATTCATTTAGTGAATAATTTATTTTGTTTAAAGATTTTGCGTATTGAATATTCGTTTAGCGGATATTATTTATTTTGTTATTGCTATTTGTTAGTTACTGATTTTTTTTGTTAATAAATTTAGTTATTGAAAATTTTGGTGTTTCTATCACGAGAACTCTATTCCTTCCCCTGGGGTTTTATTTTTCTTCCAGAATTTAGGGCAATAGAAGCGAAGTGACTGGCGCCGTATAAATTTTAGGCCGCACATAGGTATGGATAATTAAAGGACCACCCTGCATAGTCACATCTACCTCTAGACTGGGCTGGCGGCCTTCTACCTTGCCCTGGACAGCTGATAGCCACTGGAGTCACTTCACAGTGGTTACGGAATTCATATTTTTCCCCATTTAGGTTTTTAGCGACCGATCAGAGAGCTGAGCGGACGCTGGCGTATGCCAACTATATAACGCTGGAGTCTGGCCGTAATATACGTTTATATATTTCTGGCGCCCAACGTGGGGCCAAACTAACGTGGAGCTCACATTTGTTAAGCAATGTGGGGCTTCCATTTGTTAAGGAACGTTAGATATTTCGGGCCTTTGCCGAAAAGGACGTTACATATTCTGACTTGAGATTTGTGGATTTAGGCGTTTGCTGAGAAGGAATCACGTATTTGGATGCCCGAGATGAGAGGGGCTGTTTTTGAGAAGACCATATTTTTATTTCAGTTTGGAGCAGTTTGGATATTTTTGTTGTGTGTTATAGGAAAATATGGGTCTTATATTGATTGGTTGTATTCCTTTTGTTCCTAAACCCAACCCTAAAGAGTTCTCGTAATATGAAATTTAATTTATTTGTGTGAAAAGTTGATTGGATTACTTTCGCTATGTTATTCGTCGTTTGTATTGCTATGATCTGTTCGGTATTTGGACGACATATTGTACACATTGTTTAGATTTTGAGTTAGTCTCAGTTGATGAGCTAAATAGTTTTTGTTGTTGTAAGAGTGAGTAAGTTACTGTGTCTGAGTTGTTAGTAACATTGAGTGAGAGGACTCTAATGTATATCCCTGTGAAAATTTTGTGTTGCATTGTATGGCAACAATTGTTGGTAGAATTGTAATTGCAACATTGGTTATGTTGAATTATATTGGTGACAAGCCGAGTGACTCGGTTGTCAAATGGGTTCAGTGTCTGGTAGAGACATTTGTATTGGTGAGCCAGTTTAGGGCGAACCATTGAGATTCACACGGGATTCGCTTAGCGGAAAATTAGTTTACTCATATTTACGGTATTAAGTACCGAGCTGGTTTATCCAGGAGAATCACTCAACGGTTTAGAGTATTGGGGAAGAACAGTAGACTTGCTCCGCGATTTTTGTTGTACAATATTTGATTCCTGGTTAGGAAATATTTTGGACGTGACCTAGAGTACACGGGTCAGGACCGAATCAGATCTAGTAAGTTGAATATAGAGAAATTCACTGTTGTTAATGCGTTTGTCAGACTGTTTTTGAGTTAAGTAGGAATTGTCGTAGCGGACGTGTCAGTTGGTTGTCGTTTTGAGAAATCCCGTATTTTTGGGCGAGATATTTGAGATAGCAAGTTAGAATTGCAGTTATTAGTGCGTTTGTGAATAACGCTTTGTATTTTTGAGTTGAAGTTAAGTACGTAGTAGTGAGTGTAGGCAGTTAGGACGTGTGCTACGTTGTCAGTGGATTTTCAGGCGTAGGCTTTCTTCGTGATGAATGTGTAAATAGGCATGAAAGAATTAGCAGTTTATATGTTAGGAACTAGTTAGGAATTAGCAGTGTACATAGTTAGCAGATTAGATTAGGAAATAGTGGAACCAAACCTATCTTTTTGTAGGGCGCCGGCTGCCTGTAGCTCTCTGTAGCTTGTCCGCAGTAGGGCGACGTCAAACCTACCCCCTCCTTGCCTGTTGGCAATATTATCACCTCCATGGCCGGTTGGCGATAATACCCGTCCCTTCCCTGTCGACATCATCAATCCTTAATCGTTCCGCGGGTTCCACTATATAAGTTGTATATATAGTTAGAATGTAAATAGTTAAGGTTAGCAATTTGAGTGAATGAGTCGTGTACATGAATACGGATGGTGAAAGATACGGGGTCTTTAGAGACCCGCGTCTCTTTTTTAAGCAAAGGGGGAGTTGTTACGGCCTATTCTAGCTGACAACACTGCTTATAAAACTAACTCACACTGACCTACCTTAACGTACAAAAACTTATGCTATTCTCACTAAAGGATACAGTATTGTGTATTTGTGCGAAACAACTGACTAGCCTCCTGACAATCTACTTAAAAGTAGCCGTTCTTGCTACAGAAATATAAATTAACATCTGAATTCTCGTATTCTGTCAAAAACTTTTAGGTTATGTCATTTTGACACATGGGAATAATCACATTCTTTTGCATTTTGGAGTATGAATACTTCATTAGAACCTGGAAATTGCAGACTATTAGCGTGTATTACGTATATAAGGAACATACTTACAACTTGTAATAAACTACAATGTTGACATTCGTGATTTTTAACGCCGATAAAACAGAATGTTGTCATTTTTGATAACAGTCTGAGTCACGTGGTTTTGCCCACGTGAGTCTAGTGTCTATTAGACAGTTATAGTGGTGAAGGGGGGACATATATAATGGAATGTTAAATGCCATTTTGTCTCTTCAATGTCGTAATTCAAGAAGTATAGAGGTTCCCTAAGGGGTGGAGACTCAGTAACACGTGCCAAATTTTAATCCACAAGTTTTTGTGAAAATTATTTGAGAAGATAATGCTGGTTCACCTGTGGATTCGCTAAGCGGAAAAGGCACGTGATACATCATGTTTTGGGAATGCAAAACGCGACTTACGTCGGAATTAGGAGTTTTCTACCCCTAGATGGCAATTGAGTTACGACGTTTCGCCACTAAAACACCGAGGTATGTTTCTTTTATACAGTATTACCCGCTAATCAGTTTTGAATAATTCAGTGTTCTAATGTAAAGTATTTCTCTGTATTTTGTAAATTTAGTGGCAACATGGACGGGCCTAAGTTGAGTATTCTTTCTCGAGCGAGGATCCTGCTTTCGAGATTATACTGTCCCCCACGTGTAAGGGTTGAAGAGCCGATTTTGGGAGCGATCCGTGGAAGATGTAACGTGAAAATTATTGTATCAATTGAGACCTGTTGCTACAGGGTGTTGCGAGAATTACTGTGTTTCAGCTGAGTATACTTTGGAAATGTTTGAAATTTTGTAACAGAAGCGACTCTGCCCTATTAACGTATTGGAATTCCCGTTTGGGGATGTTTTTTTTGTGATTCTTAACGTTAATAGTGTAGGGCTGCGTCTGGTACACCCTTATGAGTTATGGCCATGATTATTAAGTGTGTGTTATTATTTGTACTGTATTATTAGCTGAAATGCATTGAGGTTTCTCAAGTTTTGTTGTATCTTGAGATATTTTTGAGTTATTGAGATAGTTTTGGATTTATTGAGTACGCTGTTGCGTGTACGGGTGGACTGTGTCGTCACCGTATTATTTTTGGAGGTACAATAATTTTTGTTCACGAA
The DNA here is from genome assembly GCA_963971575.1 of Liopterus haemorrhoidalis. Taxonomy (NCBI): domain Eukaryota; kingdom Metazoa; phylum Arthropoda; class Insecta; order Coleoptera; family Dytiscidae; genus Liopterus; species Liopterus haemorrhoidalis. Next base: position 17,746,340 of record OZ020619.1, read on the forward strand.
TCGCTCATTTTTAATTTTTGCCGCGTAATGTAAATTCAGTCTGTCTGTATAGTATTTTCCTTGATAACTGGAGGTTGTGAATTAGCTTTCAAACACGCAGGTTACTCCTTACCTTGAATACTTACTGGTCAAGTATTCGTGTTACTTGCTGTTCACGTTATCGAGGATCGGGTTTGTATTATTTTGGGAGGAATTAACGTTAACTTCAATCGGGCAGAACCTCAGCCACAAGCATCGTTTTTTTTATTTATTTTTTTTTTGACCAGTCTTCCTTAATTTTTTTTGTCTCGATAATTTTTTTAAATTTTGATCATTTCCGTCGAGTCAGTGGGTAGGGTGGTCGTCAATTTTTTTTGGCATCTCGCGGAGATTTTTTTGTTGACGTATCACGGGTTTTTAAGAGTAAAAGGGGATATGTGGAGTCAGTCTCTTGACAACGATGGATTCTTGAATCAACGCGACTTCGTTGCCAATAGACGGATTGGGATTTCAATAGTATTAAGGCGAGAGAATTGTAGTAAAAATTTAAATCGGGTTTTGAACAAGCGCTGGCTTTCCGATTCTAAAACTCTTCCGGATTTTTCCTAACGGTATTGCCAACCGGAATACCGTTACCATTTTTCAACGTAATTAATCACTGTAGTATTTTTTATATTAAGTATAATTTATTCCTGTGCAAAAGTTCACGCAGCCCTAGGGCAGTTGTAGCATAAGTAATCCAATCACATGTTACTGGGTATTTATACCGTATTACAAGTAATTCAGTTTGTCAGTTTAAATTGTAATTAATTACCGGTTAAAGATTCAGTTGTTTAATTTCCTTTGGCCATTTGTGAGTACTTAGTTTTCTAAATTTTGGATTTAACTTAGATATTTTGCTCGTAGATTAAATAATTTATTTTTTTGTATTAACTTTGTCGTACTCCGAACTAAAAAGGGAATATTCAACTGGTCATTGATCTTGTAATTCTTAATATTTATTTGGTTAATAGATTTTGCGTATTGAGTATTCATTTAGTGAATAATTTATTTTGTTTATAGATTTTGCGTATTGAGTATTCATTTAGTGAATAATTTATTTTGTTTAAAGATTTTGCGTATTGAATATTCGTTTAGCGGATATTATTTATTTTGTTATTGCTATTTGTTAGTTACTGATTTTTTTTGTTAATAAATTTAGTTATTGAAAATTTTGGTGTTTCTATCACGAGAACTCTATTCCTTCCCCTGGGGTTTTATTTTTCTTCCAGAATTTAGGGCAATAGAAGCGAAGTGACTGGCGCCGTATAAATTTTAGGCCGCACATAGGTATGGATAATTAAAGGACCACCCTGCATAGTCACATCTACCTCTAGACTGGGCTGGCGGCCTTCTACCTTGCCCTGGACAGCTGATAGCCACTGGAGTCACTTCACAGTGGTTACGGAATTCATATTTTTCCCCATTTAGGTTTTTAGCGACCGATCAGAGAGCTGAGCGGACGCTGGCGTATGCCAACTATATAACGCTGGAGTCTGGCCGTAATATACGTTTATATATTTCTGTCCTCTCACTCAACTGCAACTACAATACTGTTATGTAACTGCAACTACAATACATATGAGGGTATAAATAGTTACAATAAAAAAAATCGTTTTATCTAAATATGTTATTTTTTAATGTTATTATAATATTACAAAATATGACCAAATTTAGAATACCTATTTTTTCAAAATTTTATTTTATTTATTTTATAATAAGACGTTTCTCGGTTGTACACAAACAAAGGGGAGTTAACCCCGCAATTTTCGAAAAAAGAAGACTTAACATTAACGTTAAACAAAAAAATTTTCATAGAATCTTCTTTCCCATTCTGACAAAATATTGAAATTCGGTGCACAGCCCTGAGATATAGAGCAACGATTTTTAATTTTGTTTATTTTAACTCATATTAAATATTTTGATCTAAAATAAACAAATATCTACATAGACATATTAATTTCTGTTCTTTTTAGTTATCTGTAAATAATATTAGCAGGCCAAACTTATGCTCAAGGGCTTGAGGCAATTTTAGGGGACCACAACCGACAGAGCCGGCCTAAGGGCGTTGCACACGGTGTACACGAAACGGGCCCCGGACCTTCTTCCGCACTGTCGAGACCGAGCACTGATTATCGTAAGGAAGATATTTCAAGAGAATCATTTCAATAAAGTAGTTCCAATAAGAAACATAAAACAAAAAGATAAAAAATACAACTGTTATGTTGTTCCTCTTTGCCCACCTATCCATGTATCATTTAATTAACTAATTACAGCCTTAGGTAACTATTCACTTTTAAATTTTATTAGCAAAATAAAAATATTTGTAAATATTAAAAAATACATAAAAAATAGCATACATTAAATTATATTTTCAATAATGTCATTAAATTATTAAATAAACTGCTTCTGGAAATTAAAAATAATTCTTACTTAAATCAATTTAAATCTAAATGCAAATTACGATTTAATTTTAGATTTTTCTTTTACAGTTACTTTTAAGGGAACAATCTTTCAATGTATATTTATGTAATTGGTAATCATAAAACATTGTAAAATATTATTATTGTTTCTCTTAATTACATGTTATTTTTACTATAAATGTGAGGTGAAACGCTTATAATTTGTATTACGATATACTCCTAGGACTGGCACTGACGTCACGGGTCACATGACGTTGCGTAGGTCATGTCCATAATACCCTTTTCACACTAAAACTTTAAGATTGGATGCTAAAGTGAACGTATCTTTAAACACTAATGTGAAACCGTATGGCCTCGTCTAAATACAAGCGATGTTTAAGACAGAGATCTGCGTCTTAAACATCGTCCGCATTGCCAAGCTAATTTCTATTATAAAAAAATACTCCTTGAATTTGTGCTGTCAACATTTTATATTATCATAAACAAGAATACTGTATTATATCGATGTATTATATATAAGAAGTTTATACTTATTGTTATAATAAAATTATTTATTTTAATAATGTGTTTAATAAATTACAGAGCTACAATAATTGAGATAAAATGTATCGACTTACATGTTAATACAGGTATATTCTTTATTGTAGTGTCTTTATTGTAGAATGAAATGAAATATCCATATTTGTTTATAATAATTCAAAATGTGCGTCTGCGCAGACAGTTCAAAACTGGTAATTTCATGACGGTAACTTAAGGACAAAATTACTGTAGCTGATGACAGCACCAGAGATTTAAACATCAAGTGTGAAAGCATACCGATGTTAAACATCGGTGAACTTTAAGTTCACTCGTCTTAAAGTTCTAGTGTGAAAAGGGTATATGAGACAACCTCTAGAATCTATTAGCCTTGAGCAGAAACAACAACTACTTATTACAGGTTTCTGTCTTGCCGACATTTTGTTTCTCTCGTAGTGTCGCATACAGTGTTGTAATGTATCTAGGTATTTGTATCTAGATACAGTAACTAGATACAGTGCAAGTATCTACTTACTGTATCTAGGTACATTTTAAAATATGTATCTGTATCTAGATATTTAAATCAGTATCTAAGTATCTGTATTTCAGGTACTTTTTTCAGATACTTTCCTATTTTGTCTTTTTCAAGGTCTTTTTACAAAATATGTCCTTACGATTTTTCAAATTGGTAATACATTTAGTTTCATTCAGATATTTGAATTTTAAGTTTAAGTGAACCAATCAGCGACCAGTAAACAGATGTACACCACATGTTTTGCATTTGAAATGCGTATAAACCTTGCAGCCTGGCAATTTACTTTGCAAAATTATCTTTGCAAACTATAATAATAATAATAATAAAAAACACGTTTAGTAACTATATTTAAAGGTTGTTTGGGTAACCGTTGTTAATAAAATTATTTCATTTAAAAAAAAAAAATATTAGCTAACTAGTTTCGGCGTAAGCCATTTTCAGAGCTGGAAATACAATTACATTTTATTAAAATTTTATAGATAAAAATAAATTAAATAAATAAATTATAAGTTTGAGGATTATGATAAAATACAAGTTCTATATGTAATTAATTAAATTTTGGAAAACATTCTTTTATTTTTTATTTATTTTTTTTATTTTTTATTTAAAAAAAAAAGGAAAAAAATAAAAGGAAGTTTTTCAAAATTTAATTAATTATATATAGAACTTGTATTTTATCATAATTCTCAAACTTATAATTTATTTATTTATTTAATTTATTTTTATCTATAAAATTTTAATAAAGTGTAATTGTATCTGAATAAATTTAAAAAAATAATAAATAAAAAAAATTAAATAAATTTATTAACAACGGTTAAGTAAAACAACCATTAAGTAATTATCTAATCTAAGAATAAGAATTAATTTTATAAATGTGAATTAAATAAAGAAAAATATAATAAATAAAATAGTTGTTTTATTTTTGTCATCCTAAATACTCATTTAATAATCAGTAATTTATTAGCGAACAAAAAATGTTCGAGATATCCGCTGAAATTGGAATAAAAAAGTGATTTTTTTAAAGATTACATAGGTATATAGTTAGTTAATATTTCTGACACACAGCTTCAAAGGCTATTTGTGTTTATTTTAAGAGTAACAATAGTGCATAACTTATTTTTTATTGTGAACAAATATATTCCTTGCTCTAGTTATTTCTTTTTTTTGTGGTGTTTTCATTTTTCCGAAAGTATCTTAAAAGTATCTTGAAGTATCTAGATACATTGTAAAAAAAATGTATCTGTATCTAGATACTTTTTAAAATTTGTATCTGTATCTGCATCTAGATACATTTTTCCTCAAGTATCTGTATCTGTATCTAGATATATTTTCAAATGTATCTATTACAACACTGGTCGCATAGAATGGCATTATGGGAAATTATTCAAACAGTAGAATAGAAAGCATTATTATCAACAAGTTACGTTTAGGATTTGACCATTTTGTTTAACAAAAGCCCACTTCAATCGTTAAAAAGTTACATCGAGAAAACTTGAAAATATAAAAACTCCATTTAGTTCCGCATGAAACTATGAAAAGAATTATAATGAATCAATTTTGTTTTTGTTTTCATTAAACAGAAAACTTGTAAATTTGTACATTAATAATATGGAAAAATAATAATTTGAAAATATTTGGATGATATTGTATAATAGGTATTATACATGTTAAAATAAAATGTCAGAAATTTATAATTTTGAACAGAACCCTATTATTATTTATTTATTTTTGTACACATTTTGTCATTAATTAATCTTGAAAATACGAACCGAAACGTTACTGCCATTGGTAATTAAAAATAAATAAATAAATAAATAAACCAACAATTTGTTTTATTAACAGATGCCTGAAAATATAATTCCCTAATGCATCGAAAAAAATTCTAATATAATTTTAATTTGTTAAAATAAATTAAATTAAATATGTATATATTTTTGCCGACAACAAGAAGCCGAGCGAAGCGAGCTACCCATCTTCTAGTTTAATGTCAAAACACTATCTTAGGTTAGGTTAGGTTAGTAAGGATTTGGTTAGAAGAAGCCGAGCAAAGCGAGCTACCCATCTTCTAGTTTAATGACAAAACAGTATCTTAGGTTAGGTTAGGTTAGTAAGGGTTTGGTTAGAAGAAGCCGAGCGAAGCGAGCTACCCATCTTCTAGTTTAATGACAAAACACTATCTTAGGTTAGGTTAGGTTAGTAAGGGTTTCGTTAGAAGAAGCCGAGCGAAGTGTAGTCTGTCAACTTTTATTGACCACTGCTTTTTTGGCTTTCCGATCCTCTCGGCATTCCTCTCAAATATTTACAAAATATTTTTTTCGATGAATTGACGATTCGATGAATTGATCATTCGATGAATTGATTTTCGATGAATTGATGTTCAATGAATTGATTTTCGATGAATTGATTTTCGACGAACTCGTCGGTTACCACATACAGGATGTATCAGACCACCCGAGGTTATTATACTCTGACGTGCAGATAGCTCAAGATTAAGGAAGCGAAAATGTATAAATCAAAATAGAAGGCACTTTGAAAACTTGTTACTAAAAATATTTCACTTTCAAGTAGTTGAACTGAAAAAATAATATAGTTATAAACAAAATTATTTTTCATGAACCGTAAAAGATATTGAAACAGGGGTGCGTTCAGAAATTACACACCGAGTGTGAGTGTGCGCCCCACTGTATGTTGTCGGTGTGTGCACTTGTGAGCAATTGCTTTTTGAACGGTTTTGGGTGTAAACAATAGCGCCGGGATCTCTACGATTCGAAGTTCTAACCTCAAATTAGTGTTTTGTTGTATTTGTTTGATCTGCAGTCTGCGTAATTACTATAATATATTGATAAGATGGATTCCAGAACGCCATTAACACATGAGATTGTTAAAGTCGTTAATAATCCTATTCTCTAATGCAATATTTCAAAAGTTTCACTAGTTATTCTATAATTTCTCTGAAATCATTATACCGCGCCACAACTTCCTCTGTAAATAGGGTAAAGCGGACAGGTTTTTGTTTGTTAAAATTCCCCATTTTCACAAATGACACTAACATGTCTTCTTCATCGGAACTACATGAATCACTCTCATTGTCAAAGATTTCTTCAGCTGTCCGAATAAATATTGAAAGTTTTTGCCGTAATTTCTTACAAAGTATTTTAAATAGCTAAGTCGCTAAAATAACTTTAAAATTAGAAAAAACCCTGGCAGATTGTAAGTTAATAATGGCTATATTCCCTTGCTTGCAGTCTGTAACACGATTTCTTATCAGCGAAGTTCATTGAACTCATCAAATTTGAACGGTCCAAATACACAAGAATTTTCTTGATCGATACTGACACACAAACCTTCTGGATTCACGTCATCTACTGTAGAGTAGAATAGTTGATAAAACGGGGTGGCCTGCATAACATCTAAGCAAACTTGGTTGCCTATATAATAGGATTAGTCAGCGCCGTTGTAGGACAAGACTGAATCGAGTAGGTCTGCGGCCCAGCAATAACTGCTACGGCGACACGCAATCCTATATATATACAAGCCGAGAGCAGAATATGGCAGAAAACAGAGAGAGAAGCAACAGTGTCCCATCTGCGGAAGCGTTGAAAATTTTACATTCAACAAAAGCAGAAAAACGATGAGATCACCTATACCAAAAAGGAAATTTGAACCAGAGCAAGAAATAGAATCAGTATCAGGAATACTTAAACAAATGTGTTCAGAAATAACGGATATGATGAGAGAAAATCAAAATATGATGAAAGAAATTAAGGAGGATAACCGTGAAACCAGAAAGACGATTAATGAACTAAAAGAAGAGATAAGAGAACTTAAAAAGAAAGAAGAAGTGTGGAAAATAGAAAAAGAAAGTATAGTACAGAGAATCGAAAGACTGGAAAATAAAGAGGAAGAACAAGAAAAAAGAAGAAGGAAAAATAATATCATTATAAAAGGAGTAGATTTAGGAAGAAACAACCTGGACACGAACTAGAAGGAATTAATAAAAACAGAGCTGGGGGTGTATGTTGACATCAAAGAAACTTATAAAATAATCACGAAAAACGAGACTGATTTAACGGTAGTGGCGATGGAAAATTGGGAAGAAAAGCAAAAGGTCATGTCAAGTAAATACAAATTAAAGGGGAAAAAAAGAAAAAAAAATATATAGATCATGACCTGACCCCAAGAGAAATGACGATCCAGGGAAAGCTAAGGAATATGGCAAAAGTAGAAAGAGAAAAAGGTAACCACATGGCCGTAGGATACAAAAAAATGTATATCGGCGGAAAATGGTATAAATGGAACGAGAAAGAATAAAAATTAAATGATATGCCAATAGCAACGCCAAAAAACTTATAAGTACGAGAAGACAGGGAAACAAAAGCAATACACAAAACGGCAAAGAAAAGGACAATGAACATAAAATAACAATAAGATTTTGGAATGTACATGGATTGAAATGAAAAGATGAAGAATTTTGGGAATATGTCAAAAATTATGATATAATAGACTTACGGAAACATGGATAGAGGAAAAAGACTGGGAAACCTGTGAAAAGAGTCTGCCCAAACAATTCTGCTGGAAAAGCAAACATGCGCAGAGAGAACATAAGAAAGGAAGGGCAAAAGGAGGAATAACAATTGGAATCAGACATGAACTAGTGGAAATAGAAACGAACGTAACATATGATGAAGCTATTATGGAGAGACCAATAAAGAAAAATGGAAAATAGTCACAATTTACAGCGAAGGGGGAATGAAGGAAATAAAAAGCGAATTAGAGCAGAATATAGACCCAATCCAAGAGCAAAATTTAGTAATAGGGGGAGATTTTAATGCAAGAATAGGAAAAATGGGAGACAGAGAAACTCACATTTCGGAAATTATAGACAGTAGAAAAAGAAAGTCAAAAGATAAAAAAGTCAACATAGAGGGGGAAATATTGCTAGAAATGGTAGTAGAGAGAGAGGATGGAGTTTTCTGAATGGAAATGTCGAAGGAGATGAAAAAGGGGAATATACTTATATAGGACCAACAAACAATATTGCAAAAGAATACAGTAAAAGCAGAAACGAAAAACGAGTTTACAGTTACAAACTGGTCGAAGGAAGGAATAAACAAGTATAAAACACTAATCGTGAAGGAAAGATTCGAAAAAAATGAAATTGAACTAGAAATAAGTAATCTGGTAAACAAAATTCACAACGCAACGAAGCGGAGAAGATGCAACAGAACCGACAAACCCGGAAGAAACAATTGGTGGGATGCAAGCTGTAGAAAAAAGAAAAACTGAGTGAAGATGGAATTAAAGAAATGGAAAAACGGGAAGACACGTAAAGAGGAATATGAGAGACACCAGAAAGAGTACAAAAATTTATGCAGAATGAAAAAAGATAAAAAGAAGAAAGAAGAAGAAGTTGAAATTAAGAATATAAAAAATGATAATGAAGCATGGAAATATATTAATAAAGAAAGAAGAAAATATAAAGATACAGATGAAAACATAACGACAAACGAATGGAAGGAACATTTTATGGAAATATTAAAGGGCCGAGATGAAAAGCCAAAAAAGAAAATCAAGGAAAATTGGGAAAACGAAGAACACATCGAAGATATAACTGTAGAAGACGTAAAGAGACAGGTTAATAAATTGAAAAAGAAGAAAGCCGCAGGGGAAGATGGAATAAAAATGAGGCATGGATATATGGAACTGAGAATGTAATAACGAAGTTAACGGATGTGTTAAACAGGATATGGAAAGGGCAACAACTACCAGACAGATGGAGAAAAGAAATAATACACCCGATACATAAAACAAGAAGCAAAAAAGATGTAAACAATTACAGAGGGATTACGTTACTAGATACTGCATACAAATTATATGCAATGATCCTGGAAGAAAAAATGAAAAAGGAAGCGGAAGAGAAAGGAATTATACCAGATACGCAAGCAGGATTTAGAAAAGCAAGAGGCACTATGGACAATATTTATATTGTTAATTATATAGTAGGAAGGGAAATCTTGAAGGAGAAAGGGAAAGTGTACGCCTTTTTCGCAGATTTGAAGGCGGCGTTCGATTCTGTTGATAGAGCAGATTAAAACTCTAAAGGAATTGGGAATAAAAAACAGAAATGTCAACAGAGTAGAAGAAATATACAACTTAACCAGCAATGTGGTAAGAGTAGGACAGAAGGAAACCGAAGAGTTTTGGACAGTTCAAGGACTTCGGCAAGGATGCCCATTAAGCCCCATACTGTTCACGCTATATTTAGCAGATCTGGAAAGCCACTTGAAAAGGGGACAAGAAGGGGGGAAATAAATCATGTTATTTCGAAAGGGAGGAGGAAGGGAGAAAGTAGAAAAATGGACATGGGGAGAACAGAAAATAGAAAAGGTAAAGGAATATAAATACCTAGGGTACCAATTTAGAAGCAACGGAGGAACAGACGCACATACGAGACTATTAAATAAGAAGGCCATGCTAGCCCTACCGCAAGTATGGAGTATTGGGGAACGGAAATTCAAAGGGGATTATAGAACTCGTATGCTCATGTATGTTGGCGTTGCTAAAAAATATAATAATGTATGGAGCAGAAGTATGGGGATGGGCGGAACGAGAACATATAGAAAAAGTACAAATAAAATACTTAAAATGGATGTTGGGAGTAGACACGAATACACCAACACACATTATACTGGAAGAGACGAAAATGAAGAAAATAAAAATAGAGGCAGTCAAAAAAGCCATAAAATATGAAGAGAATATAATTAAACACCCGGAAAAAGAAATTCTTTATGAATGCTGGAGGGAAATGGAAAAACGGAATCAACAAGGAAAGCCACTATCAAGATGGGAAAAGGAAAGGAAGGAAATGTACGAATATTGTGGCTACTCGACTACAGCGGTAAGACTAAAAAGAATGAATGGAGAAGAATTGGGGCACGAAGTAACAGAGCGAATGACCGACATACAACAAACGGAGCAAGATACAAAAATAAGAGAATCAAGGTATAATAGCAAATATGAAAAGACCTGGACGGTGAGAAAACCACAGTATTTGACAGAAAAAGGCAGTAGAGAGAAGAAAAAAGTGATAACGAGATTTAGATGTGGAAATGAGGAGAGGGACAATAATTTTTGGATAAAAGAGGAAGAAAGAACATGTAGAATGTGCAAGGAAGGTAAGGAGACAATGGAACATTTGTTGGAAGAATGTGAAGAAATACGATACAGAACGGAAACGAGAAAGGAAATTTTGGATGAAACAGGAAAGGGGTATGAATGGATGAAAGAAGTGAAAAACAGAAGGGAGGAAATTAAGGAAAGGAGTCAACGAAGATATTAACTAGAGGAGAAGGAGAGTAGATTTTAAGCCAAAAGACGAAAATTACAATTATTATTAAGTGTAAGTTAATTGTTGTAAGATAAAATGTAGTACATAATATTTAATAATAAAAATATCTATCTATCTATCTATCTATCAGTGTGCACACACCATTATTCCTGAACACTGTGAGGTGTTACACACTCAGAGCAATTTTTTATTTTTGAACGGATATTTCTTGAAGCTTTAGTCTTAATTCTGGAATTGTTCTAGCCGGTGTTATACGCAATCGTTTTTTCATTTCGTGCCAAAGTGTCTCGATGGGGGATAAGTCTGGGCTACTTGAAACCCACTCGAAAAGTGTAATAGAATGATCACGGAACCATTTCAAATATTTTTTTGACGTATGGCAAGCGGCTCCATCTTGTTGAAAAATTAAATCCTCCCCAAAGATTAATTCATGTTCCATAGTTGGCAACAGAGACTCCTCTAAAATACTTAAATATTTGGCTGTGTTAACAATGCCATCGATAAATTGAAGTTTTCCTACACCTCTTGCAGACATTGAACCCCACACCATGACAGATGCTGGAAATTTCACCTTCCTTTTCAAGCAATCGGGATGATATGTTTCTGACGAACAACTCTGCTCAGGATGTCCCCTACACAGACTTCAAACCTAGACTCATCGCTCCATTGCACGCTGTTCCTCTTTTCACAATTCCATATTTTATGTTCTCTTGCCTATATCAACCTGTTTTTCTTTTGCTTAGACGTCAACAATGGTTTTTCCTTGGCCTAAGAAAGTTTTATAAATTTCTGTAAATGTATATTTACAGAAATTTAAGAGTCCGATTAAAAAAATATTACCCTATAGGTTCCAAATGCTAATTATTTAGCTTCCTTTTGACATTTAGACCTTGAAACACGTCTTCCAACAACATCGTTCGACAGTACACTCAATTGACTATAGTTAGCACGTCTGTTATTCTTAATAATTCTTTTCAATGCACGTTTGTCATTGTCCGTCAGTGTAGTTTTCTTCACGTACTGGGGCTTTGGGGCAACTGAACCACTTGTTTTGTACAATTTTACAATATTTCTAATACTGTATCTTGACAAACCTAATAATTCTCCGATTTCGGAATTGGTTTTTCCTGTTTTTGCTAAATTCACAACGATTAACCGAATTTTTTTATCAATAGCTTTGCCTCTGCCCATGTTTTAAAATTATTTAGACTTAACACTTTTAATACATCACAGTCAATAAACATCTTTGTTTTCCAACGCCTACTACGCATAGCTACCGCAAAAACCCAGTTATTTTATATACAGTACAAGAATACATGAACTCAAAAAATACGTTTGTTTTACGAATATTATTTTTATAATCACAAATTAAATATTACGGAATAAATTTTGACCCCATTGCTTCTAATATGATTATATTGTCAGAAAATGTACAGAGCAGCATTTACTTTTACTTATTATTGTGACATACGCGTTTTTCATGATGTCATTAGCCTAGCAACCAACGTTGTTGTGGTAGTAGATTTTTTTTTGTTTTTTTTTCTGGTGTTAATTTTTATATGTACTGTGTCAAAATTATTAT